>CM073773.1:72894557-73252338 GCA_037158775.1 Hetaerina titia | reverse complement strand
CGTGGTCGAGGGCAAGAAAAAGGGTTTGAGGCGGGGTGATATGGGTAAGGGGCATCAAATGGTTAGGGTGGCATGCTTTATTCCGGAAAGTAAAACCTTTCGGGAGGAGGGGGTGTGCTCGTTCATTCAGGAGGGCGTTTGTTAGTGGTTTGGGGGATGAGAAGGCGGGGGTGGTAAATCAACCCTTCGGAGTTCCTCCACTCATCCCGTCTCCGACATAGCCGAAAACCTTTCCTCCCACTCCGTCTACCGGGGAAATTGGACTCGCGCGGACCCGCGATTGCGGTCTATGGCGAACCAAAGGTGGAGAGTTTAAAGTGGGCTGGCCGTCGGGTAGGCGGCCTGTTCGCTTGTATGCCTACCTACTTGCCTCTCATTCTCTTTCTAGAGAGATGGAGAAAATGAGAGGATAAGGTGAGGGATGGAGAGGGAGAGAGGGAAGGGTGGACGGAAAGTGATGCGGGGAAAATCAAGAGCGGCTTTCAGTTGTTTTTGTTGTTCCATTCTTTTTAAAGAAGGATGACGGCGAGAAAGAAGTCCCTGGATTTGGATGACTGGGTGAAATTTGATGGGGATAAACATGAAATATGATATTTTTGTTTGGGAGGAGTTAATTAAAGCATGATTAGTACTTTTTCACTCCCTTCCTCTCTCTCTCTGTTGCTAGCACACTACGTCTTTCTTCGCGTGCACATTAGCCGCCCCCGCCGTCGCACCGCTGACCCCACGCAAACTTTCTGGCACCTCCCCCGGACCCTCGCAGGGTCGAATAAGGCCGAGCTAATGTTTCTTGAGTGTCGGCGAATGACTGCGCAAGATGGTCTCAGAGTCGATTTTTTGTTTCGCACACACTTGAGTCCCGTATGGAATTGGTGGCAATCGACAGCGAGGAAATCATTGCAAAGAGAAGAAACAATTAAATAAAACATTAAAAAGTTTTAAGGGTATAGATTGGCAATCAAAGTACTTTCTTTGTTTTTACTTTCCGTTCCATGAAAGTGACTCCAATAGCTCCTTGGAGAACAAATATAAGACCTTTAATATCTAAAATACAAACAAGCAACCAGAAAGGAACAGGCATACGCATATGTTCTTTATGAATACTGTATCGTGAAACTGAAAAATACGAAAGGATCACCAAGATTTTAGCAGTTTGAAATGTTGCATAAGGTCCATTAGACGAAGCAATATGTAAAACTTTGCTGAAGAATATCTCAATGACAATACCATTACTGGAAAAGTTTAGGCGTAGGTATTAACTTGAGGGCGTAAATTTAGGGTATTGCATCAATAAACGGTTTATAACATAAGTTGAAAAATATGGTAATATCTTTGAAAACAGTATTTTAAAAATAAATTACTTCTACTCCTCCTCTCAAAGCCGATTTCATGCATAGGTACCTACCTAATATATGTGTTAGCGAAAACTTAGAAAATTAGCCCTGAAAGCACACTAATGGAATTTCATGATTCAGTAAATAGGAAACTATTTATACACACATTTTTTGCACTCTTACCCATAAAAAGGAGTTATAATTATACAAAGCTTTAACCCCCTCACTTATGCAATGAATACATGAAGTCTTTCAGGTAGATACAATCAAAAATCTCTCTCCTCACCTACGAGGCGAATCTAATTATGTGGGTAGTTATTTTAAAATGGACCTTCCTTCCCGAACCGAGCGAGCCATTTATATCGCGCCCGGAAGCAAGCTGTTTGCATTCGCAAAACAGAAATGCCCGAAGAGGATATTAGCGGGGAAAAGAAGAGATCGCACCTCAACGCCGGAGTGGCTGATGCCTTGACCGCTTGATTAAACCGAAAACCTCGCCTTAAGGGAAACGCCATGAAGTCTTCCGCCTTTGCACTCGCTCGGAGCGCGCAGACCGATAAGAGGAAATAACCGCGGGTCAACCCTTGGAATTCTTAATTAGAGTCGATGCAAGCGTGAGAACGTACCTCGGTGAATATTACGCACCCTACTCCCCCACAACCCTACGCGAGTGGACGGGCGAGGAAACGCCTCGGTGGGCTCATGACCCACCTAACCTCCTCCCCGGGGGAAGGGGAGGACGAATGCACAACGCACGCGATATGTTTCTCTCTCCATCCCGTGTCCGTCCCGTCCCTGCCTTCAGAAACCGAAAGGGTCAGCGGGGTGGGCGTTACGGGTCCGAGGCCGTGTTTATGAGGAGGCGGAGATCTCGTAGTCATCGTTACCCGACACGCCCCTTTCCCTCCTCCACTGTCCTCCTCATCCCCGATCGCATCCCATATTCCATCCCATATCCCGTTCCTCATATCCAACGCCGCTGTTTTTCTTCCCCTCCTCCTCCTGCTCTCCAGACACCGTCGCAATCCTCCCCCTCCTCCCAAATGAAACGCTCCCCACTCGTGACTCTTTTATATTTTTTCCAATTTACCCTCATCCCTCTAACCTCACACTCCCCCACCTCCCTTCTTCTTACTGCCTTTCTTTCCCCCACCCCGTATCCAACTCCCCACACACCCGTCTCTCTTCCTCTCTCGTTTTCTCTCAGTTCCCCCCCACCAAACTCCCATCCACGATCCCCTTCGCGACCCCTTCCCCCTCACCTTTTTCCTTTTCGTTCCCTGACAATGGGGAAGCCGATCCCACTCTTCTCCCCACCTCGTTCCTCCACCCCATTTTAACTCTCCCTCGAAGCAGGGCGGTGCGAATGTTTCAACAAAAGCCGCCACCGCAGAGCCACCAAACAACAACAACCAATAACGCCACGGACGCCTCCAACCGAAAAAGGTCTTCAGTCTTATTCCTCCCCTTCCCCCAACATCCTCACCCTCTCGTCTTCCCCGTATTCCAATACCCCTCCCTCTTTCCCCCTCCTGTTCTCTTTCTCTTCCATCTCTCACTCCAATTGGTTTTTATAACCCCGTACCCGCACCTACCACACCCCTTCACCGGGGCCTGAGGGGAGAGCGCCTTGAAGAATGGATTGACGACAAAGGAACTCGTTGCGTCTGCTCATCTCATCAACATCTTTTGCAGATTCCGCCGCTGTGGACGGAAGAAGGCGTTGAGAGGAGAAGAGACGCTTCAACCACGTCAAGGTTTCATTTTCGCGATTATAATTTTTTTCGACTCCCTGCCACAAAAAAGTAATCCCCTGTCGGTTACCTCTTCAACCCAAAATGGTGAAGATTAGCGCATGCCAGCCTCTGTTATTACCCTCCCTCCCACCTCTGCCCCACGATTTGAATACGTGTATTCGAAAAAAAATTAAATGGACCCCCCAAAACTCCTCAAGAACTTGGTGAGCCCGGACTGGCATCATGGCTCTTTGCTGGCTACGGAGAGCAAAATGGGAGGCTCTCCTCCCTCCTCCTCCGCTCATCGTTGCAGGAGCCTTGGCGAAGTGCTTGCCCCTGCACGGCGCTACCTCTCACTCGCTTCCACCGAAGAATGGGATTTTTTTTTAAAATTTACCTCGTGTATCCCTATTTTCGGGCGTAAAATCTATGAAATGTACAACTTTATTCTTCCAGGGCATGTCATTTGCAGCAGCTGATTTACAAAAAAATATTTACGGTTAAGACAAACTAGAGCAGTTCCATTTCACGTATTATCTTCTTCTATAGGCTTCTTTTCTTTTTATTTCTGACGCTATATTAACGCACTACCTTATATTTTCTTTCACTGTCCTGAGAATATTAATCCTACGGATGGTGACCCTCCGTCTATTTTCTTGTTTCAATCAGTCTATGTGCTTATTTGCTTTTGTTTTTGCACATGATAATGCCACCAATTTTATATATGAACCTTGTTTTATCATTTCCTCATCTAAAACTGTGCATTCCATTTTTGAAATTACTGATATTTTAATTCTTTCAGCTCAAGGCATTATTATTAATTTCCCAACAAATAGTTTTTCTTGAAACCCTTTTTCATTCTAAATTAATCCATTTCGCAAATGAACTAAGGGTGGACGTATTAGTTACACAAACAAGCCAGCGTATTAGTTTTCTTCTGTCTTTTTAATTTTCTTCCAACAACCCAGCATATTAGCTTATCTTTTTTTTTTAACCCGATTAAACCTTTAGAACAAGAACACTAGTTGTTCTAATTATCCACTCAAAAATTTCCGAAATAGATACGGCAATGCTAAATGGGGCAACAGTATACTGGCATAATGAATGACCCTGCTGGATTCTTCTTCCTTACATTCAAATATAAACTCAGTTTACATTAATTAACTCAAGAACTTAAGTGGACCTTACCTAGGTAACAAAAAATGTAGAAGAGGCAGCGGCAGAAAGCTAATGAACGTTCCTGTAGGGATGATAAGTGTTTGGCGTTTTCGAAATGTGATCGAAATGGTTTTCCTGGGAAAAATGTTTCCACTGCCGTGGTGATGGGCGGAGATTTTTTTCGGTCAGGATTAAAGCACGTCCGATAGACCGTGACGGAGGACCGTCATCAATATTGGTGCCCGAAATCCTCCTCCCCCATCCCCACTCGTCCTCCTCCCCCATCCTCACCCACTCCATCACCTCCCCCTCCTACTCCTCCCATCGCCCCTCCCCCTTCTCCATTCCAATTTATTTTCCACATCGGTATGCAGCGATGAGAGAGTTAGCGCAAGGATAAAATAAGAGACGGCGATCCAAAGAGGGACCGTGTGAACAGGAAATCATGGATACATACGTTTAGCATTAGTTATGAAAATTGACGTTATAAAACGTACGGAAATATGTTCATACTAATGGAACACGAGCATTATTCAAGAGATGTCACCTGGAGTGGCGCGATTACGTGATCGAATATCACTATTTATCACCGCGGGCATTTGTATTATTTTGCATCCTTTCCCATCCCGTTTCCTATATAAAGTCGTACAAGAATACTTTTAAAGATTCTAATGATTTTCGAGCACTTTCAAAATTATCATATCACTCATCTTAAAAGGTACGGGGAAAAGGTTCAAATGACTAATGTGATTTCCCGTACTAAGCAGGAGATTTCAAATAAAAAGACGGTAGTTGGGACTATTTATCATTGAGCAATCCTTTTCGTACTATTCTTACCGTCTAACCTGTACCTAACGGTATGGATATTGTACGACGTCACAGGAACCACTTCAACATACAATAAAAGCGATAACCGAAGAAACGGCAAATATTCCTTGACCAAATAAGCAAAAGTTGCAACTCTACAACGATTACCAAAACCTAGAAGGTATTTCATTTCTTACTAACCACACTTGAATCTGGAAAAAAATCAATTTTAGCATAAAAATGTTAGTATAATAAAAAATCTATCGCGAATAATATCACCATAATAAGTATTTCATTCCTAATAGGTTTAATGCAGCCCCCCGTTTATCTCTATTCAGTGTCTATTCCCTCATTCCCGAGAGATTATTTGCTTAATGTCATCCCTATAATATTTAGGTAGATAATTTAAGTACATAAATTTCTAGTTCAGTACATTATCATTCACTTTTATCTATGTACACTTCCGTTGGGAACTAGAACAAGATTTCAACTCATAATTTACAGTCATAAGAATAGGTGGATACAGTTTATTTTATGACTGTTTTCTAACGAACAGGAATGACCTTCATACAGCTCTGGCCTTTACGCTCTAATTGAGTATAAATATGACTTATGTATTCAGGATCACAATCATGACAAACTGGTCGTCTGAAGAGGACCGTTTTGGGTTTTATCTGCCAACATGATAGCGAAGTGGTATAAAACTTTTCCAAAGGCTGTTGATTGGTGATATACGGTTTGGACTCCCCAAAGAACCTCCTCTGAACAGAGGCAAGGATCGAATTCCACCTAACGGTCACACACGAGTGTCCAGTGAAAGCTTTTAGAGAATTTGGTGGGGAGTAGGAGTTGGGAGATGCAGGCGAAATGCAAAAGTGCAGTCCCATGGGGTGTGGAATCCTTTGTCAACCACTCACTCCTACCCTGGACTGACCGTCAAATTCCTTCCCGCTCTATGAGGCTCCTCTGCTATGGGGTCAGTTTTGGAATCAATAGGAGCGGACTCGACTACCGAGAAACCACCGCCTTGTGTTTCTACGGTTCATATCCTTTCCTGGAATGAACTGTATTCTCCCAAATCCGCTAATTCAATAGGTTCTAAGGGGCCATGGCTCCAAAAGGCAGGGAAAAAGGGGTTTTAGTCACTAAATATGCTTGTTCTTAGAACTTCGAGCGAAGTGAAAACTGCTTTGTTATCATAAGGGTTCCTCTTAATGCCTTAGATGGATGGATCGTGGATATTTCAACTATTTTTATTGGAAAACTTTCTTACTGCAATTTTTAACTATAGCCTGAAAGTTTTTAATTCTGCTATGCTCGGTAATATTAAAGCTGCCAGCTTCGGCCCTTTACATTGGAGTATATCAACAAGGGCAATCGCAAACGCCGAAGCCCAAAGATTACCAATTAAATAAAACATGAAATACCAATAGCATGTGATGGAGGTATTTAATATATATTTTTAATGATCACAACAACTTTAATAAGTATTAAGAACTTTCGAATGGAATTATTAAGATTAAAGTCTACTTTTAAGACAGATACCTTTACACGCAGGAAGTCGTTCCCAACCAAAATGAACTATTCCCAAAAAATTTAATTGAACTATAAGAGTGTAACCCATTTGATTTATCTATCATTATAAATATTTCTATTATTCATTCATTCTAATACCGCAAAACAATCTTGAATTACTATTAATACATTATAATTATGGGTCGCGGTAGGCCGGGGGTAGAGTGCTGGACTACTGACCGGATGCCCCGGGGTCGATTCCCGGGTAAGCTTCTCTGGGAACCTGCAGCTCCTAAGCTGCGTGATATTTTGGGTACCAGACCTTCTTGGGAAACCATAACCGGCGCAGGGGATCGGACTGACCCCCCTACCCTGATGTGTGAATTTCACTCGCTGTCGGGGTTAATGCTGGGTACCATCACCTAACAAACCGATGTGTCCAATGGAAATTTGAACAAAACAGTAATAATGGAAATGATTTTCTTCTCATTTATTCCATGTATCAGTTGTGGAGTAAGTATTATAAAAAATAGTTTTGACAACCACAGATGAGAGTTTCACTACAGTGAAGTACCTAACCCTAAAGAATTCTTCAAAGAGTAAGCTAAATTACCCTACGTCTTAAGATGGCTTACAAGATTCCAATAATATAAAAAAAAAACGAGATATCAATTTTCTTGAGACAAATCAGTATCCTTCACTGTTCAGTGAGAGAGGTAAAGATTTTGTGTTTACTGAGCCTATATACTAAAGAAAGGGCAGGAATATGAAAATTAATATACGTATCTAGCACAATGTCCTCTTGGTACTCTTTTATTGCCAAATAAGTAATTTACTAACTAAATAGTTTGTGTGCATGGAACGCGCCTTGTTACATATATCACAGGCTGTGCTTGGTACCCTCCGAATCTCATTGTATGCAAAAGGGTCAAGTAAACGGGGTAGTAAGTCACAAACGGGTCGCAGCCACCGACTGAACCGGAGAGGAACGGCATCAAGAATCCCACTGTCACAGCCCGGCGGGACACAATATGGTCGCGGATCGGAGAGAAAGTGGGAGGGGAAACCCGAACAAGAGGAAAGGAGATGGATAGGACACTTTTAAACGAATAAAAGGAATAAATGACGGACAAAAGAAAGAAGAAAGTAAAGGGGGGAGGAAGACCGGAGGTCAACGGTAGCCATTCGGGCACTTGACCCCTTCTCCATTTCAAAGTCTTACATGCCCACTTCCATCTCTTCCCTCCTCCGCCAGACAACCCACAAAGGACAAAACTGACGGACGACCCGTCCGGGGCCCGCCGCTGCACGGACTCCGACCGCACTCCGTCCATCCTCACCCCCTTCCCCTCCACACCACCGCAATCCTCAGTCGTCCACGCAGAGGGGAGACTTCGTCGAACCCGTCGTCCCGCGGCTGACTCCCTCGCCCAGTCCCCCGCTGTCCGCACGCCGAGTCCCCGCCCTTGTCCTCCACCCCTTTGGCACACCATTTACAAGGAACCCTTTCTCCCCCACTCCCCAACTCCTAGACGGTCCTCTCCTCTGATCCCCGGACGAGCCGCCGCCGTCGACTCACCGGCCGCCCCGCCGTGAATGCTACAACACCCCCGTCGCCCCACACGCCCCTCTCCCGTAATCCACCCCACCTGCAAGCACCCGAGCACCTGCCCGCCTCCTCCCCTTCTCAAGAACCAAAACTCCGTCCATTTCACCGCAGCGTGTGCTCCTGTCTAAAAGTAGGGTGAAAAATAGTGGGTTTTCCTCGCACCCTCCTTTCGCGGAATCTAACGACGAATCCCACGCGTCGGCTACATCAATTACACAGTATTCATTCAAAGAAAGGGAAACTTTCATTACCTGAGGATATTTAAAAATATTATTGAAAATTGGTGGTAAATGATGATTACGATGGTTGATAGGAAGAATAAACGGAAAGGTAGTCTTACCAGAGGTAAGACTTTCGTAATAGAAAATTACCAAGCTAAATGGTGTCCACCGGTCAATGAAAGGGAAATTCAAGTCGATTTATGTTTAAAAGAAGAGTTTTATCACTTGCAAAAAATTCTGGATGCTCTGTTGAGTAATTTGCATTTTCCGATGACAAAAATCAATAATTACTTTGAAAGATGTATTCCTTACCAACATATAGTAAATCCCTATTTTGAATTGGTGCATAAGCCTTAAACATTGACCAATTTCAATGAGAAAAAATCGAAAAAAATCTAATTTAATAATAAGGCTTTAAAGATTAACATAAGATAAAAATAAGGCTTAAAGATTCCGTCTATTGGAACTATATTATTTTGTTCTCAAGTACGTAAATATAAGTACAAATAACCATTGCAAATAACTACCGTGATTACATTGCACTATAATAATTATGATTTAAATTTAAGGTGCGAGAATTTTGAACTCAAATTTTCTGAATTCAGCCGCGGACGGTTTAAGTATATTTGATTTTGGTTCAGCACGAATTTAAAAGGTCATTCTTTGTATACTCATATAAGAACCCTTTTCTAGACAAATCAGCCGCATTGGACACATACTCGTATTTCAGCGGCCTTCTTTGAGTGCAGAAGCGCTCCATCAACATGCCCGGCGCCTTCCTACCCCCACAACACCCGGAGTGACAGTAGACATCGCACCTCGCCAACGCATTCGCCTCATGTCATCCTTTAAAGGAGCAGCATTGATCCTACAGCCATTCCGCTCATCTCTCTTTAACACCCTCAGCCTACCTCCCCCGCCTGGCCTAATCGACACTGCAATTCACGTTCACTGCAGAACCAGAATATGTGCGCGCTCCCATTCGTGTCTGAGTCTACTGCTCCCTGCTGCTTGTAGAGCATCCGGAAGGGATTTTAGAACATCTCCAGAGACCTGAGACCAGTGTGTGAACACAATGAATGGGCCGCGAGATGTGACACGCTCGTGCGCGCTACACTTGCAACATTATTTTACGAGCTTCCATTGTGTCTCGAGAATTTCCCTGTGCACACGAAGGAAGGTGAGGGAGTATAGTGACTTGGGGTTGTGTCTATGCTTGAAAACCGGTTAACTATTGAAAGTATTTGCATTTAAAAATGGGAGTGGGATGAAAGTAGGAAGATGGACAAAGGGAGAATCAGATGCCTATTTTGGAAAATCATACAATTTAACCGAAAGGCTCTAGACAAAGAAAATGGCATGTAAATGGAAGATTAATAATAGATGTCACCACAAAAAAGATGGCCTCCCAGGAAAGCAATGTGGATGAATAATTTGGGAATTCTTCAAAATGCCATGGAAATGTAAAATTGGCATCATGAAAGAAAAAGTGCACGCTCTTAGTATCAGAAATAGCTCTTCCTTGATGTTAAAAATGACTTTTGAAACATGTCAACTCAGTCATTCAATTTCAGCTATAATTTGCATAATAATATGTCCCGAATAACTTCTACAAATCTATGCACCGGTATCAATGTACCTGTACTATACTTACGGCGAAATGATTAACAAAATGAACTTTACACAGTTTTAAGAAAAATACCCATGTATTTGCATATTAAATGGAATTAAAACGGACAATTTTACATAAAACATGTTACAAGAAACATATACTATATTACAGTAAATCCCTATAAATAAGCCATTATCGGTAGAATCATTACTATACCTGCAACTCTCATTTTGGCTGGGTCTCATGTGTTTCATGTATCAAAGTTGGCATAATTGGCTACATCATATTTTCATGCATGGAATAAAACTTCGATATCCTTATCAGAAATTCTAAATCGTATGTAGGTAAAGAAATACAGACTTATTTCTATAAATTCCATCCGAAGACGTTACACTGACATATAGTATTAATTTCGGTCGACGGAGAAAAACTACTCCCATTTAAATAAATTTCATATGGCTTTTGTTTAGGTCTTTTATGAAATAATATTCAGATTTATAGCAAGCAGTTAGGCACAAGTCACACTGATAATAATTTAAGTGCCTGGATAGAGAATACCGGAACAAGAAAAGAGCTGGAATACTCCACTCGTTTGAACGCGCACATACTTGAAGTCACTGCGTGAATCCCAAATATAGAAGTGGCCACACTTTCATTTATAAAAGGAAAACTTTAGGACCGCAACGTTTTCAGGAACCCCGCCAAAAATGTTAAAAATCCCGGAGAGATATCGCCCCGGACACGATGGAAAAATTCCATAAGCCCGGGTATTCTCCCGGCACCGCGAAGAGTCGCGTCCACTAACCAAAGGAGGCGGCGGCGCTTTGAAGGGCCTCTTCCCCCCCATCCCCACGCCCTCACCCTCCCGCGCACGCTTTTATTTCTCACCCCTTCCCCCCATTCCGACCGGACTGACAGCAGCCACCCCTTCTCGAGACCCCACCACCGCGGGGGCAGCACCCAACAATCACTCCCATGAACAGCCAGGCTCCCATTCCCTCCCTCCACCCCCGCCCCCACTCACACCCAACTCCACTTCCGCTCAGGCTACCCTCCCGAAAAACCCCGAGGCCTCAGCCTTCCCTCTCCGAAGACAGCTCATGGTGGTCAACACCCACCACTTCTGACCCCCGCCCGAGAGAGGTCACATCCCACACTACGTTCTTCCTCCGGCTCCTTTCTTCCTCCACCCGCGCTCAATGACTATCTCTTCCCTTTCCTCACCTTCCCTTTTTTCTCATGAGATGCGAACTCCCCTTACATATACATTAATTGGTATTTGCTACTTCATGGATGTACTTCAAATCAAAATGTTCAACAGGGGATAACCCTTGCAAAAATACGAGTTTATAAATACATAAAGAATAGGTTGCTTGCATTCCGCCCAAAGGGGGGTTATCAGCTGATGCGTGAATTGTTTACTTAATGCCTTGTTAATTCTTAATCTGTTATAAATTCTCACTTTTCAAGCTAGGATTCATTGAAATTGTTTCTTGGGTTTCTAATAATAAATCATTTACGCAGACCACTTTTCCTTCTTCTGGATTTAAAAGTCTTCCTATACTACAAAGCAACGAGAAGGATTTAGTTCTCATTTTCTAGAGAAAACAGTTCTCTGACGCCCCATGCTCTCTTAGAAGTTAATGGGAAATAATCACAAGGGCGTAGGTAAGTCGAAGTTTCAGTGGTCCTCCAGACAAAGTACGAGTGGTGTTTATTCACCTGGCAGGAGTCGAATGCACGTAGATTGTCAGGGAAAAGGTGTGCCTCGAGCAAAAGAGACAAAAATAGAGTACTATATTTTGGGTCAAAAATCCCAATTCATGTCGGTTAAAATTAAAAAAAACAGGATAAGTTCAATACAGCTATATTTTTTATGCGAAAGATGGATTTCATAGTAATCTTTTTATCAAGGGCAGATTCCGAAATATCTAATGCCGATGCAATTTAGATTTTTTTGTTCTATGTCGTGAATATCTCCAAGCTGTACTAATTTCGTCGAAAATTACACTAAAGTGCATTTCTAACGATGGGATACATTCAAAATCAACTCCATGGTGGTGCAGTTGCTCAAAACAATTGCTTGATTGGAGTTTGGGAGTGGGAAGGTGAGAATTCACCTTCTCGACACTTGTATTAACCCAGCCTTGGGTAACATCGATTCACTTGTGAGGGCAAATCGGAATCGTGCATAGATTACAACGAAAAACGATTAGGGTCTTTAAGCGAGTAGGCATTGTTGAGCGCGCTCTACCAATACCAATTCAAAATAGAAACAACGACATTTCGAGCGAAATGGAATATGAAAAGAGGACGGGAGCAAACAGGCGTGGGAAGCTATGGTGACCCGAGGAGGGTCGAGAGGGAACACAGACAAAACCAAAGGTGGAGGGGCAGGAGCAACTACAGCAAAACGGTCGACGGGAGTTTTTGATTGATGGACATATAGCACTGCTTGTTTCTCTCCGCCCGCGCATATTCATGTT
This sequence comes from Hetaerina titia, assembly GCA_037158775.1. Classification (NCBI taxonomy): domain Eukaryota; kingdom Metazoa; phylum Arthropoda; class Insecta; order Odonata; family Calopterygidae; genus Hetaerina; species Hetaerina titia. The sequence goes on along the minus strand of CM073773.1, from coordinate 73,239,860 downwards.
CGACTGTTTTCTCGTGCACGCATGCTTATATATGTACGCTTCCTTGCCATCATCCCCTTCCCTGAGGGACTCCACGAGAACGTGAAGGAGATTGATGCCATTCCTGTGTTCTCTAGGGAGTGTGCACGGCGGGAAGTGGAGATAGTGTGGGGGGGGGTGGCAAGTTAGGTTTGGTGGAGTGGGTGCGGGCGTGCATCTATCGAACTGAATATACTCACGCCCTGTAAATAGAGAGGGTTGGCAATATTAGTAGACACTGGGGCAACACGACTACCATTAGAAGGAACATGTGACATTTAACCCAAGAATTCTTTTCGTTTTTAGAACGTTAATTTCCCCACACTCTAAATCCCTTTCAAAACCAATACAGTAAGATTTGACCGCCAATGTTTCTTCAAGTATCAATAATAGCCGACGAAAGAGACCACTATCACTAAATTATGTAATTTATGCATAATTATGCGACGGTGCCATAGTTAAAGCTAAGTGATATAGCGTCTTCCTCCATCTCTTCCTGTGGTGACCTTTGAGACATCATAATAAGATATTATCATAATTTTGTGAACAGAATTACAAAGTAAATCTTTGCGTCAGCACCCAATCTCCTCTTATCTTTCCCATTCTGCAGTTTCAAATTTCGAGAGAAGGGTAATTCATTTATTCACTTTTATTTCATCAGGATCATGAGATTTCTATTTTGCAAATGTAAAAAAATATATATATTCTTAATTGAGCTAAGCAAATGTATCGTAACTATGTAATGGTAACTCTTGAATGTTTGAACTGCATTGCTAAGGTAACCCGATTCAAACGAGACATTATACTCATTAACCAAATGTGGAATTTTGCCATTAGACCCAAACTGAAAAGATTTGACAGTTCAAAGACAGACGAAATGTTATCCGCGAATCATTCCATCGCTTCTATGCAGAGGCCTATTTTATCTCAAATGTGTGAATGAAAGAGAGGGTCATGAAGGAATGATGCTGATGAGTGGTTTTTTTGTTGAAGTACCGAGGTGGGAGATAAGGGGAGAATAGACATTTAAAAGGGAGGCAGGGAGAATTTCAAGCGTCAGAGAAGGTTTTCCCTACGGAAGGGGCGTGGACGGTGATATTTCCATAATCTCCTGTTTATCGCTCACGTGTGATACCTGAGGAGAGGTGTTGCTCGCACACGAGTTGATAGACGGGACGCCCTGTCGGCGTGACCGGTTACGCGAAGGAGGCGAGGTGAGGACGGTAAACACGGGTGGGGGGAATGCTGACGTCGCGGCAAATGCAATACTACGCGTTTACAAGGTGGCGCTAATGAAGAGAATCTCCCCAATAACTCTTAATCGCCGAATGGTACCTCTCTCACCTACGTTCTAAACGAAAAAAAAATGGGTTTCGCATGAACGAGAGTAAAGAATGTGAACTAGTCGATAACGTCATCTCAATCCATTAAAAGCGATCAACAATTATGAAAGTCTTCATTGGAATTGTCCCACTAAGTGAACGTCCCACTATTGCGACTCATCTCAATAAGAATTAGAATCAGGCTCATATAAGTCATTCAGTAAAAGGAGGAATTCCATTAGTTTTTGTTGAATTTTGGTTTAAAATGCAAGGAGAACGGAAGGATTAGTCACTATTAATCCAGAGCTTGATAAGCCTTTGAGAGCTAGAGAAGCCAATCCTTCTACTCCTGGATTCCTACGCTGTGCTTCATCGTGTTTCTGATTCGATTGCATTCGTTTGTACACAGGAAAGTCACTACGAACCAACAGAGTATGAGCAATTTCATAGCATTTAAGGTGAAAAATCCTTCTAAAGAAAATATCTTTGGTCCATGTGTAGACAATTGAAATTATGGGCAGTATTTTTGCTAGAAATACAAAATTAATCTTAACATCAGAAGGTTCGTAATTATCTTCAAAAAGTATAGCCGCAGACTGATCATCGAAATCGTGTAGTTCAATGCCAATAATTTCGGTCAATTGGAGAGCGTAAAATTCAGGACTTGGTCGGAGCGATTACATTTAGAATGGATATCAATCGATCACCTCTCTTCCTCTCTGCTATCTTTTACACTTAGGCAATGCTATTTCCTTCCGCAAACCTGGAAAGTGCAGGTGTACTTGAGGAAGCGATGAATATGTCCTGATTTTTATTTTCCTCAATAAAGCTCGATGAAGAGGTCGGGGCTCCATTTGAATACATGAAAGCGATCGTGTTTATAGATGGATTCCCTAGGGCACAAGAATTTATTATTTTCTCCATCACTTTGGATGTTAATGGATGACTTTTGGCAAGATATCAGAAATAAATATTAGTTTCTCAAGAGAAAGTTTGCTTGTCCTCCATAACTTCGGCGTTTCGGACGATATTTTCCACAATGTCAGAAGTCATTCATGATAAAATGCATTATGCCACAATCGCACCATTTGGAATCGATCCCAGATGACAGGGAGTGCATGCAAGGTTGAAAAATAAGGCCTCTTAACACAGACGTTAATTCCATAATTCGTGAAAAGGATAAAATTTAAGTACGGGAAAAAGGAAAGCAGAAGGAGGGTAATATTTTAGAAAAATACCACCACGAAGATCACGCCTTAGCCACAAACAAATTTACGATCACTTTCCGAATCATATCGTTGCTGTTCAACTCGAAACAACCATTTTGTACACTCCACAAGAATAAATACGTGAAACCTGAAACATATGATAACAATTTTTTTTTTTACTTTTCATGCGGAAAGTTACCTAAAGGTACTGATTTTTGAAACTAATTTGAAATACTGTCTTTCAAGCCCGGATTTTTCATCGCCAGAGTTTATTGTAATCTATCCCTTCAACTTACTACACTTGATACTGCCTCTCTATAACTGCATTAAACAGAAATTGAGGAATATTTTCTGAAAATGTATCATTGGATGCGTGAATAAACGAAGAAACTAATAAATTCGGTTTTAAAATATTGTATTTTACAGCCACATAGAATTGGCGGAATGATATTAGGGATATCAACAAAATTAGCAATATTAATCTTAGAGACCATAATAAATTCCATTTAGCCAATGTGTTTAAATCAGGCGAGAAACACATTCTTTATGAACTTAGTTTAAAAATTATTTCGTTTCGACTTGGTGACATACATGTACATCAGTACTACATTAGGAGTTAAATTGTGTGATGTGAATACAATATCAACTAAAAAGAGTAACCGTCGGACACAGCTCAAGAACAATTGTTTGATTCAGTGAAGGACTTGGGATAATTATTTATTTGGAAACTACATTTATTACGGTAGCTATATGAGTAAATATCTCGAAAATAGAAATACGAACTTACAAATTCCCACCACACAAATAAATCGTAGGACTTGGTGGACAATTTTTTCCGTCATTTTTTGACGACTTATCTCATTAGAGCTATGAATATTTAAGGACAACATGATTTCGAAAACCTGTTTCAAACTCAACACTCAATTTTTTCTTTTGTTCAAAATTTCCTCCGATGGGGTAACACGTTAAAGTGCTTTTATATTGGCGGAATTGCGAAGACCGTGGGATCCGTTCCGCGACATTCATCATAAATTCCTACTAGGCTGCCAACTTTGCTAGATAATTAATTTAAACTTTTTTTGATAAAACTCTAAAATTCAAGAACTATAATTATTTCATCGTGTAGACAAAGATATTTGAATTTCAACAGTTAGTAGTTTTGCCTACTGATAAGCTCTGGGTACAGACCGATTAACCTACCGAGAGACCTATCAAAAACGATGAGCAGCGTCAAACTGACAACTTGATTCTCAAAAATTAGAAAAAATAATGTCAGCGGAGTGAAAAATTCCGAATGGAAATTATGGACAGACAACCAGACATCGCGGAACGTAATTCCGAAATTTCTGAGTCCAATCCACCTTGAGGTGACTGGGGAACGAAAGCCTTCCGAGTGGACAGCGCGTCAGGTGGAAGGAGATACCCACCAATATATATCAACGTATATATAAACTCCACCCATCCTCCTTTGGCGGAAAATTCCAGTGATTCGGCGCGCGATGTCGTACGGACGAAATGATTGCCCATATTCGGAGCGGGCGTACACCCTTATTAATCATTCTCTTGGGGTGGATAAACACAAGGAACTCCGAAAAGGGTCGTTCAACTCGAGTCTTCATATGCAAGAGAGTGTGGAGCAAATTAGGAGACCTCAGACAACACGAGGAAATAAAGGAAGACTGACGGAATGCCAGGCATAGTATAATTTTGGGAGGAGTTTTATCTCTTCACTCCCATTTCTCGGTAGCGTTGAAAAAAAAAGAACATTGATCCTCCTTTGCCACACCCTCTGACTACCGGACAGTTGACGTCCGCCTAGAATAGAGCGACTATATTCCTTCCTCCCTCTCCGCAGGGAAACGAGGCCCGAACCATGTATTTATTTTGTGCGAGGGTTTTAGTAAGGCCGAGAGGCTTCCATAATATCAACTATTAGGGAGATTTTCACCGTCAATCAACACGGCCTCTCCTGAGATACCTGCCATGCAACTTAAATCGCCACCAAGGTGTGGAAACGATCTTCGGAATCACTTATCGACCAATACGCAAGTGAAGAACACTCAAATTGCGGACGAATGACTAAGAAGTATTTATTGGGAGCAGGGAAATATTTCTTATGAATTTTCGTCATGGACCCAGCCTTTTTTTCTCCCTCACTCCTCCTTCGCCCCTGAGGCGGTGGTTTCCGGCTTCGCTGGTGAAGAGGCGAATTTTCGATGAGGGGTGGCGATCCCTGAGGACGCCGGAGGCAAAGAGGATGTGTGGGATTGGAGTAGGTAAGAAATACATGTTCGGCCGAATTTTCACCATCCTCTTCCCCAAAATTGCCGGTCGGTGGATTTGATCACATCAACGTGTTATTTTTCGGCACAAAAGGTCAGGGGAAGAAACGGGAGGGACGCCGGCCCCTAACGTCGTGTCATACCGATGGACGGGAGGGCACTTGGATATTCTTTTTCCCTTCTCGGAGGCGAAGAAAAATGGTAATCGCGAAGATAAGAATGGAAGTCCCCTAGGAGTATTTCGCCTTTCCCGGACATTCTTTTTTCGGAAGGAAAGGCGAACCCCTTAATACTACCCGAGAGAAATGGAAAGTGAGTCAGTCCTCGTCGTGCCCCACTGTACTTAGGCACAGTAAAAGACAAATCGGCCAGTTTTCTGGGGAATGGAAAATGAATGTGAACGCCTTGGGCCACCACGTTTTCGGAAGATAACTTCGGGTAAGTAGAAAGGGAAAATATCGCGTTTCTTCCATTTCGCATACGATGAAGGTCAGCTTTAATGGCTTCTTGGGAAATGCGTAAATTGACGTCGAGGGGATATGAACGAAAGAAGACGACTCCTTTATTTAAATACCGCCGTGATTTCAATTACATGAACAAATAGAATAAAAATAAATGCAGAAAAGCGAGATTAATAGATGAATTAGTAGGTAAGAAGGGTAGAAAAATATATGTTAACTTACCTTGCGGAAGAGAGTTTTGTGGATGAATTTTCACTACTTATGATTTTCGCAAAGTCATTTTTTGTATTGCATGACATCCCAATCAAAAATGCATGTGATTCTTCGTACTATGCATCCTGATTAAACATCCTATCCTGGTTTATACACCCTTTTACCTCGCAATTATACCAATGTTATCATGCTTTCAATTTACTTATAAATTGTGCAGGGGGTAAATATGTACATTGCAACTTTATGAAGCGGTATAGCTCCATTTTATTAAGTAAGAGGTTATATACTCACAAAAACCTTAAAAAAGTATCAGGTAAGGCAGATTGCTTTCGGTATACAACTAAGAAATTATCACAAATATATGTTAAAGATATACCTGGCACAAATTAAATAACCAGGATATCATATAATAAAACTCTTGGAGCACTCAGAGAATCTCAAGATCTGAGAGAATTTGGACACAGGTAATTACAAAATACTCCTAATAAGGAACTGTAAAAATCTAAGGTGCACATGTAAAAATTAAAATAATTTAACTTTAAAGTAGAGATCTTTGAGGGTAAGAATTTTCGGCGTACAATCACTGAGAAGTTCGACTACCTTATGATCAAATGCTGCAATATATAGTAAATAATTCGTAATTTCGTGATTCCAGTTTCACCTCAAGCACTACTTAGATTCGTTTATCAACTGAAAGAAGGTTTTCCTTTCTACGTAACACCGTTTCGCAAGGTAATGTGAAACTATAAAAATATGAGTTTCAGCCCGCTTCCTTTTAAAGTACCACTTTCAGTTCCGTACACCTCACTCCATTTGCACGCTGTTTCTCTTTGCAGTAGTGTATGCATTCATCGCGACGTATCACATTCATTATGAGCTTTTTCGTCAAAATTTAAAGAATGCCATCACAGATTATGTAAGCAGATATACGAACAACCCGTCTTACCCGCTACTGTGAATTCATTACCATTCGATTATTCGCCACGTTGGCTCGCGAATCACAAGGCGGTCCTGAGAAGAAACAGTCGATGAAACGCGATACCAAAATGAAGAACAGCCTCCGCATTTGGCGCACTTAAGAATTTTTCGTTTCCACCTGACCATCGCCTGACCTCGACCTTTGGTTTCCTCACGTCCATCCCCCTTCCACCCCTGACGGTGACGCACTTGGGAACGGGCACACAATGCGCCAGAACTCCATCGTCTCGACCAGTCCTCACCTTCCACCACCAATCACACACATGCAAACGAATGATAGGCACGTGCATGGATTGAGGGAAGGAGGGGAGAGGGAAGGACCGCTGCCGCGGATACTCTCGGAGGCCTGTGTTCTTTTCGGGATGCGTGAGAAGAAGAGGGAGAGGATGGAAGGTAAGGAGGGGTCCCGGTCCTGACCTGGCCGGGGGGAGAAGGAACGTTGCGGGGGTGTCTTGGAGGAGAATATTTTTGGGCGTTAGGGGCGGGAGGGAGTGGAGCATTAGCATCGCTCGTGAGGGATGGGAGTCACTTCATCGCATTGCGAAGATCGTAAATAATAAAGCCCTCCCTCCTACTCCTCCTCTTCCTGACTCTTCCCCCAACCCTCCCATGGCCTGCGCCCATCCACTTTCCCTTCTCAGTAGGCGGTAAAGAGAATCCTTTCGTATGGGAGTTGGTATGGGGATGGGTGTGCTGAGGGAGAACAACTTAGGAACAAGGGATGTGAGAGCGAGCTGCGGTCGAACAGTTCAAAGTGTCGTTTCTGAGGTTAAAGGAGTGGATAAACGATATGGAGAACAAAGGCGACAGAATGTTGAGAAGGAAAAGTGTTCTCGAGAGTGATGCTGTACACTGTAATTAATTTCAATTGAAGTCACACAAAAACAGATTAGAAAGTCATATATGATGAAGAAATACCAGAAGTCAAAACAAAATCGGGAAGGATGACTTCGCTATATTGCCAATCGATTACTTCCCTCAGGGTCCTCACGTAGATGAATCATAAAAATGTAAAAGATTTGTTCTTATTTTGAAAGGGAACATATATTTTCACTTTTTCGATCGATTTAAGATGAGGCCTACCGAAAAAATCTATTTAGTTCTCAAGAAACTAGGAATTGCAAGGGAACCTACGTTCTCCATCGTCGTGTAGTATAACCTAGGTTTTTTCTCATTGAACAGGAGTGCGTATATGTGCATGAATCCGAGAAATAGTTGAGTGCTCGTGAAATAGATCACACATTTCTGCTCGTTGGAGTCGAGGACCAAGGCAGACAGGTAAAATAACTACTCGACGAAATCTTAATTAACGGCTACCCGAAGAATGTTTGAAAAGTCCAGCGCGTTCCTCAAAGAACATAAATTATAGTTTTTCCGCTGCCGAAAGAATCAAACAGATTTCTTCACCTCCGTGTTCTCGACTCTCAGAAGCTCCCGGCGTCGGCGGGAAAGACCGCTCCGGAACCAGCTTCCAAAAAAAAAATCGCAGCGCGGTTTCATCGGGGGAAATATTTTTTTCCGGTCTGAGTCGACTCCGACAATAGTACCATTAACAATTCTACTATGAGAGACAGAGGGGCGGGCGTTTGAGAATTCCTCGCACGTGGACACTCCTTCAACATCCCATATGAACCAAGGGAGCCTGACACATCCGCCATGACTGTGCCCCCAACATGATGCAACCCTTAAAAGGGACAGCGACACCTTTTGGGGACTTTGGGGCTCTGCGAGCTACGGGACAGGTGGTGGTAGCGTGATTTTAAATGCGAATAAGGCACTAGAGGAAGAGGTTGCTCTCTCTGGATTCATCAATTGAATTTTGGCGTTTTGTCTGAGGAATATTCCGTGACGAGCACTTTATTACCGAAAAACGATGAACAAGAACAACGGTCCACTACAGAAGCGTTGCTTGGTCTTATTCCTTTACCCAATCAGTATCTCAACAAAAGTCAAATGGACGCGGCGTGCATGTACCATTTCTGAACGGTGAAATTTTATTTCATGCTTTTTCCTTCTTTTTCCTTTTATTTTTATCTTATTGATTCGCGAAACGTCAAGAAAAAAATACATAGATTCATTTATGGTAGATGATATCTACTAATCCCACATTTTCACATGATAGAAAATCTTCATTGATCATCACCAAAAATATCGAATGTCTTCATAAACGATGTATTTTTTATGCATAGAAATATACCTCATATACATGCATATGCATTCGAACTAGATACATGGTGTGTAACATCTAATATCTGAGTATGACAATAATATTTTGGAACAGGGAAGAACCTACATGGTAGTTAAATAAATACGTGTACAGATCATCCGTGTGTTTTAATTAATCAAATATAAGCATCGATTTGTATGAAATAGAGGAATGTATCGCAGGTAGGTTTTTCTGTCAGTAGAGCATGTGCCAAATTCTCTTGTTATCGTCCTCGTACCTCGAAAGAGAATCGATTTATTTCTTTTCTCTCCTCCTGTGACAGCAAATAGATTAATGGTTTGGGCTACCAACTGGAGAACACAAATTGAAGTGTGACCGTTCGGTTTATTTTGAGCATGTGCCAGTTTTTTAAATCTGTTTTTAGTGAAACTCATTCAGAAATATTGACGGTTACGCTTTAATCACTTAAATATTTTGTTTTTAAGGTGAAAGAGTAGGTCCTCATGGTATAAATACCCAATCAAACCTCCTAAGGGAAGGAAATCAAATTCGAGGAAAATTTATCGCTCCAGTCTGTTGATCAATCCGCGTCCGGAATACGGGAGAGGTCTCCCGCTTCTAAGGCCATCCCCATATTTTACCAGTGGATTCGAATCGAGACTTTGCGACATCCACCTCCCAAAATGTGCGTCGTTTTCCATTTTCCTTTTTCGGCAAGAGGAAGTGAGGGCAAAAGGAGAGAGGGAGAGAAACTTTTGGAAAGATAGGAATGAATAAAGCAAAGTGTCACTTCTGCGCAAATATTTTACGAAGTCTTGCATTGCACGTCTGTCTCATTTTTGATTTGTCGTGGGAAAACTGATTTGGAGGATTCACAGACACGAGAATAATTCTGGTTTTGTAAATGGCTTCATCGGATTACTAAAAACGGCGAGTCTCATGTATTGATGCGAACTTAAAAACACAGACGATTTAAAACTGATTAATCGAGGGCGTGAACACCGATTTTTTACGTTTAGCACGACCTTCAAATTAGTATTGGCTTTCTTTGCCAAGAATGAGAATTCTGATCACACCGGTGAAAATATGTATACCATTTTTATAATTAATAATTATCAAGGAGCTGGATCTCTTGATTCGTCTCACTGTTTTACAGTTTTTCCTTCAATGAACTACGATGGGATTTCTCCCCCATGTATCACATAAGTACCCCAGAGATGCCTGCTGTATTTTAGCAGTAAGGAACCACATTCTTTCGCTGGAGAAGTCCCATGTAGTATGTAAAAAGTGAACTGAAACTGCGTTTAACTGTTGGCAGATATTTATTTTGTCAAGGGATGGACTAAGTAAGGCAAGGCCGGCAGGCCCATCCAAAGAGGTTGTTTTTGCCTCCCGTCTCCGTTTTGAATTTCTTACCTCACCTCTCATTCCTTTGTTACCCTGCCGGTGTTGGCGGAAGTTTTTGAACCCGTTCGAATGAATGTTTCATGATGGGATACCCACTTTCCTCTCTCATTTTCTTCCCTTCCCCTCTGCGTTTTCCTATTTGCTCGAGTTTTGTGCGTCTCAGGGTGAGAGGGATGAGAAGGAAGGAGGGTAAAGAGAGAGAGACTTTTGCCCTTCGGCCAGGCAGGTCCCATCCGAACGGAAACAATCGCTGGTAAAAGATGGTCTCGCTAAAAAAAGCTGACTGACTCCCATATCGTTATTCCCCGTGCCTTCTCCCCCAATCCTCTTAAACGGGTTTCCATTTTTTCGGAGAATATGCGATGAAACTCACATCCGCCGGCCCACTTTTTTTCACCCACGTAGCACACTGAGGCGCGGAAAATCAGAGTAAATTTTGCCTTTAGAGTCACTAGGTGCTCTCTTGTTACTGCTGAAAATGATGCAATGCGTGCGTTTTTTACCTTTTCGCCCGCATTCCCTCTTGAATATTAGAAGATTTTCACGAAAAAAATGGGACGGTATAAATTACATCAGGCAGAAGATTTAGAGTGAACTCTTTTCTAAAATGCAAAACATTTTTCGTAGCAATTTTGACGAAAAAAAGTTTTTTGAAAATTCTTTAAGGAACGTTAATCAGCAGGATGTCATTCCTTCACTTCTAACTACTGGAATTTGGTCCGTAGAGGAAGGGATGATGTTTAAATATTAGCCTGCCTTGAAAGGTAAAATTTTCACACATACGATCAGAGTTAATTCGCAATTATGAAATGCTTTTTACTAGATGGAATTTAGTCAAGCGATTTTGCTTTTCAACTGCTGAATTCTCCTCCGATCTACTAGCCTTTTTTGCAATGAATCCCAAAAAAATACGATATATAGTGGAATTGTAAAACTATTGCGGTCAAAGTTATGATAAATTAAGAAAATAACCTTTTACACATTTCTAACCTTATTCTTCAACAAAAACTATTAATGCAACCTTTCATGAGTTTCAAGGGGAACCCGTACTGATACACATACTCGCTAGTGACCAATATATGCCAGCATAAACCCCTCTTTTTTACTTTTTTTCACCTCATTAATGCCGGTATTTTCACCTTCTGGTCCCAATTTATTAGTCTAGCGGTAAATAATCAATGAAACTTTTCTTTTATGTCAAGACAGCAACCTTTTGGCGATGGTATCCTGGGCAATTATATATCGCGAAAATGTTCTTGGAAGCCAAAATGTAATAAACGAATGCTTATGTGGTTCATGCTTTAATCTTTTCAAACATAAACCCACAAATATACATGTACCGGAAATGTAGGGCCAACGAAGACTGGTAGGTATGCAAAATGTTCCCTATCCGGGGAACGACGGTGGTTAAGGTAAGAGGCTGTAAATTCTATCGGACCTTAATGACTCCGGTTCAGTGTTAAGTTGGACAAGATGACGTATAGCATTTCGATAATGGCCGCTATTCCAGAAAATATGCCTCGAGACAGAAATAGATGCTGGCGGAAAGCAATGTGGTCATAATTTTAGGGGGTAGGAAGGAAATGGATTCAAATTTATATTTTCTGCAGTGGACGGCAAAAGAGGTAGAAGAAGACACTCCGAACGGTGTCACGAGAGTCGTAAAAGTCATCCCCCTTCGTCGACACCTTCACGCTGCCAATGGGAAAAAAATCAAATTCGCTTCGGATTACTTACTTTCCACAACGCATAAAAATTGGTTTTAAACATGTCTAAAGGACATCAATTTGCCCTTTAATGACCTGTATTGTATTTGTTAGTAATTCCTAATAAATAAAAAAACCACTATTTTCATTCAAGGAATTCCTATTCTTCTTTTTACTGAATGATGAAAATAGAATCGGAACAAGCAGATTGAACTTTAGAAATGAATATTTTTAAAAATAATTTGAATTATCCTAAGAACTTTTAGTATTTGGAATAGCTTACGAATACTGATATAAAACCGTAATTAGCAAAGGGTTAAATAGGAGCATAAGTAGCCAATTGAAGGACATTCAACGTAGCTACTAATAGCGTAAACTACTAGCATAGACAGATTAAAAAAATCTTTTTTAATACAGAGAATCAATGAAATATACGTTGTTGAACATTTGAAATAACTACGTACTGCCTAAAAAGTGTTTAGCTATGTTCTTAAATATCCAAGTTAGATTAGATGGCATTCAAATATAAGAGAATTATTCTTTCTGATCGGAATCATTTTGTAACACCAAAATTACATGATCAAAGTATGGATGCCTATGTCCATCACCGTCTGTCAATATTCAACCCTAGCTACCAAGTATTCCTACAAATAACAAAAAATAACATTGGAATAATTAACACTAATGAAGCTCCCACTTGACAAAGCCTATCAAGTTAACTCTTCAAATTATTCGATAATATGGCCATACGCACTGTATGTTCATTTAAAGCAGTGTAATATCAAGTCGACTTGTAATTTCAACAACTATATTTCCCTCGCGTAATACGTGCTCATGAATATCTTTGAGCTGGTTCCAGTTGATGAAATAAATGAATTGGATCAAGCCCGTCAGCAAACGAGGAATGAAATGCAAAATGAAATACCCAGGCAAACCGGATGTCATTCCGTTCCGCCGTGTCAAGCGATAAGGAAGAAAGAGGGAGATGTAGCCGAGATCGATCGGGCGGACGGCGAGAATCTAACGGCGGGATGCACACGGAGAGCAGGCGAGTAGTCGGGCTCGCGGTACACGACAAAGCGGCAAGGGTTTTCTGACCCTCGCTGCCGGGGTGTGGGTAACGGATCAAGGGGAGAGAGGAGAGAGTTGGAAGAATCCGGACGATGAAGACGAGTGATGTTAACCACCGAAATTGTTCCCGGCAGAAGATGCAATAGATGTTATAAGGGGGCGTTCTGCACAAGGTAGGCAGTCAAATTCGACTACTGTAACTTAAGTTTCGAGTTAGAGGAATTAATTCGCTTAAGTAAATATTTTCCCTGCTGTATGAAGACGTTTGACTGCGTCTATCCTTCGTTACAGGGTAAACAATAATGCGTAATGGACATAGGAAAGAAGCATACTTCCATCATAATTTAGAAAACGGCGAGTAAGAGACAAGATCGCGTGTTGAACGTGACCCCAACACTGAATTTTCTCAAATAAAAATCTTATTGATTATTACCAGGAAATGTAGATACGTTATTCGTAAGTTTAAGATATTGAATCTCATCAGGTTGTTGTGGCTAACCGGTTGGCACATCACTCGGCTCTTTTGAGCAGGTACCTCGAGGATTCCGATGATACCTTTCAATATCTTCCCTTAGCTTTTCGTTTTTGATTGAAAGCGTTATGTGAAAAGTCACTGTGGATAGGGAGGCACTAAAATCTCACCTACAATTGATGGGCATTTTAGCGCTCCGTCGTGCTCACCTCATTCCTGACTTACCTATCAAAACGAACTTCAGACGATGGCCAAATTAGCCAGACAAAAGAAAACGGACTGTAAGATTGGGATGATAAGCGAAAATTCAACGTTCATAAAATGCAATAAGCTCTTATCTTACCCTGTCCTTCTTTACGTTCATTCAACACAACGTCACCACCAGAGATATTCTCGCTATAGCATTGCCAAATTCCGATCACTGCATAGTCTTGCGGAATCTTCCGGAATATCCCCTTAATCTGCTTCATTGGTTTATTTCTAAAATAAAAGCTGTGCTGAAAAATTTACATTTTCGTTGAAAAAATGTCGTGCAGGCCTCCCTACACAAGACGTAATCATAGTAAGTCTATATCCAGTTCCAATGCGGGCCCTTGTCGGTGAACCTTCCGGGAACGCACTTAGAGGACGTTTCATGGATTCTTTATTAAAATCCTACATATGGTGGTTCAGCAGAAGGAAACGATGCGACGCCCCGAGTTTCGTGTGTGGGGAGAGGGAGAGACGGCCATAGGAACGATCGACGCCGGAAAGACTACTGGAGAAACGGGGGGAGGTTCCTCTCCATTTTTATTTCCGGGGCCCTCCCATTGGGCAGGGCACAGCGAAAGGAGAGAGACACGGAAGCGGATCAGAGGCAATTGATTGATGAGTTGTAACCCTGGAGGGTGATGGGAGAGGTGCCAAGCGGTGTCACCTCGCGGGAGATGGCGGAAAGATGAGTTGGCGATAAAAGCGGCGGCGCGGCAGGCGAGCGGGGAGGTGCGCCGATTCCACAACCCACTCCCTTCACCATTACCCCCATCTTCCTCCCCTCGAGTCCTTCCCGTCGCCGTCCCTTGGGACTCGGGGATGCGTGAGAAGCACGTTGGCCAAGGACCGTCTCTTTCTCCCTTCTCTCATTCCTTTCCTCATTCACCTCCCTCCATTCCATCCCCCCACGGACGTCACCCGACTAGTGGGATGATACTTAGCGGAGGGAACTGTAGAGCGTTCGACATCCGGCATGTGCCCGTGTTGTGCACTGTCCGTCTGTCCGCCCGGATCGGACAGAAAGAGAGGAGAAAGGGCCGGCCCTTCGCACGAAAAATCATCATCCCCACAATGGGAACAAGTTTTCCCGCCGCCGACGCCGCGGTTGTGGCGAGTCAGTTATCCGCGGAGCAAACGCCGCCGACATTGTACCCCGCAATATCAACGGTAGATATCGGAAGGGTGGGATTTTTCTGCTCGGCACTCGGAGAACGCGGTACGAGTTGGGATTCCGCGGGGGAAATTAGGCGCAAAACGTATCCGTCCGGATTTACACGGGCAGTAAAATGAATGTGAAGCGGAAGGATGGATTAATATGACAACGCTGGTTAACGGCTGAGACAATCGTATGACGTAAAATGTTTTGCGGTCAAATTAATACGACAGAGGTTGAGAAGAACATGCAAAAATGTTCACATTAAACGTTTCATAAATACCGTCATAAACTTCCGTATGCATGACAAGTATTCGGAAGTGACGATGAATGCATTTTCTAACTTTCTTGCAAATACCGGCCACCACCTGACAGTCATCTACCCGTCTTAGTTTAAAAAATAATATTATATTCGTCTCTTTATAAATGCAGTATTGTGCAAAAGCTATATTGTCTACACGTCCAGCATGAAGAAATTACCATGCATTAAGTTGAAACCTTTCCAAATTTTTCATTGTTTCAAACATTAACGGCTAACTGAAGTAATGGAATAAGGTCATGAAAATCCTACCAATGAAACTACGCTAATGAAATGCTATACATTCATATGAATGCAAGGTAGATTTTACTGCAATAATATTTATACCGCATCTAAACCCTAAATTATATCATTACGGAAAACTATCTGAATGCGGAAGCAAATGAAAAGACGGCTTGCGTGATGCCATTTGGGCCTTTGGAATTTTTAACAGAAATAAAATTTTGCGGCCATCCTCCAGAAGAGGGATGGGTTGATGATCTCCAGGTGAAATCTTCTGGAAATGGTTCACTGTAAGCCATATATCTATCGGAGAACGAACATCCGAACGTTTCTGGAGTAAGCCCCTCGTTCCACCTCGTATATTCAATCCTATTTCCAGTCGATGCAAAATCTATCAATTTGCGTTTAATATTCCCACGCACGACCCAAGGGCAATTTCCTGCGTCTAACCCCCAGAGAGGCGTAAAACATGTCGCGCGCAGACCGACATTTAGTTGAATATATTTGCGTCGAAGAAAACGCAGCGCACTGCATGCGAAATGGGACTAGTATTTCAGACTTGCTGCCAATGAATTTTCTCGCTTCTTCTGATAGGATAGACGGTACGACACTCCCGTTTCATGACTGCCGCTAAGGTGCAGTAGGAAAAATGTCCTCGTCCAGGCAATAAAAACGAGGCGTCGTCGTCCTGAAGCCCCCAACTGAAGGCTTTCACCGGAGAACGTCACAGAGTGCGAGCTAATAAGTTGGGAAATATTTATCGACTTCCTTTGAGGTGATGATCGTAAAACTATTTCGATGGAGATGGAAGTCTTTTCCGATTCGCTACACTTCACGTGGAAATCCTTAATTTTCTATTCAACGTAAAACTTGTTTTGGTTCGAATTCTTGCATGTGTAAATGGATTCCTTCTGAATTCATAACTAAAGGAGAGATTTTAAGTCCTGCTCGTGATACACAATATTAATAAAGCAAATGAAGCAACTTAATTTGATGGATGATAAATTGACAAAATGAGGTGAATTTCAGCAGTGAAACAGTAACACAATTCGGTGCTAGAAGATAAAAAAATCCCTCATTTATGACTAACTCACCGCTGTTAGCCGGTTAAAAATGTTTCTTAAAATAATCGTCGATTAATTGCGAACGTTAAATTCAAATCACTTTTAGATACAAGAAGGGACTTTTAATTAGCTTACGCCTGGCGTCTTGGAGTTTTTTTATCCATTCGCAAAAGCTCATTCATGGCCTCTACTCTTCTAGAACTAGAATTGGAAGCTTTTGGGTGCCGTAGAAATCGGAGATGACAAAATTATCAGTTGAGCACGATCGAACCCTCAAAAATCCCTTGGCGGAAAAAGCGACAAAAGTTAGTGCGGAAAGAGAGAGAGAGGTCACCAGTGGTGAGAGATGCCCCGCAGGGTGTGGAATGGCGCAGGGAAAAAAATGAAGAGCCTTCGATGGGACAAGTTCGGCTGTGGATTTTGGGGGGGGGGAGTGAGGAAGTATGAAAAAAATCACATACGCAGAGAAGAGGGGGCGAAGGAAATCTCCGTTAAGAGCAAATAAGGAGGGAGGAAGAGCACTCGGGGAGAGGAGAGAGAAAAGTTTAAAGGAAAGAGGGTAAGGGATGAGAGAGGAGCAACTTTCGAGGTATTAAGCAATAAGCCGCGCTCGGTCAAGTGACGAGATGGGGAGTTAAGAGTGTGGAAGAGAGGGAGATAGGCACTCATCTCCATAACTTCGCCCGTAGAAGGTGCCCAGTGACAGTTTCCTCCCCCCCCCTCGTTTCTTCTAATCTCCATCAACCTATCTGCCTCAACCCTCCCAGTCCTCCACCTTCCCCCTGCTATATCGCCCCTCCCCGCAATTCTCCATGCATAAGAACACGCACCAACACATACGCAAACACGCGCGAACGTATATTTAAAAAAAAATCCGAACGGGACCGAACCGATCTCCATTTTATTATTTTTTTCCGCCAGCGACTTTGACAAAACGGGATGGGGAGGAGGGGTGAACCAAAGGGGGGGGGAATGACGGGAACGGAATATAAAAGAAGGAGTGGGTGAGCGAGAGGGAGGTAGAGGGAGAAAGAGAGGAGGAGACGGGGTTGAAAAATAAAGGAGATCTTACGCCTTGCCTATTTTTTTCGGGCGGCACTTTTATTTCGTCCCTCTTTTTTCCTCCTCTTCCCAACTTCTTTGCTGTTAACAGTAGGCCATTGAACCGCACCCTCCCTCTCACTCCATCCGCCTCGCGAAATAAAGTGGAGGTATAAAACTCTTTCTCCCTTTAAAGTCTTTTTCCTTCCTTCCTTTTGGAATTTCTTCCAGAATTTTTTTTTCTCTCTCTCTCTCCCTTCTTTTCATTTTTTAGAAGGAGGAGGGCTGGAATGGTTAAGCGAAACGGGGGAAGATCAGGGCATGACGTGGAAGGCGGGCAGTGAGGGGTGGAGGGGGCTGGGTGGAGGGAAGGTGGCAGCGAGGAAAAGCAGTTATTATAAGCAGGTGGGGGTTGGATGGCAAGGGGGGGCATGGGAGGAAATTTTTAATGTTCGCGTGGGGCAAGTAAACCTTCGGGACGGGGACGAGTCGGGGCGGGGGTCGGAGAGGGGAAGTGGTTGCCTCGGATTCGCCCCGCGGTGGGGCGGCAGTGCGTGCATCCTCTTCCTTTTCGGGGTAGTCCGGCGAACCAACACCCATGTTATTACGCTCATACTAGCTTCCTTCCTTCTCCATCCTCAACTACCGGGTAAGGAGGTCAGAACATTTACGATTCCTCGAAAGGATCACTCACTCCACAGAAAGAACTAATTAACGTCGAAAAATTAACGAAAGAATAGGTCGAAGTTATGGTAGCAGGAGTGCAGAATGGTAGCCTAAGGGCTGGAATGCGTTCGGCTACTGACCGGTAGGTCCTGGTTCAAACTTGTATGGCTCCGCTGAATACCTTAGCTAAATCTAGTACGGTACTGTTTTGGGCCACAATTTTCCATGAGACCTCAGGTGACGGTGTAAGAACTACCACCCTCTTCATCTGAATGTGTTAAATTTGAGCGTCTCATGGCTTGAATGTATGAAATTAGCTCCAAGCTCACTCATTGAATTTTGATTTCTTCGGGTTTAGGACATATTCGGTTTAGTTTGGCAATATGCAAAGTCAAGCATAGTTGGCAAAGCAAAGGTTACCCTTTATGAAGACTAATGCAGAATTATTTAACATGAGAATTGACTCGCATATATTTTAGAATATTTTTTCATTAATGATTAAATTGCAGTTAATGCATAACGCATCTATGTAACTGTTATTTTCAACCAAAGTATGATTTTCATAAGGAAATAAAGTCAAATTATGTACGCAAATATGATAGAAAAGGAGTGAAATACTCGATACAGTTTTATCATTTTAAAGCTAATAAAAATAATAACAAATATCATTATGAAAAATTAGTTATCCAACTACAAAAATGAAGTTCATCAACAAATATTAATGTTCAACTTTGTATTATTGGGTGAAGTTCCAGAAGAGCCTTAATATAGAATCGTGTCCGTGTCACAAAAAACTTATTGTAACCATGGTGAGTAAACGGTAGAGCCTCATAATAAAATGCATTTAGCGGTGGACACTTAATTCAAAATTCAATTTTTTTTACTTGCATTTGAAAAATAGTGTCTACCTAAGGTAATTCGTAATCGCCTCGAGAAGCAAAGTTTTGGACCAAGTGGAACACGACCTCGAGCAAGGTTTGTTTATCTCACCAAATATTCCGATTTAAAACTGATTTTCAGTTCCCACCATTACTAAAGGCTTGGGCATATGATAAATGTAAATATTCTTAGGTTATCATTCCAATCAAATGCCATTACTTTATGTTGTGAATTAATAAGGCAGACTTTTGCACAGGGTGTTTATAATCACTGCCAATGCATTTCTTCTTAATGATCTTCTGAAGCATTCATAGTGGAGAGAGAGGGTAAGTGTTCAATCGAAGGTGTCGAGGTAGATTGTATAAATATATGGTATATTTAAGCAATATAAAAATCGTAAAAAAACTGAAATGTGTAAACTAATGTCATTTGAATTTGGGAGCACACAAAAAACTACCTGCCCAATAAACTCCCGAGGATTCTCCACTTTCGTCCTGAGTTTCGTGTTCTGAGAAGGGAGCCCCCTTTCTTCTTAAGCCGGAGGTGAAATTCTTCTCGGATCAACTGATCGCGGCGGCCCAGACCTTAAAGGCAAGGCGACGTCAAAAAATTGGGTCGCTCCAGATAGCAGGAAGGAAGGACCGTACACGGGCGGCAGTGGACCGCCCTTCTTCGGCCCATGTAGTTTTGGGTGAAAGGTAAAACGAGCAGAAAGGCTTCTATTTTTCCCTCCCTACACTAGGTTCTCCCTCACCTGCACCCTTCTTGTCGGAGCGGACAATGCGGAAATTTCGGCCAGTCACTGCCGTTTTAGAGGGGACGGCGACCAGGGAGAGGAAAAGGCGATGGAGGATGCGTGTGAAAGGTGGTAGGGGGAGGAAGGGGTGGGCGTTGCTGGTCCATCGGTTCGTCTCCTCGGCATTTTGTGACTCTGCAGAAAAATTACTTTGACGCCACCAGCGTTTAGATGGTGGTGATTTACTTCATGGTATTCCATTGGAAAAAACTTGTTTGTACGAAGTTCTATGTTTTTATTCGTAGATGTTGCATGAGACGAGTGACTTAAGTTTCGACTTCTTTAAGATGTCTTCTTTCGCAAACTAGGCAGTCAACCAATGTATAGACACTCAAGGTAATTATGTGACGATTTGTCGTATGGTAGAGCGAAAAATCAAACCCTAATGTTAGGTGTTAGCTACTCAATTCATTAGCAGAAATTTTTCGAGTCATCCAGTTTGCAGCTAAAGACAGGCACGGCTAAAGAAAATTTTAGATTGTTGATTTAGTCTGTCAATATCATTTTATTCTCAGTGAAATGGATTGTATTTTATCCTATACGAACATGGTTATTCAGGAAAATTTGAATGATTTACTCTGCTCGAAGAGGTTGTGGTCCAGTTAAAAGAGCGATCGGCTACCAACTGGAAGGGTCCAGTTCGATTCCTGGTAATTCTTCTGGATACACTCAGCTTCACTCAAGCTGTGTGATTTTTTTGGGTTACATGTCTTTCCCAGGTTACCGTAGGCGGCACAATGAAAGGAAATGGCCTCCATGCTCTGATGTGTGAATTTTACATAACATATAAGGAAGGCTTAGTAATGAGTACTTCCCTCACCTATGAAACGGACCTTCGGGTTTAATGCTGAGGTACTCCGCTCAAAGATACCCTTCATCCAAGGAGTAACTTAAAAAATCGTCTATCGAAACGCAAAGTGAACCTTCAGGAGATCATTCTTTAGTTTCACTTGACGGATATGACGCAGCGTTTGGGGAAAAACCGTAGCACGAGCGAGCGAATAAATGGACCGAGGTTAAATTAGATACTTCATTTAATGAAGTGTAGGAATAGCTGCTGTTAGACCAACATTTCCTTTTTAATGCAATTTTCATCAAGGTTTCACTGTTTAAAAAGAAGGAAAGAGACGCATTATGAAAATATTGTGCTCAACGACAGTGTTGAAAGCAGAAAGTCACATGCATCATATCATAGGGGGAAAGAAAACGAGAAAGTTCACGGTGAAAGGTAGCAATTACACGCAGAAATTTAATCGAACCTCAATGAGAAATCGAACAGAGGAGGCATTCCTGGGAGGAGCGGAATCATGCTGCCAGATCGACTTAACCACATCCTAAAGACGATAAACACGGCCGAACGCCATTCAAACCTCTTTAGAGAAGTCGCCAATTTCTCTCACTGTTGAGAGCGGAATATAAAGTCGGCAAGCATTGATGCGCAATTATGCGTGACCAATGGGCTTCTCCCCGATAAAATATTCAAAAAACTTTTCGCACATACATTCCGAGCCGATGGTGGAATGTCTAATCTAAATTAACTCAGTGGGTTCATAAAGACACCCCTTTCACCTTGAGTGGCCTACCTAATCAATTGAAAGCGAGCGGTTTCATGTGTTACAGTTGGGAGAGGATACAATATCCACCATTCTAAGACCGTGATCGAGAACAAGTTTGGAGGAAAGATACCAAATACACCAAAATTATGAAACCATGGCTAAATACATGGCACGCGTGTGATACTGTATAGTCAACACTTCAATCTTACAGAAAGAGAAATTTCAAGCACGCCGTGATGAATCTTGCCACTTAGTTGATACTCTAACTAATTGGTGGACACCCAAAGAGAACTCTTTTCCAAATGACAGCTCATATTACAAATGCATCAGTTAATTACAGTACAAAAATAATTTTATATTCTGCCCAGGAAGAAAAATTAAGCATTTTTCATCTATTTTGTTGCAAATAATAAGTCAATATTATTCTTTGATTGCGTCCTAGGAATGTTTAAATCATTACAGTAGGTGGCTGTCGACTAAAATTAATTTTGTAGGGACATAGATTGTAATTATAGACGTATATTTAGTCTAGCCTATATCGTTCTTAATTCTTTAATCTTTCAACATTTAGAGTAATAAATTTAAGTTCCGGGTCGGAATATGTAGACATTCATTGTGGTCTCTTCACAAATTTAAGACTCAAGATCTGGCTCAGACTTAACAGAGATTTTTCAAACAGTGATCACGTAGAAAAGAAAGTAACACGTGTTCAAGTAGAGAATATACTGCCTTAAAATCGTTGGTTCGCTAAGTATTTGATTTGTAGCTGCTTTCCAATTAATTTAAATTCCATCTTTTACTTGAGTAGATAAAATGAAAGAGTTAAGGCCGTTGGAGACACCTTCTATTCTATAAAGTAGACTAAATAATCCGTATAATACACCATGCCAATGAATTTAATAGGCAATGTGCCAGCAAAGGGTTATTCGCTCTTAAGTTGTGACGGTAGTCTTTTTACGATTCAAGTACATATATCTTCAAACGTTTATCCGTTCTGAATTTAGGATTCTCGTACATCTAACACCGGCATTTCCTGAGTATCACAAGCACTTGTATCTGTTTCCATTGAATCAGATATTAGTCACAGTCTCGTCAGTCCAAAGGCATATGAATTCTGTTAGTGGAGAGTATTTTTTGGAAAGTTAAATACTAATAACAGGAGTGATCTGGTCAACATAGGCGATCCTACCATCTGTAAATGTGTGTATGTATGTGTATATATATGTATCTTTTAATATATGTATATATATGTGTGTGTGTGCATATACATATATATATATATATATATATGTGAATCCACCTTTCCTCACCTAACCCCCAACCCCCTCAACCCTTACCCTTCCCTCATGGTGCTACACCCCCTGCCACACACCTTTTTGGTGGCTCGCAGGATATTTATGTAGATGTAGATAGATGTAGATGTAAAGATGAGAAAAAACATAAGAAAGGCGCGATTAGAGGAATTAAATCTGAAAGATTGCAAATAACGCGTTGTTTTAAGGGAAAACTGACTTAATGCCCCCATGAAGGACTTTGGGTGGAAACGAGACCGAGGCTAAGACCGTATGGGAGGTGGTAAAATCTATTTGTCATTCACAATGCATCTCCTTTGTTATATTTTATTTAGTTATATTTTCGCGAGAGCTGCACCAACTGATTGTCAAGCATTTACCGAATGAAAAAACGTTCAGGGCCGAAAATTTCCCTCTCTCCTTTTTCCCTACATTTCACCATAACTTTTCTTTAGTTATAACGCACACCATAATTCACTCAGAGAGCCCTATCAATCATCAAAATCATTGGTAATCAATTCTGAGGCTATTTTACAAAAACTATTTTAGGTCAAGTTTCAGTCGTTTATGCTTGCATTTATTTCAATAATTCGACTCGCATCATATATGATTTTGATAGTTGTGTTTTCCTTAGAGAAACTGTTCGAACTGCTTCTAACTAAATCCAATTCAAGACTACTGAGGGGTCGCGTGATAAAAACATGAATGCTTAAAGATTAGGATGTGTTTGTGCGAGGGCACTAAAAATCTAGGACCCTTCGTGAATGTACAGCGTGACTCCTCAATTACGAATAGGGTTTACTTCGAATGATTTGAAACGTCCATTCCCCTCCTCCACCTGTAGTTCGCGAGGGGTGGTGGGACGAATGGGAAGACGCGACCGGCCACCGCCCGAGGGTCTCTCTCTCCTTCTCTTCCCCACGCTCCACAGTGAAGGGAACCGCAAGTTGACTGGACTGACAACAGCAACAAACACTACGCAAGCTCGCGCGCACTCGCACACACACAGAAACATTGGAACGCACGCACACCCTTGAGAGAGAGCAGACTGGAAATGGCCGGGGATGTAGGTGGGAGGGAGGAAGGAAAGGTTTGCCTCTTATTTGGAGCACACACCGACTTTACTTGCTCCATTTATCCGCGACCAGTCGTCGTAGCAAGCTGAGCTAGTGTATGTTCTCCCCAGCTGTGGTGATGGACAGTGGAGGGAGAGAGGAGAACTCGGACGGGATCGGGAAGGGTGGAGGTGGCTTGGAGGTAGGCGAGGGGGGGAGGGCAGTTAGTTGGGAGGGTAAATAAGTGGCTTCCGCTGTAAAAAGTGTCCGTGCGAGGAGGAGTGCTCCGCGCGTATTTATATAAATGGGAAGTGAAGGGCTTTCACGTACTTTTCATCGAAGTTTTGGGTCTCTGCGGGAGGAGGAAAAAAAACATACCTACCTACGTAACGAGGTTCCGCTTAAAATTGATGATGAACTTGCAAAGATCTTTCCCGCGAAAGGAGAACGTTTTTTTTTCGTCACGGGGGCATTTAGATCACTTCGGGCTCTCCTGGAGCGTGGCAATTTGATGAGAGGAGATTAATTTAATTCACATGCATTCACCCGAGTAGCCAAGAGGAAAACCCATTCCTGCAATTTCGCTAGCCGGAGATCACTAGAACGCTAACGATAGTTGCGTTCATTGCTTTTGCACAAGCACTTTAACCTTCCGTCTCCAAATCCGATCTCCTTCAAATTCATGATTTTCATTAATGGTGTTTCATGGGTTTAGAACTCCAAATATACATTAGTACACATACATTACAAATTATTGCTATTAAAAACCAAAATTGCTTTCAAAACATTCGTTCAATCACTCAGTTCTTCCAGGCATGAAATTTTTTTAAGAAACGGTAATGGCAATAAATTTTACTAGTTGATTTCATCACTGAAGGGTGGCGTTTACATTACACAAATCAAAGACCTTAACTCAATTCATGCAGATTTTGAGAAGCTTCGAATACTGTGATCCTGAAAGTGTCAATGGATGTCATTCCAAATCACTAAGTAGATTTCAAGTTTTATTTAAAATATTTTGAGTTGAGAATTTACAATGTATGGAATTGAAAACTATATATTTGCTATAATTACACATTTTAACGGCCCTATATAACATATTCACAGTGTCAGATATATTAAGGAAAGTTGGCATAAGGAAACGACTAAAGGCCTCGGGCAGGGAGAACCGGGCGCTCGGTTGAGATTTATTGAACACATTAAGATTGGGGGTCGATCAGAGACGCAAATAATAAAACTTTTCTTGACAAGACTTTTCAAGTTTAGTGTTGTCACGTATATAGTCCGACGTGGCATTGGCAGCGACGCATGGGCGGCCAGGAAGGATTTTTTCCCAAGGGCATGCGGGAGCAAGAGGCGTGGTCCAGGAGGTGACAAGACAAGAAGAGAGCGCCCAATTCCGAGAACGACCCCTTTAGAGCGGTTGAAGGCAATTAATATGCGGTCGCACATCTTTTTCTCTCGCGTTCGAGGGCGCGGGTCGCCCGGAGGGTTGTCGGCATGCCCCCTAGGGGGGGGGGATGAAGTTGGGAGGTACCATGACGACGCGCGCACGCGCGCAAGGACCATCTCAAGAGGGTTGGGGAAGGGTGTGGAGGTCGATGGAGAAAGAGACCAATTTTAGTGAAGGCCCCCGGGACTCGCGGAATTGATAGCCCTTCGGACAGGTGGGTGAAGTTCGGGAGGGAGAATTTAGGTTAAGAGATTGGGGCTTTCCCGAACGTACAGATACTCCACACTTTTATCGCTCCTGGTTATGAAACAGTAGGTGGGATCGCCTTTCCGTTTCCAACTGGTCACATTTAATCCATTCCCAAATGGCTCGTCGAGATGACTGCGTCCCAAACGCTAAAATACTCTATTCCAGTTGCCTCAGTTTGCTGGAAAGGCTCAAGGAAATGGGCCCATTTGATTACGGTTGAATAAATCTACCTAAAATCTTCGATTTGCTGGGACATTTAAATTGATTAAACAGAATTTGTCCAAGCGATTTTATTGAGGTCAATCATAACGACGCTGAGTGATACCTTCGAGTTATTTCTATTGATGGATCTAATAAGTTGCATAAAACATTTCACATGAATGGAAATCCGAGTTCGTTAAATATGAGATAACCAAACCATTCATCAGAAGCGATTAACTGCTAATATTAACGAGCTTCTATCACATTCTGCCCAGTCAATTAGGGTTTCTTTCCTCAGGTACGTATACCATATTATTTAATGATCTTCGATTCAGAATAGACGCCTATACATGGTCATGTCAATGGATAAATAGCAATGGCCTATTTCCTTCAACGCAGAGCATAATTATTCGTCAAGGTATATTTCTCTTCTGATTTCATTAATATGAATTACGAATCGACTAAAGAAAATCTATGAAAGCATCGCCGACCTTCCAACAATCTCTGATACGAACCTTTGTTCCTTGTCGTCATCTAAAATTAGAATGGAAGCATTTGCTATGCAAGAGAACTAAAGTATCTCGCTAGGAGGATCGATAAAAATGGATCCATATATAAATGCTCACTAAATGATTATTTTAATATATTGGGTATTATGCCTTTCTAAGATAAAGAAAAGCACTAGAGAGAGCGAGAAGCCTGGAATATAGTAGTTGACGAATGCGTTCGGATGCGCAAGTCTTTAATGAACTCTTTCCAGAATATACGACTCACAAAGGGATTAGAGTGAGGTAAAAACTTCGAAAACATAAAAGTATCTCGAGATGTTTTAGTGCTCAAAGAAAATTTCGGTAGCCGAGGGCGAACCTACGCTCTTTTTCCGCTAAGCAGAGAGCATCCCTTCGCCATCTGCCGTCGACCATTATTCGGGTGAAATCGAAGACAACCATTTTTTATTAATGAGCCCGTAAAAAAAACTCCAACGTGAGTGGACTAGTCCAGCGAGACGCATTGCGCCATTAATTCCTTCTTAGTTGTTTTGCCCCGATGGAATTTTGACTCTCCCACTTCGAAGCACACACACACACTGACACAAGCAAGCGGACAGGCGAAAATAATGAAACATAAACGCATCAGGAGACGGGATCAACGTCCGCCAATCACCGACGGTCATAAAACAGCATCCCCCACTCATCCCTCTCCGCATTCCCAGGGCGAGCACTCGGACGTCCGCGGACTTTCACGAGCACAATTTATTCGACCCCCGCAGAATTTTTTCCCTCCATCCTCTCATTCTCCTCCTCTCTCTCTCTCTCTCTCTCTCGCCTCATTTCCTCCCCTTTATTTTGCCATCCCTTCCTTTCCTTCCCTGCAGAATCCGATGAAAAGTATCCTCTCGTCAAAAAGTCGCTTGGAAAAAGGAATCGTTCCACCCCTCGGTCTCACTTCACCTCCTCCTTTGTGGATGCACCTACTCCTCCGAACGGACACGTGTATCCAGATCGCTAACAAGTCGCTGGGCGAGAGAGAGAGAGAGGAAGAAGGGTGTATGTGGATGTGGGGAGAGGGGGGATAGATCTTTTTTCCTCTATTCCCCCTTGACACCACCGCGCCGCCCTCTCGCAGTCTTGTGCTCTCGCTAAAAGGCGAACCTGTTTCCGTTAGGCTTCGCGGCCGCCTTCATTGACGCCGCGAGACTTGATTGCTTCCGAACCAATACCACTTTGCACAAACACACACGAGCACATACGCGCGCGCGCAGAGGCGCACTTCCTAATAAGAATGCGTGCCGCACAGCCACTCGCCCATCATCCCCCTCTTTAACTTGTCCCGCACCACCTTCTGCTATCATTGCTCCTCCTTCTCCCACACCTTCCTCGTTCCCCTTCCGTGTGAGACTTAACGGTTTATGTCACCTTAAGACTACGAGTTGGAAGTGTTGCGCTCGAGTCCCTTTGCGCAGGATGTCAACACTTTTCACAAATATGTACGCCCTCAAGGTATTTATGCAGCGTCCAGAAAGTACAAATTTTCTAGAACCATTATTTCTTATTCCTTCCACAATGAATGGACACGTAATCAAGAAACTTTAGAAATTACTAACTAAACCACTATTACAGGGAGTTTTGAATTTCCATTAAATTATTTTGGACATATTTTTGTACTGAATCCATTTCATTTGAAGTCCACATGAAATGTTTTGAGGTAACTCATTTTTAATTTTACTGAATATTGGAATTCAATTTTTCCATTAATTTTAAGAGAGTTGTTGCAACAGATTTGTTAATTTTTTGACAGATCAAAGGTCAATTAACTTCAATAAGAGTTCCAACTATTGAGAAATGCATATCATTAACCAGCTGAAGACAAGTAAACTTAGTACATTTTTCTCACCGAAGAAGCAAGAAGGCTATATATCGAAGAACCAAATAAATCGCTATAATTAGGAAACCACTCCATTGCCAATATTATACGTAGTACAGGTAGAGCAACTATCTACGATGTAACACGGGGTATTTCTCTATTATGCTAAAATATTTCGCTATCTGTCAAATTAACACCTTTTTTCAACTCAACGGAAACATTTTCCATAAATTCAGGACTTTAATCGAGCAGATAAAACTCCTTCACCTCGCTGGGGAATGGAGGGGGGTGAGAAGAGCGACTGAGGAGCTCCGGTAATTAATTATCTGCTGCGGTTCCTTTGCCGACCCCGAGGCGAAGTGGAGGATAACTCGGAGCCTTCCCCGGCCCGCCGCACCGCGAGCCACCGCCCGTGAAAAAAAACTTGTCCAGAAAACTCACACTGCTCTCCCTCGTCCCCCTGACGCCCGAAGAAATCGCTTCCGATTCCCGACCCTCCCCCTTTGCCTCCCTCCCTTAGCATCCACCACCAACCCCCCTCACCCCCCGCACCCACGAAACATCCACACTCCACCTCCTTCCCCCACCCACCCGTCCGTGCCTCCTCCTTTTCCCCGGCCACAACAGGTTCCATCATCGCCGTCATCATTGAAAAGAGCCCGTTATACGCAAAGCGGAGATCCAATCCGAAAGGACAGCGAAAGATATCGCCCTCTGAGCAGGAGAGAGGCGAGGTTGGGGCAAGGGGACGTAAAAGGAGTCCCACAAGGGTGAGGTCCACCACCCTTTCACTTCACTCCCGTTTTTTTATTCCGATTATTTTTATTTTATCGGGAAAAAATCGAGATCGGCTTCCATTCCATCCGGAGAGGTCGAAAATGCGGTGGTAGCAAGTTGGGGATGGTTGAGAAGGCGTAAAAGATTTGCAGGAAGTGCTTCGGGGCATCTTCTCGACTAAAACGAACGATGAGTGATTAACACGTAACCTCTGAACGATGCCAGATTGATGAAGCAGAAAGTTAGGATTAAATTTTTTCTTAACCTGGCTGACGATTGCAATTTTTTCAATAAATGATTCATTTGATTTTTATTGCACTCCTGAGCTGAACCAATTTATTTAGAGTCAATTTCAATTTGAGTATTTGGAAACTTTTGAAAATTTTGGATCACCTTGAATTTTTATTAAATAATATGGCCATACATTTTTTTTCGGTCCTAAACGGCTCCACAGCATTGACAGATGTTCCTCACTAATTTGATGGAGAGATCCAAGAGAAAGGAGAGTTGATTTCCGCTTAGAAAGTTCACGGGTCACGGAGTGGTGAAGAGTCTGTCGTGCTTTTAATGTGAAATATAATAATGTCCTATGATTTACTATTTAATGATACCAACGTATGAAAAGTCATACTCACTATGCAAATGACCCCCACTTCACTTATATTGATCAATGTTATGTAATGGGTTTGGACATCCGCCTTTACTTGACCCATTAGTTTGTTTCTTTTTCCTTACAGATCAAGAATAATTTTCTTGAATATTAAATACGCATGAGCTGAGTTTAATGAACTAATGAAAAAGTGTGTCCAATAGGGAAAACTGGGCTATTAAATATTTCTTGTAAGATACTCAAGGAAATTTCATTTTCCGAGCAACCAAATTCACATTTTAAGGCGCTTTACTTAAAGGATGGATGCGCCCGGAAGTGTTTTTCTTCTAAAAAATCTGCATTTGTATAATTTCCCCAATTTTCCTCTTAGCTCCGATTTCTTTCAGTCAGATACCTTGGATGGATGAGGGAGGGGGGGATGGTATAAAAACAAGATGATGGTAACGGAATGACTTCCTATCCAAAAATAACTTTTTTTGAGTGGTTTTAATTTATGGTCCAGCGGTCGTTCTTTTGGCGCCCTGGAAAGCTAGAAAAACTTTCGCTCGGCCAGACCCTCGGGCCACGGCAAGCACGGCCTTGAATTTCAGCCAGGCGCAAAGCATTTCTCTGGAATAATCTATGGTAATTCTGCATGGTCACAAAAAGCCCTTGTGTATCAATCACTAGAAATGCGTATTCTTACCTAGAGAAAATATTTTATGGAGCGAAAGCAAATTCGCTCGATTTGATATTGACATCTATAATGGAGGAAAATGTTAAACTTTGTCAAATTAACATCATGACATTAGTGAAAGCACATTCGTCAACGCCATAACCAATTACCCTGTCCTCTTATGACTCATCTTATCAGGCATCATTATCAAGCATGAGAAAGTTTCATCAAAATATTTTCATCCAGCGTTTCTCAAATCTAAAAATATTAATATTTGAAGTTTGTAATATTTCATGTATTTCAGAAGCTATGAGGAAGAAGTAATAAATTTCGACCTTATTTAAGTTTGCAACTTCCTTCATTACGTAAAGAATCTACAGTCTTTACTTTGATGTTCAGTCATGATCAGCAGTTAATTTGTTTATACTTGACCGTTTAAACTATTTTTCAATTAGTACCATCGTTTTTAAATATTTTTGGGCACTCCAAATCGGTGATAAAAATATCCTAATTTCATATTCTACGATTTTTAAATGCTCCAGAAAATGCAAGTTGAAATAATTATCCGGAGTAGCACAACAGTTAAAAAGTCTTCAAGAGTGCCATGTGTGATATCATTTAAATTAACTGTGAAGGGAAATTGAGTCGCTATGATACTAAACGAGGCCAATTCACGCATCACGAAACAGCAGATTCTCGTCGAGATGTCTTTTATATTCCATCATTGGTTTTCAGGACCAATTCGAGCCATTCTAAATGGGCCATTTCCCGTTCTCCTCCACTCCCACTAGGTGAGCTCCACATCCCTACGCCCTCGTCCTCTGCTCAATAGCAAACCTTACCCCTCACCTCCACTCCCTCCCCGACTAATCCACTTCCTCCTACTCCCACCCCGAGGCGACCTTTTAATTTAAATGTCCCGCGGTAGGAAAAAGCTGTCCGTGAGGTTATTTCTCTACCTTTTTTTATTTTTCTCAGTCGCTTCCGCAGGCTTCAGAGAGATAGAAAGAGAGGCCTTACTGGACCGTGGAAGATACACGCATCCTCCCAATTTTTGGCGCTGCTCAAACTAATGGCCTGAGTGTGTTTGTGTGGAAGGAGGGGAGAAGGAGGAATCCTGTTGAAAAGCGGACCTTCTCACTTCCAACGCTGTTCAAGGGAGCGGAATTGGGAAAAATAAGGCATAGCCACCGGACGGGAGGATCCTCTGGAGCGGCACATTGAATGTTTTTATTTGGGTCTTGTAACATTCATCGCTAAAAACTCGAACCAGGATGCCGCTGATTAAGTTGCACTAAGAATCGGATGCCCGCCAGCGCAATGCGATGAAAAAAATCTCCTTCCTAGCTTGAACAGTCTTCCTACTAAAAGGCCATAAAGTCATTATGTGTTATTTGTTGAGCATTCCGGTACAATTAAACGTTAAGTGCGGCACAAGTCCAGCTGGAACACGTGTGACACGACCCGTTCCCTCTAAAACCCGCATTTTCAAAGAAAACTCATGATGAGAAATGATACCAGAAATGATATCATAAACACTCTGTTCTCATGCATGACTTAAAATGAAGATTTCAAAAAAAGTATAATTTAAGATGATAACATTACGTGACAAACAGGTCTTAAACTTCATCAGAAATGCAATAATCCAATTCGCTTATAAAAGTTTCTATTTAAATGATTATTTACCAGTGAATATTATTTAAAAAATATTTTGGAGAGAATAGACGAAAAAGGTGAAATTATTATTTAAACATTAGAGGGTATTTTTCCTCTCTTAGCAATCAGGGGATATTTCGCTATACCGAAGTAAGTTCTTACTTGAGACGGGAGGACTAGTATTTCAGCATAGATGTTCGCAGGCAGATTTGGAATATATTTAAGAAGGGTTATGTTAACACTGGAAAAATGGACCTTCAATTGGAAACTAAATTTGTATATTCTATTGTAGAATTGTAGTAAATATAAAGAAACAACTATTGGGTGTCCGAAAAAAATTCAAGGTAGGTCTCTTATGGCATTTCTTTTCGGAACTGACCTTGTTCTTGATATTAAACTCAAATTGATTTGTTTTATTTTAAATTTTTTGCAGCATGAATTTTTTCTCCACGGTACTCTTCAATGAAACATTATAAAGCATGAAGAAGACTGCGTGATATGTCCTACTACGAATTATTAAATTAATTATTAAGCTAATGGAAATAATACTG
Organism: Hetaerina titia; assembly: GCA_037158775.1. Classification (NCBI taxonomy): domain Eukaryota; kingdom Metazoa; phylum Arthropoda; class Insecta; order Odonata; family Calopterygidae; genus Hetaerina; species Hetaerina titia. The sequence goes on along the minus strand of CM073773.1, from coordinate 73,207,744 downwards.
CGTACACTTGAAGAGCTCTTCACTTTTTAGATAACCCAAAGCAAAAGCAAAAAGAGAAAATCTGCTTTGAGGGCAATTTTTTGATAAAAGAATGGAATGCCATAAAAAATACTCAAAATGAGACAATAGATGGCATCTTTCCATTTTTAAATTTTCTGTGTGGTCTTGATGTATTGAAGGTATTACTCCCTTTTTTCGACGCTGACGTGGATCAGTAGCGGAGAAGAGACGGGATGGACATTACTTCTCGGGGAGAGGATATGACGACAGGAAGTCGTCAACGGTGATGTGTGATCAGTGCATCATCCACCCCGCCCCTTACCGCCGCGGGACGTGGACGCGAAACGGGGTTATCAGAACGGAAGACGAGGACGAGGGAGTGACGAGTCACGAAAGGGTCGTCGGGAGGAAGGATGAGGAGGCAGAGTTCTCTTCGTGTGCCTGAAAGGTCAGCGTAAGTGAAGGAAGGGAAGAACTGGTAGGGTTCCCAGTTTTCGTTTCATTAAACGCTTCAGGAAAGAAATAAGTTCCAACGGTAGGAATGCGAGAAAAGAGGATGGAAACGTGAAATACTTCTTCCCGTAACAAGCGTGTGAGTTACAATTTCTCAGGGGAGGTTTTCAAAATCCAAAAGAAAAATATTCCTTAAGAAAAGTCACCAATTTTGACGAAGAGAGAAAGACGGTAAACATATTCTTCTTCTTTAATGGAATATATCATGAGTAGTTCCATCTGGTATAGCTACTGGTATAATGATACCTATTTATCTATATATTTTATTTAATTGATTAACTTTTCCCATAAATTTTTCCTATGATTCTATTTACAACGTAGATACAAATATCTTGGATGGCCATAAATTATTGATGATAGTGGAAAATTTGCTTATCCTCGCTTTTGTGTCCTTGCAGAATTAGAGGAAACTAATTAAGCCAGAAAATCTTGATCCCATTGGTATTCCTGTGTGATTACGTAATCTTTGCACAAAAGGGAGGGATTTAGTTTTATATTTCAGCACTGAAAACATGGCTAGTAAACTATAATTTCTCGAAAATGTCAACGGTGTGATAGAACGAGGGGATGTGAAAATTAAATTAGGAAAGAGAAACGGGGAACACACGTAGGAGCATCATCCCCATAGCCAGAGAAATTCTGCGATGAATGACGAAGGTTGGAAAGCAGCCAGTTGCGCACAACCGAAATAAAACGAAAGGTTGATGTCTCAAAAATTGCAAAGTGGCGGCGCCAGAGAGGTGGAAGTTACGGTGAACCCGAAAAAAAAAAATTACGTGCCGCGAAATGGAAGGGATTAAGAAGAGTGGCAGGAGTGGAAGAGAGAGAGAGAGAGAGCAAGAGGTAGAGAAGGTGAGAAGGGGAATAGCGACGCCAAGAACAGCACCGAGGCAGACGGGAAACAGCCGGAGACAAATGTAAGATGTTCAGGGACCCGACAACTCTGATGTAAGACGAAGCGTGGAGACAGGTGACCAGGAAACAAGTTGTGAGGCTACAACACAAAACCAAATTGTTTTACCATTACCCAGGGAAAATTTTCCAGACACATTGACTTGAAACAATTTGCGAGAGTAAGGACAAAATCTACCAAAAACATTACGTGTGGCAGTGAATTGTTCTACGACTTCCTTTATTTAAATATCTTCCCCTCATTATCCCAATGCACATCCAAATAATTATGCAGACGAGTCAACACTCCATCAAGTAATAGCATAAATGATGATACAATACTTACGGAATAGTTCTTATCTAGTGCTTGGTATACCTGTAAGACGAAACGCTGGAAATAGCTTCTCAAGTATACGTACGTACAGTATTTCGTCACCCATCTGGGAGTGTTAAGCACGCTCTTTAAGCTTACATAAAATCTCGTGCTGCAGTTCGTTATACCAGTAGTTGTTCTATAGTGAATACGAGCAGAAATCTCGAATGCCAGCAGGTTAAACAAACGTGGAGTAACCAGAGTATTACAAGCTAACCACTCTTTTAATAACACTAGAACCAGCGGATGAAAATTACATAAAGTCATCTCAGTTTACAATGACAGTGGATATACTATCAGCTGCTGATCATTGGCCTTGCATTTTTGTTATATTTTTTTGTAAAGAGAAAGAATTGTTGATACATTAGAATATTTGAGGAGTATTTATGATTCAATTATAAGATTACTTCCAATAAAGCAAACTTAGTCTTCCAGTTTAGGCGAACAAATTTAGCGACTCACCATCTCACTCTCTCACTATCACGATCTTTGAACAGCTGAAACACTTAGGTATATTCCAAAGTCACTTACCTATAAAGAAAAAGAAAGCAATAATTAGTGCCGGCTTTTCCACCATTGCGGTGTAAAACAATAAAATAAATGTTAATGCTAAATTTATAAAATATATAACTACGAGAATTTATTTTAGTTTCCAAAGATCCCAGTCAATAATGTTGAAGTACCAGTGAGATCATCAATGAATTTATTCGGTTACCATACAGTTTCTCCGCGAGCATTACTCATTTCGTAATCTTTTCCGTGTTCTAGCGAGATTTCCCATGAAAAGAGAAATTATTGTCATAGATGCCATTACCCTATCAAATGTACACTTTTTCCTTCGGCTGATTACAGTGGGCCACAGAGTTAAGCCACAAATTGCTCGGCGCAGAGTAAAACTCAACACATATATTATAAAACTACACTATAAAAAGTTCTTTTGTAGTGTAGTTTTAACCTTAACTTCATTTTCAAGACACACAATTGTTTGATGTCGCATGGAATAATTTTCGGATACAAATTAATTATTTATAACATTACCCAGCACTCTCAACTAACACTAGGCTCAGTTTATACATTTTATACAGATTATGTACGAACTCTATCTTTTTTATGAAATCAGAATACCGTTCAAGGGAAGAACAATCTAAATCATTGGCTGCGTTTGATGGTAGGTAATTGAAACGGTATGCACACCTTAAACTTTGATATAGTAATTTTGGAAAGTGGTATCAATATGTTCATGTCGCGGGGCCGAATATTTTCCCTCTCATTAGGTTTACAAAATTAAGCGATTTAATTTTTTTCCAAATCCCGAAAAAGAACCGCTGGTTTACGAGATTTCAAGTCACGATTAGAAGATAAATTCTCGCGTAAAGGTTCTTGCGTAATTTTTTCTTGCGGGAAGCGAGCAAATTCGGGAAAGAAAAAAATGTATTGCACACCGTTAAAAATAAGGTGCCCTTAGGAATAGCATCCCGTACTCGAGGGAATCATGCGAAAATCACGTGCCTTAATGAAATTAACATGGCCGCTTAAACGTCTCATTCAAGAAATTTACGCTGGGCTGCATTGCCGTTTTGGGAAAGTTCACACGCCGTGCGCCAAGGTTCATAGCTGCTGCGGCTGTGCGAAGGGCGTGAGGAAGGGAAAGGTGATGGGGTGAAATGAGATGGGGGAAGAGAGGAGGCCCGGGACTCGGCGAGGGCTGTTTTTTTCGGCCATTTCCAAATTCCTCGAAGGCACTAAAAAAACTGGCGGCCGGCGGGGATGAGGGCACCGGCCTTCGCCTTGGGGCCGGCCGCCCAACATCCCAGATCTCCTTCCCCTTCCGAACTGCCGACCCAAGAGCACGAAATACGAGCGACGAAAATAGCGGTTAACCCCACCAAAGCTGTTATGACATATCGGAGGGAAGAAAAAGGCTTCAGGTCGATTCCCGAAAGGACAATAAAATCAAGAGCCGTTGCTTTTCCATAGGCACGGTGATGCTTTTAATCACTTATTTTTATTCAATGCTAATTCGAGTAAATGAACGGATACCTACATACGTGACTGCACTCCTCTGGCGAGTCCACGTTCTATTCAGTTATTCGTGGGATTTTAATTCTTCTGCTAATAATCGAGCTTAGGCGTTCACCTAACGGCTGTATATGTATGTGTCAACAGAAGCGGTACATCATTAATTCCCGCTTTCATGCATAGTAAATAAATACGTTCGCACCTAAGCAATCGTGACGCAACTAAGTATCCGTAGCATTCCAGGGAAAATAATATAAAATAAAATAATATAAAAATAAACCTAATTACGAAGACCTAACCCGTTCATTTATTTTACTGAATTGATACTTGGGAAGGATTTCAATATTTTTACAACAGATATCCTCGTAGTAACTTAGCTCTTATTAGACACACAAAAGAGTACATTCAACTGCTTATATTCATGATATGCAATTAGAAAACTCTAATATTAGTACGTAGTTACATTTACTACAAAAATATGTTTAAGAAATGGGGCAGGAGTGCAGGAGAAAAATTGAAAATTATTACCGCTCCAACTGAATTAATTATTGTTTTAGTATTAGCATCTTAATTTTGTATTCTAGGTGGTTATCCTTATTTTCATCAAATTGAATCACGTGTATAGGGACTTATATGCGGTATTTGTCATACAAATGTTGAAAACCTTAGTGATGATAACCTCATTCAGCTCTAAGGTGACAAATTTAGTATCCCATGAGGAAGGAAAAAATATCATTGATCTGATTCCACGGTCACTTGGAATTTGCATATTTTCGAGTCGGCCTCTGGTTTCCCTTGGGCAGCATCTCCCCTCCCGTTTTGTTTTTCCGAAACCGAAGAGCTCACATAAAACCTCCTCCCAAGAAGTACCGTATCTGGCTACCGTCCATGTCCCGGAGTGCCCTTCCACCCCTTCCATCTTCGCTGCAACACCCAACCTCCAGCCAATCCTCGCCCACCCCGGCGTTTCCAACTCCCCACGAATGGACGCCACCTCCCTACCTTCAGGAATCATCCCCTCCGGCTTTGATACGAAACATGCAGTGCACCCAATTCGAAGAGATATAGCCGAGAACGTAATGAAACTACGAGCAGGGCATGAAAAAAACCCTATCCCAACGGGGAAAAAAATGTACCGTTCCTAATTTTTCCCGCGCAATAAGCATTCATCGGACGTGCTCGATGCTGGAAATGCAAAAGTCGTTGGACCCGGGGGTAAATAATAAGGCGACGAACGGGATTTGAAGTGAAGACGATTGGCAGTTGTTTTTTTCCCTGAGAGAGAGAGAGCGATGGATGAAGCGTGCCTAATGAAGATCGACGGTTCGCTGGGTTCCGATCATTCCTCCACGTTCGCTCCCCTACCATTCAAATTAATTGGGCTGTTTCGCTAACGAGAGCATCACTTCTATTGCCACAACATTGTTTGTGCTCTCATCCCATCACTCCACACTACGTCCTCCTCCTAATACACATCTTACTTAACCTAAACTTCGATATTGATGCAAATAAACTCCACAGAGGAAATTTCTTCACCACAAATCATTCAGTTCTTCCTTGATGGTGATCCCAAATAAATTAACACAATATATTTTTTTGCAAAATTCGAATAAGTTTGACCCTTCTGTTAAAGAAATTGCACGGTTACCAGTACAGATGCGCTTCAATCAAACATAACGTATTTTTACTGTAGTTTTTCTCTGTTTTCTTATCAAGGGAGGATGTCTGGCTTGTCCAGGACTGGGAAGCGTGTGGGTTATTAAAATGGGCTACGACGACGAGAGGAGCAATCAGTATCTTTCTACTCCAGCACTCAGAAACGGTGAATTTTATTCTATTTTATTTTATCTTCACATTGACTGAGTACGGGTGCATCCGCGAAGATGGGAAGGTTTTGAAGGCGGGCGTAGGAAGAGAGATCTCCCCGAGTATATGCACCTCCGCCGTCTCCGCGATTTTTTTTTCAGGATCTGACGGGGATGGGAGCAATAAGTAGGCACTCTTGCAATTACGCCGCTCAGCAGTGCGTGCAATCATCGACCGTCAATCGGTTGGATTGGATCCCCTCCCCCCATCCTCGGCATTTCGAGAGCGGACTCGCCTAGAGAACCCGAGACGACGAGCGATAATCGTGGATCGCTCCCTTTTCTCCAACGGGCGCGCGCTTCCCGACGCTCCCTCACGGTCTGCCTCCTTGATTTGCCACCCAACATAGCGCATCGTACCAATAACGCATGCCCTTTCCTTAATTCAAGGGCGCAGCATGCATGCATTTTTATGGCCACGCAATTTTCAGAAGGTAACTATTTACAGACATTTGAAATTTCTCTTCGCGATGAAAAATTCCGCGAATATTTGAACGCATCTCACAAATTCTATTTCACAGTTAACAATTAAAGATAATCTACATGCTACATTGCAAGCCAATAGGGTTGAATATTGCACTCCTTGGCATGCAATGTTACTAGAAATTTTACTAGATTTTTAAGCGTTTTTTTCTGGAAAAAGTGACAATATTTCTCATTTATTCATCATGACACTCAAAACTAAAGAATCGATTATTTTAGTCTTCTGCTTTTCACTAGGGACCTTTTTCCCCCACACTCTGACGGTTCTTCCTTTCATCCAAATTTATTTGTCCATTGTCCTTCTCGTGGGAACTTTCTTTATGTTTTTTTCCGTCTAATATGTTCTTAAAAATTGATGAAGTTACTTCCAATTTACCAGTTACTACTTTTTCAATCCATACATCATTTCAACTGATTATCAATTTCCTCATGATAGCTGAAATATATATTCTCATAGGTATATATATTCTCACTTCCTACTGAAAATAAACAGATTAGATTATATTTATCGGTCCTAAATGTTGAATATTCCATTTTTTCTCCTTTTTCCCTGGTAACTCTCCACTCCTATTAACGTAAATATTAAATGCTAGAACTTATACAGAAGAGAAATTATTCTCGTAGATTGGAGATCGAATTCGTGGCACATTTTCCGCACTAAATAATGTTGCATTAGTGTGACAGTCTTCGAGTGAATACGCCAAAGTTACCAAAACAGCATTTATCGCGGTTTCTTTGAACTTCAATGTTTCCTCCCAATAGTCAGAAACTCCTAAGTCGTCTTCTCCTTCCGAGGTGAAGAGCAGGAGAACATAGCGGATACAGCGATCTGCAGCCCCATATCAGAAAGGGGAGCGGGTTGGTGTATCTCCGCGTTCCACGAAGAGAGATATTTGAATTTAAATGCAAATCGATTTCCATTCAAAACACCATGAGTGCAAGCCGGAAGAGTAACTCGTAAGATGAGTTGGTGGCTTGTGGTTGAGAGAGGGTGCAAAAATTATGTGCGATTCAAATTCAGAAGATGTAACGCGTGTGGTAATTGTCGCCAATTAATGCGTAACGGCATGTTCAACTTATAAAATATTTCACCATTAAACGATCATCTTTCAGTGAATCACGTGCCAAAGTATCCCCGCATACAGCATAAACTTCAATTCCCGTGTTGCATTAGTTGATAGTTACATAGGATAAAACCTAGCCAAACAAAATATATCCCGCTCGGGATCACTATACTTTCCTGTCAAATTAATTTCTTAAAATTTTTCAGCAGTTGTTAAACGTTCGATTTGCCCAATAAACCAAGTTAAAGGTAAATTTGGAGCATCAAGTACCGATTTTCTACTCGGTAACGATTTGGACTAAAATTGCAAAAATAATTATTGAGCCGTTTTTGCTCAGGCAAACTGTAAAGAATAGTTATGACAGGAAAAGTTCAAATCTTATATGGCCAAAGTTATTCATTATCTAATTACTAAAAACCATTCAAATATATTAAGTTTAATGAAGCAATTATAGGTAAATAATGTTGAGCATACAAAATTGTTGTTATACCAGAGAGATTGGAAACGGGATTCGTGGCCCCATTAAGGGGCATAGAAGGAACATAAAATTCCAGAGAGTTTAAGAAAAACAACCAGTTCACCGAGACCCATGTACTACGGCATTCCGATCAAATTCACGGCAATCTGCAAGCAGATGGAATGGCTCCTCGTAATCAATGGGCGCTTAGGAAACAACCGCGCACGTCATAAAACTGAAGTAGCGAACAGAAACAAAACAAAATCGCCTTGGCGCAAAATTCCGGTTGGAAAAGTCGTCGGGCTCGCGATCACGAGCGCTATCACAGATCTGGTTATCACGAGGGAGCCCCACGTATCCCCGATTCTTCTTCCAACTCTTCAAACACTGGAGAAAAAATGTGCGCAACGGGATCGTCTATTATAATAGACGTCTCTAAAAAGAGGGAGATAGAATAAGCACGTGAAAGAAAACGGAATTACGATTAGGAAAAACGAAGGGAAGGTGGAAGATGGGTGAAGGAGAGGGATTGCAGAGCGAGTAAATTCCGAGCCGAGATCAGGGAGGAGATGGAGGTGATATGCGAAAACGCAGCCGCCGTGGAATATGGGGAGCCATTACTTTTCTTCATACCTATTGATAATCAAGGAAGGGAACAGAAGGGAAAATAGTCGGAACTTCGTAGAAACCCCTAATTTTGCTCGGGCCCTCTCCTACCCGCCCACCTAAAGTCGCTACCGGCCCGACCCCACCCAACAAACCCCTCGCCATTCTTCCACAGCGAAAACCGCCCCAAGGGCTACTGATCTCGCCATATCCGGCCAAGATCTACTCTGGAGGATGCTACCGCGGCCAACAGTAGCGGAGCGGCATTGGAAAAAGAAAGATCGTAAAATTGATGGCGAGGGTGGAGGAGGGCAAGGGGGAGGCTGTCTCTCGCGGAAAAATGAAAATGGGGTCGTGGTCAAAAAAGTTTCGAAATTATTACAAAGGGGAATGGGTTCGAGAGGAAGATGGACAGGGCGTTCATCTGACCCCTGGAGCACTATGCCCTACGGCGTCCATTTTGTATCCACGCATATTTTGAAAAACTGAAATCGAAGGAGACAGAGAAGAATTTATTACCAAGGTAAGTAGTTACGGTGAGCCGAGAACATGTGTGTGGCAGTATGCCTATGCCAAAGAAAACATCGAACACTCCCTTGCATCGCGCTCTATTCATTAATAGATTAGGGTTATAAATCAGAAATGTATTTCAAATACATTTCCAATTTGCAGGAAGAAAGGGAAACAATGCTTCACTCACCTGAGTAACCAACCTGCATGTTTTTGGATAACATTATTAAGTCGTGTACATTATATACTTCTGAATTTACCTTATCTATTTTGTACATGTTTTCAAAGACGTAGATTTTGAAAAAAATAACGGCTCAAAAGTCTTCCCCTCGGCTTTATACGAGTGGCCAGAAAAATCCTTTTTTCCTTAGCATGCCTTACTACAGTTGGGATGCGTCTTAATCCCATGCCGCAAAATAGTACACTTAAAAAATGGAAATGCTGGAAACACTAGGAATTACACCGTTAAATATTGGCAAGATGCCTTCGAATTTTAAAAAGAGCAGAATGTTTCTTTATTTATATAAAATATTCTAAATCAGCAGATTTATTGAAATTTATTTACGTAAATACTCTGATAAATTAGCATTACGAGTAAATTGAATACTAATTCTGACAAGAATACATTAATACTCGTTCATAATTGGAAAGAGTAACTCCATAAGCATTCACTGGAAAAGAGTAATTTCAAAGACATTAATTATTATTTGTTTTTAAGGAGACTTATGCTTTACAGAATTAAAAAAGATCACACAAATCTAATCATGTACCTAATAAATGAATGCTAATAAACCTGACATTTTTTCGTATAAGTACAGCCATATTTATAACTAAAACTCCATATTAGAATATTATAGACCCATCGACGCCGTTGATAAATGGGCCTAAAGTCACTCGAGATTCATTTGATTCGTTTCAGTTTTAAACACTTAATGCAATTCCTCTCTCCCTATTCACAAGTATAAATTACACTCTGACATATTCACATCAATATATTTTGCAGTTTAAGTGGAAATCTATGGAATGGTGTAAGAGAAAAAATATCAACCTCCTGTGACTTAAAACAAGTAGGTGGAGTCGGGGGTAAAATTTACAATTTATTCGGCAAGCGAGACAAAATCAATTGGACACTGGCTCCCGTTATACAAAATATAAATTTCAATAAAATATTTCGACCACATCAAAATACACTGGCAAAAGAAAGGCTCAGATGTATTGAGATAAGGCGAGGGGGAGCGCTGGACTGGACCATTTTCGATGGTCCGATAGTAGAGATAGACACGCAAAAAATGAAAACTCACGATCGCCCACTAAGTGGATTGGATCGTTCATTTCAGGGAATGATCCGTGAAAACATTTTTCGTTCACCTCTCACGTGAGCGGCGACCTGCGAACGAGATAAACCCCCTCCCCCTTCCAAAAAACCTCTCGCCAGCCAACTCGCCCCTACTGGACCGAATGCCTCCCGGCCTCCAATCCAACTCACCCCGCGATAGCCCTCCCTCCCTTCCCATATGCCTCTTAGCTCACCCTGCCCCCGGGGCAAAGGGAGAAGCGGCAAACTTATTTTGCAGAGTTCAACGTAGCTTTCCTCATGCTCTCACATCAACATCCGGGGGAGAGGATGGATGCTCAAGATATTTTGTACCTGAAATTACTCAACCGTTTGGAACTCTAGCGTGGAAAACGTGATTTTATTTAGAGACCTAACGGTATTAAAAATATTGTTTTTTTAACAAGATTATTTGGCCCTGAATTTTTATGTGTTGAAGGGTAAATATGAAATGATCATATACGGGATTTAAATGGAAGCCCACGAGATAAGAAAATCTAAATTACGCAGAGCAGCGCTAAAAACACATCTATTGGCCAATTTTTATTGTTATGCTGACCGTTTAAAAATTCTTACCATCCCACGCAATCCCCATCTCTTATAGTATTCGTGCAATGCCCTTCCCCTGCGACCAAAATTCTTCTTCGATTCCTCCTTTCGCCTGCGACTGTAAGGTCCGTCCTCCACACGCTTCCTCCGCCACCGTATTGCTCGGCCAACAATCCCACTCGCGTCCTAGTCCTCTACCTCCACGCCAATAACCCCCTCCCATTTCCAATAAAAACCAACCCTTCCCCATCCCCGAGCATAACAAGTGCCCAGCTCGCTCCACGGGGGTTATTTCGCCTTATGAAAACCGCAGAGAAAGATGGAGAGGAAGAGAGAGAACCGTTGGGTTCTTCCCTCCCACATCCCACCCCTTGCCCGACCTCTCTCCTCCCGCCCTCCTTCATCTTTACCTCCTCTCACCCTCTCCAAAAAATGAGATCGGAGAAGTTGAGGGAGATCGAAGACTTAAGGAATGTTATCTGCAGCCTTACGTTGACTTTGCCTTAAGGCGTAAACTGCTAGGGGCCTGATTTCATGCAAAGCGTTTATAATATATCACGATGCGTTAACGTGCTGCTTCTCATGCATTGGTATTCACAAAACGTATTTTACGTACGTATCTCACAGTAGCCGGAAAAATCAATCAAACGTGAGGATTTATTCCGCTTATTGTAAAAAAAAATATGACGAGATTGCTCAAATTTTATTAAATTCACAATATTCAACGGGTTTCTGCAATGTCGCGAGTTGCTAAACTTCTTTGCAACGTAACAAAAACCATTAAACTCTATTCATCCTTCATTCTGTTCATCAGTAATTACTAATAACTACCGGAGCCTGGTGGGTGTTGATGAAACCTAATACTCCTTCCCATTTTGTGACTAAGAACCCATGAAAAACTGCCACTAGTCATTAACATAGAGTGGTATCACTAGCTGGTCTTTAGTCGCTAGAGCATAATCCGTCTCAGAAAAATACAAATGAGGTTATGTCACATTAAATATTTAGGAATTTTGTTCAAATTTCACGGGGAAAAATGAAAATTGGTCCACTAAGATTTTTCCCAAGACTATTGTAATTTTATCCAACAATTTATTAACCTTAATTCTTCAAGATTGAGGATGACTGTTGCTATCGGTTTTCTGATGGAGGAAATAGACAAATTTCTTCAAATGCCTAAAAATCCTTGAAACACAATATCACGTTTCACTGTTATGACAGTCAATTTATTTACAGTAGACCGATGATGGATGCTCCAACATAGCTTTTTCACAGAGCTTCAGTGAGAAATAAAAAGCACATTTGAAGAAGTGTATGGATGCTCCATTATCAAAAGGCAAAGGTCTGAGGGAAATGATAAAACTTGTCTTTTTTTCACTATATCCCGCAATGAATTCTACACCCAAGAACATGCTACTTTTTAAAAAAGCAACGCTTTCTAGAGGGAGGATAGGGAGAGAGGGAGAGAATGAAAAGAGGAAGAAGGAGAAAAAGAGAAAGAAACAGACAGGGAGAGGGAGAAATATTTCGACTGAAGAAGACGGCGCTTTCCACTTTTTAGCCATTTTTTTGCGAGCACTAGCACGCATGCGTGCATACATCCATCCCCCCATCCCTCCCTTTTCGAGGTACTCTGCCACCGAAGGCGTCGGGGCGGGATCATCCCCTTCCTCCTTCGTCTCCCCTCCCATTCTCTCACACACTTCCCCCTTCCGTCCTCTTCTGCCGCCCCTGGGGCCACTCTTGGGTACCCACCCCCCCTTTCCCTCCCCTACACTCTCCCGGCCATCGCCACCAACAGAGCCTCATCCCTCCAATCACCCTCTCTCCTCGCCTCCTACCCTCTCCTCCAGCCTTCTCCCCGCAAGCGGCAGTGGAATCGCCGCCGGGAGCTTTCTCCCCGCCGCCGCCACCGACCAAACCCCGCAGAGGAGAAGACGCTGCTCCTTAACAGAGAGTTTATGCGTCGGGATGGGTGGAAATGGAAGTGGGAGGGAGGTTGGATGGAAAAAGAGCAGCGACTGTGCATAGGAATCAAAGGGAAGAAATTCCGTTCTGGGAATGGCGTACATTTTTTTCTCTCCATTTCCCCCTCCCATTCCCTCTCCTCTTCATGGTGATTCGAGGGAAAATTTTCCTCAAAACAAGCCATCCTCCCCCTACCCCCTCTCTCTCTGTCTCTCTTGGAGCTTTCTAAATCGCTCGACTTGAAGCATGGAAGAATGTCGATTTATTACGCGTAATGCGTCCGGCAACGCCGAAGACGTGTCTCGCCGAAATATTTTTTCTTTCGTCTCTAAATGGCAATTTATAGTCCTTCAAGACCCGTATTAAGAAAAAGCGTCGCACAAAGACACATAAAACATCACGGGAATTGTAAGGTTTCTCACAATTCCAGATCGTTCTGTAACCCTTATGTTGTTTGCGGGGTCAATTGTATCACAGCGAGACTTTAGGCATTCATACCACGTAATGATGCCTAACTGTATAGAGAAAATACGCCAATCACCGTAGATATGACAGATCTCTAATTCATGTTGATGTATTTTCGAAAAAAAATCTGCCTTTACATTTCAAATAAATTATTTATTATGAATGACCTCATTTCACACTCCGTTTACGTCAGACCAGTAAGAAGCTATTGACGATCTCTCCCTTGGAATGATGAAAATAAAAGAATGTGCATATATCATTAGACTCAAAGTCATAAATTATACCATGGGAGAAGCATTTTCTCTTCCATGTTCTGAAGATGTGTAGGTTCCCTAGCACAACAAAAAAGTAATCACCTTATCATAACGTCATCACCGAGTTGGATCCGAAAGCCTCGCGGAATAAAAAAGGGGGACGACTGGCGTTCTAACCGGGGAGAAAAAGTGCGGACCCGAGAGAAATCTTACCCTCTCCAATTTGAGGAATTTATTGAAGGACGCGCGAAGAGATATGAAGGTTCTCAGATATTTATGCAAGGAAGTGATAGATAAGGAAGTGGATACAGGCGGGGGTCATCGGCATGGATTGGGTCTGATGAAGAATCCGGGAATCGCATCCCACGAGATTGATATACCCCAGCCGGAGTGATGGCGAGCCGTCGGTTAGACGAGCGCGTGGTCGGACCTCCCCGGATCTTAATGAGATATTGGCGGCGTCTGCGGCTTTCGGATGGGGCGAAGGAGAACGTCGGGGGATTCCGAGAGGGTTACGGGGGGGATGGGTCCACGAGGCCGCCCGCGGGGAAGCCGCACGCGGGCGTGAGTGCCGTGCGGGCCCCTAGGGGGACCCCGCCGAGCGCGCGCGAACCCCTTCCCCTACGAACACTTTTTGAGGCCCTCGTTAGTGAGGAAGAGCAGGCTAGTTCGGAGGAGTGCGACGCCACAACTGGAAATTGGAGTGTTACATCAGCGGTCGTGTCCAAAACTGGGCGCACATTTTTATAACCATGAGAGATTGCGTTCCTCCCTCTCCCCCTCCCTCGCCCCGGCGGGTGGTATGGCGGACCGGAGAATTCTGTGGTGTGGACGGGAAATGGGAAGAAAATATGCCTGTACCGTAGGGAGAGAAGACCGTAAATGGGAAGTATCCGTTGGGAAGGCCGTAATTATCAGAGCCGAATGAAGGAGTGTGATAAAGTGGCATTGGCTCGGAGCCTCGTGCATTGAAAAGGGGGAGACGCCACGATGCTAAAGTACAACGTTCATAAAAGAAACAATAACTCTCGATCGAGTAGCGAAACAATATAAGATTGGTTGAAGAAACTGTCGTCATAAAAATGTCATATTTTATAGTTAGAATAAAAATGGAATAATAAAAGCCATAGAGTACTACAGTGCCAATCTGATTCAGTTCGAAATATATGAAACCTATACCTGGTGAAAACATGTTAAAGGCAGTTGGCTCCTAGATCATTGTCGTGAACTTGCGTTGACTGCTGGGTAGGTATAATGATGAACAGAGATCAGGAATACAGGTTAATTACATTCAACAGTATTCCCGATAACTTTGATATTTTTAATTTATAATTTTTAACTAATTGAATTGATGTTGATCAATGGATATTGATTTCATCATCTTCTAAAAAAGTCTATGATTGATTGAGGCAGATGATAATTTTCTATGTTTCTACTGTTTTTGAGTCAATTAAAATATGAACTAATGGGTGCAGTATTTGTTCCAGTATTAGCGGGTTGCTAAACTTCCTTTTTGTTCATTTAAATGAAATTTCGAGATATTTTTGACAGAAATAACAACTCAAATCTCCAAACAAAAATTTCATTAAAATATGAATTGTCTTAATTCCCTAGCCTTTTAATTTATTTGAACAAAGGTCATCACATATTTATATTAATGAATTACCCATGGTAATAGCTGCATAATGATGCTTTCCGTAACAAATGCATTTTCATCTCGTGAAAGGAAAGGATTTTCTGGTTGGAAGTCTCTCTGGCTTTAAGTGTTTGAGTTTCCCTTGGTTGTGGTACGAACATCGTACCTTCCAAGTATCATCAATCCACAAGAGAAACCTTGCTTAGTATAAAGATTTTTTTTAAACATAGGGATGATTGAAATACAAATGACGGCAATGGTAAGGGCGAACACGGCCGGGAATTTTCATCCGAAATACGTCACGGTCACTGAATTGGTACTCTTTTGTTTTTATTTTTCTTCTCCCTACTGTACAGCATCTCCCAAGTCTTTTTTTTTTGTTGCCACCAGGTTAAGTGGGAGTGGAAAGGAAACGCGTGTTCGGTGCGATTACTAAAATAAATTACCGAAAGCGAATGACGCCCAGGGTAATTGACCCCTCTTTTTTATTGAGAGAAAAAGGGGGCTATGCTCAATGAGGACTCGCTACTTTGAGGCAAATGACCTCAAAAAATTATAATGAGTGTAAAAAACACACGCATCGTTAGAAAATTATCATCGCTAAAGACGACAGTTATTAATTGGAGACTGCAGCGCCGATGTGAGATAAATAATTACCCATTCTGCGCTGGGTTAAGAATCAAAATTTTCATTAAAAGGATATGTACTAGGCGTTTCTCTTTTCATAGTATGTTCCGGTTCTCTTCTAGAAAACAGATCTTCACTTTCAGTTTTGATTTAGCTAGTTTCCACGACGAAGAAAATAAAAAAAATCGACACGTAACTTACTAACTGTAATATTTCACGTCAAGCTTATGATCTTTATTATAATATAACAATGTCAATTTAACTATAAATTGCTACGCTAAAATTCACCAATTAGGAGAATGTTTACTTCAAAAGTTTTCCCA
Source organism: Hetaerina titia (assembly GCA_037158775.1). Classification (NCBI taxonomy): domain Eukaryota; kingdom Metazoa; phylum Arthropoda; class Insecta; order Odonata; family Calopterygidae; genus Hetaerina; species Hetaerina titia. Next base: position 73,191,808 of record CM073773.1, on the reverse strand, counting down.
CAGCCTGCTACCTCTAGAAGTAAGGACAAAACTGATTTATAGCCCATGCAAAATATAAGCTTGTTGATTGATAAATCATGTTCCTGCCAGTATAGTTTCTTGGCCCGAGCAAATGAAAAAAAACAAATTACATGGTATTGCGAGCATAATTAACTTGTCTTATATCTTTAGATATAATGAATAACAGTAATTTTCACATCTTGAACTGAATTTGGTGGGAACTGCCATGGATAAGAAATACGCATCCGCAAACATTCCGGATGTTTCAGCATTCCCGTTACTTCGTCAATGGCTGTACCTTCCAATATTATTTTACCACCTCGTTTCAGCTCCTATCGGTCTTATTCTTAAGTTATTAACCGGGAAGGAGATTCGGTCCACAAAATGCCCTCGCAGCGGTCCCCGCGGAGGAGAGCCTGCCGAAATGAGCAGGGCGTTGAAGTGAGCGAGTATGTGTGTGGGCAGGTGGGAGGGTCGGGGTGGAGCGGGCGGCAATCGCGGAAGGCTTTCGAAGGTCATCTGGAAAGGAGGGCGGTGAAAGGAGAATGTAATTCGGATGACCACTCCGGGGAGAGACGTTTATATTTCGCCCGAAAGGGGAGGGAGGGACCGGAAGAAAATTCCCGGTCCGGGAGAGGGTTCGTTTTTAGGGGATGGGACGAGAGTCCATTTTTCACTCCATGACCCAGAATCATCCATTGGAAGAAAAATATAATACGCCTCTTTAATCATCCTTGTCCTCTACAAAGTAAAGGGAAGGCACACATTTTATGACATCTCACTGAATTCAAGCACGGCAGTATAACGAAATATTTCCTTAAAAATTTCAAGGAAAAATCAGAAAATGGTAGAAAGGGAAGAATTGTTAGCACATACTTATTTAATATAGACTTTGAAAACATTGACTGGAAGGTTATAAATTATGTTCGTGCGTCTTATGATCAAAAAATAAATAACGAGAGGGTGAAAATTTGAAATCAGAAACTCATCATAATTGAATCATAGATTTACTTTAAAAAGTTGGACTACCTATTTGATTACTACAGAAAATTGTTCTTCCAAAATTAAATTTAGTTTATAAATAAAACAGTTTCTGGCGTATCTAGGTGGACAATATTCATACTGACGTTTTTTATAAATCAAACCACTTTGCTTTTCCACATAAACTTTTTATTTTCACTGAAAATGAGTGAAAATAAAAAGTTTGTGTGGAAAAGCAAAGTGGTTTGATTTAGTTTATAACGTAAATTTTATTGAGATTTTCTTTGAACTGCCAACCAAACTAACTACTAGTCTTGTCAACTTTTTATCAATTTAAAAATCGTCAATTTACATTCACACATGAAAAATATTATCTGAATTTTAATAAATAAACTATAGAAACTTAACTCCCTTGTAAAATGCTTAAAAGAATACACTATCATTTCATTAAACATTGCCAATCAAAGGAATTTAGTTTGTTCATGTAATAATACTATTTCTATCAACTACTCTCCAAACAAGTTCAAATAAAATCTATGCCAGAAAAATCGAATATTCATTTTCTAAGAAGAAAGCTTAAATGAATAGATAACTAAAACACAAATCACAATTTAAAATTAACCTAACCACCAGCGCCTAGAAATGCTTATTCATTTGAAAAAGTAATGACCGAATCATAACGAATTTGACCCAGTTGTAAATGCGCATCCATCAGAGAAGCCGTTATGAACAAGGACGAATTGGGCAATGAAATATATCGGCGGCGAGGGATCCATTTCCTTAAGGTGCTGCTGCAGGTGCCCATTAAGAATATGAACATTTTCCCCACCTAAGGAATTCTTAATTTATTTCCAAATTGAACGTCTTACGGGGAAATAGTTGGATGCACCCCCACATTTCTCCGGCTCTTCTGTGATCCCCAAGTCTCCCAACTCGATCGCCTTTGGTGACCGTCGCAATTGGTTGGGACTCAAACACTCTTTTTCTTCTCTAAGGTTGGCGTGCCCAAAAAAAATAAAACATCATCCGCCATTGCGCATCCAAAATCGTAGAACGGATTGGGAATTTTTTTCTGGCCATCATTCACATTCAGACGCATCGCGCGGAACTTACCATATATATATTTTTTTTTTCACCCGCCTCTCATCCACCCGACCCGACAGGGAGGCCCGATCGTCGGATGCCTGACCGACGCAAGACGGAGGAGTAAGCGAGACGGAAGGGAGCGAAGCGAGGTGAAGGGAGAAAAACAACAATCGACCTAATGGAGTGAGGAGATGCAAGAGCATAAATTCTGGATGAGCGGGGGCAACGGGTGGTCTTGGTGGGGGAAGGGGAGGAGGAGTTGGGAGGTTTGGCACTGGATTCCAACTAGAGGCTGAGAAAAGTAGAAACATTAGTGGCAGGGGAAAAAGAGCAGTGGGGGGGGGAATTCGAATGGGTATAGTATATTGGGTGGATATAATTAGAAAGCGGGGGATGAGCAGGATTAATGGTTGAAAGGATCTAAGTCGGCAGGTTAACGTGCGCGGGTCACATAAACGATCGCCTAAGTTGCTGGCTCTTGGATTTTGAATCTCTCAAGCTCGTGTATCGTTGTGAAGCACCGTTGTGGACGATTAATCCCATTTACTCCCAGTCCCACTTCCTAGGGGAGTATATCCTTTTCATTACGCATACTTTTGGGTTAGCCTTTAGAAACGCAATCAGCGTACCTACTCTCCGAAGCGCCATTCGTTTCAGTACGACAAGGAATAGTTTTTAATGCCTTTAAACTTAGAGCATTTTTAAAATTCTCAATCATTTCAGACCGATTTTGACCTGAAATGAAAAGTAAAAACGTATTTATAATTAATCGTGTTATAAATTGAAGTTTAATTTTCATACTTTTCAGAAAAATGAAAAAAATATTTCTCTATAATTTCGAAGATAAAACAATTGAAACGACACAAAGTTTAATGAAAAGTTTCCGTCTAGGCATCAATTAATCCTCTTTTCGTGCGTGAAAAAAAAGTAGTTGAGCATAACTCTCCAGATTTTTGAGAAATATTAACATACAAAAATTTTAAACAATAACCAAATGATTCAAGTTGCCTCGTTGATGCGTACGGGAAAGACTTAATGGAAAATGGATTCGAACCACCAACGCCTCAGTGTTTTTTAGGATAGGGAGTAAAAGTCATCGAACATCAATGCTTCAGAAAAGTAAGTTTCAGGAATCTCGATTTCTGAAATGAACACTATATGAGGCGTAATCCTCTGTTCTTAACGACATACTTTTAAATCAAACTTGAATAATAATTATTTTATATTGTAGTGCAAGTGGGGTTATTCTCCTCCATTCATCTTTAAAACTGATCGTGTACGTAGAATATTAATGCTCTCCTTCTGATACATGAAAATTGTACTAAAAGCACCTTGGCGAGAGATGTTACCGTAGTTTATGGGAGCGAACTATGCTCGTAAAAGGATTGGGTAGAGCGATGGAGGTTGAAGGGTCCTTTGCTCATTAAACGCGAGGTTGATGGAAAAGAGGATTACTGTACATAATTTCGATCAGCGTAAAAAACTTGAGCCAGCAAGGAGGCTAACTCATACGAGACCTCTGCGCAAAGTTGAACACCGAAAAAGGAAACGAAGCCGGAGAGAAGGGTAGGTGGTTAAATTGGGATGATACCCCTCTCTCTTGAGCCTCAAAATAAAAAGCTGTTCGCCCACCAACTAGCGAGCGACCCTTCTCCGAAGACGGGAACTCAAATGGCTCCAGCACACGCCGTGCACTCCCGCCCCTTCCTATCTGCCGAAATCTCTCTTTCTCCTCCGAACCCCCCCCCCCCCCGCGCAACGTCGTGTGTACCACGTTTCGACCTACCGCACCCCCAAAACAAAACGACCGAAATCCCCTTCCCCGTCCTTCGAGCCTCGCCTTTCCTTTAAATGTTCTCCTTACCATCTGGTGGCGCTCCAAAGAAAATCTAATATATCCGTGGGTCATTCGGGAATGAGAACGTCAAAGTTATAACAGGATAGAAAAACTTGACATAATCACCAAACTTATTTCTAAATATAAGTCGCAAAAATATGAATTACAAGTAAAACTCGAGGTGAATTTTTCTGATCGCTTTAGTGAGTATCTAATATTAATTATTATTAGCACTAGTCTACCGGCGTACGGTAGGAGTTTGATGGACCATGGAACCACACACTACAGCACTCCTAAGCTCTACCTAACATGGCAAAAACTTTCTTTTAATCCAAAACTATGCATTAAAATAACTCTTTTCTTAATGTTGCGTACTTAGTGTCTCCTTTAATTTCGTCCAAAATTCCTATTTCCTATCTCCCTCTATCACGCTTTCCCAGCACTCTCCCTCTAGTACCGCCCTTAGCATTTAATTCCCTCTCAATATTTTCTGCGTCCACTTTCCCTACCTTCTTAAAATATTTAACATTGCACTTCAAATAGTATATACTCGAAAGAAAATTTATTTTCTGAACATAGACATAGGTTTAGCAATATAGTGGCAATACCCGCCAAATAAACGTAAATAAGAGTCAAGGATCTTATCTATAATTGCATGCTGAGCTTATTGTCATGTGTCATAAAAGTTCGAAAATATTTTTAGATTGTGTGAGACAATAATTAAATTGAATGGATGCAATATTCTTATTGATTCATTGTTCCTGACTGCTTCAATTTTCACACACATAAAGTTGCATAAAATAAACTAAAAAATATGTTTATCATCAATATCTTAATAAAAATAATTTTTTACATAGCGATGAAGATCAAGGTATTAAGAACCAAGTTGAAAGAGCATTAAAATTTTCAAAATAGAACAAATTTAAATAGGATAGGGTATTCAGGCGAATAAAAAATAACCCCGCTCAGCCCCCGATGAATACTTCGGGAGACCATAAAGAAATGCCTTTGAAAACTTCGCCAGGGAACCGGAGTTCCCATTCTGGAGCATCCCGTTCATCCGGGTGCAAGATAGAGGGAATGGACTGGAGGGGAGAGATGGAAATCTCCCCAAAGGACCAGGCCACTTGGAAACAAGCTGCGGTGGAAGAAACAGTTGGAGACGAAAAAAGGAGACGTTGCCGAATTCTTTCGGAATTATGCGCACTGCTTCTGCATACCGCAAGCCCATGAAGAAGTCACATATCTCCCCTCGTCCGCGGGATGCGCTTTTGAGATATCTCCGGGGCACCTTTTTAGGTCGAATGATATATATCCAAGGTCCTCCGGCAATTCCTTCGTTCGCAAGAGAGTCTCAAATTCCCCCACACTCCCACTTCCCGTAACATTTTCGCAGACGACTCAGGCAGAGGAGAAGCCGACGAATGATTTAAAGGAAGAGCGACATGGTGTAAAAAACCGTGAGGCTCTTTATGAGAATCCGACGCCAGAGTGCCAAGAAAGTGTGAGGTTTCATCTTTGAGCTCGTGTTTTCATTTTTTTGTGCTAGTCTCATACCCTGTGAAAGAAAATTCGAATTCATGTTGGACGAATCATAATTGAAGACCATCGCAATCATGTTCCGTCACGCAGCTACAGATGTTTTTGGCATGAAAATATGTAAAAAAATATACAAATAATAATAATATGTATATACAGGTAGTTTACAACAGTTTTTGTTTAAGCATAAAGGAAAAGTTACGTCGGCACGTTTTGTTACCCTGCGTACATTTTTCTTATAGATTTAAGAACATTGAAACCATTTCAAGCACATCAACCTTTATCGAAAACGTAGCATACCGTGGGGACATCTGTTTTGAGGAATCTACTTCTTGGCAGTAAAATTAAACCTGCATTCATTTCACGGCTCATTGAAACGGAATCAGACCTCAGTGAATCGTGACCCATATAAAAGCCAGGGGTAGGAAATTAATTTTGGAGAATTCAATCTACTTTAAAAGCTAACTTTCGATGAATTATGATTATGGAGAGTAGCTTAACACCGTCAGGAGGTAAGGAAGCGACAGGGTGAGAGAATAAGGACCCCTCGTCCTCGCCCCCGGCCAGCGCCGCCCTCCCTCCCTTCCGTGATTTTCGCAAACAACCCGCAGCTGAACACGATTCCCATTTGGACGATCAACCGAGCGAGGAGAACGAGGAGAGCCTTCCCGCCTAACGCTGCACTGGTGCGCCCTTCAGGTAGGACCCCCATTATTTTCAGAACTCGGCCACCCCACAAAACGTGCAGATACTAAAGAGTTTATTTTGGGGCAAGGCTTCGAAGCAATGAGCGCAACCAACTAATGAACTACATCGAAAATAAACAACTGTTTCGAGATATAACACTGATTAATTGGTTAACATCGATTTGAAGAGGAACTTGGTGAAGCCTATAATACCAGGAAATGGACGATTAATCAAATAAAATCCCTAATGATAAAAGTTCCTTGTATTTTCTATAGAATTTCATAACTTGTATAAAGAATTCAATTGGGAATTATTAAACCAACGAAATACATTTTTCTCGCAAAAAGTCATTTTATTCAAACCGTAATACTACTCACACAAATTGTAACAGAGCTCTTCTTCATGAGTATGATTTACTTTACGTCATTGGTGTGCATTGCATGACATCATGTGTTACCTTGAATGGGTTGATGGTTGATTGAAATACATTTCAAATTAAAGTTTTGAAAGGAGTCTGCTTTAAAGAAAAGTGTATTCTTTTACAAATCTCCAGATGTACCTTTACCTAAATTATCATTATTTTTACAGCATGCTCAACAAATTTAGTCTTCGCTTGGAGCTTCAATATTATGAAAATAGTTCCTTATTACTACATTTGTGAGTACTGTTAATTTTACTATGAACTCTACAACGTTCATCACACATTCTGCCCGATTTAATTAGTGGAACTCTCTATTTAACGCCTAGCAAAGAAAATGTTACAGTTAATATTCCGCTCTCAAAATCTAATTGGCAAGAACCGGGATTTTATGCCACATTTAGGTGACATAAAAAATATTTGGAAATCATATACAAAATACACAACAGCTCTTGTAGGGGTGAACTAGTGGGTGGGGGTGGAGACTCGTGCCCACTGGATACTGTTCGAATTAAATTCACCAAAATTTTTAATTCCATGATTAGAACAACTCCAGTAATCCATTTTATGGGACATTAGATAAGAGTAAGCTTCATAATAATCAAGATATTTGAAGTCATACGTTGTTTGTGAAGTGTAGGAGACACTGAGGTACACGAGAAATACGTGTGTATACTCTCGCCTGCTTGTGCTGGAAAATATTTAATTTTATCTCTTCGAGCGGCACATACGAAACATTCAGTTTCTACGCCGTATCTCATGATGAAACTAAAGGAATATGGAAGGATAGTTTTTTTAAATCATGGTAGCCGTCGCTCAGAGGAATCAAATCTTCTTAATCACAATTGCCATAGTGGGGTGGATGAACCGGCTTGAAAATATTACACGCCAAGCGCTACAGACAAAGACAACGGGCGTTGGTCGTGATTCCGTGGCACATCGAGGGGCGAGAGCAGGATACATGCACCGCCTTGTTTCCCTTCGATTTTGCTTCCAGGCCTTTCCTCTCCTCCCACCCCCACACACCCGCTTCCCTCCCGCCCTACTCCACCCTTCAAGTACACGAGCTGGGCCTCCCACCCACCCGAGACTCGCTCCGTGAAAGCAGGTCAGGGCGACGACGACTGGTCATCTTGGCACGGAAACTCCTCGCCCGACGCGTGCTCATACCCTGCGCCTCCGAAGATGAGGCGATCGGCGAAGGTGTGTGTGTACGCGCGCGCAAATGTGTGTGTGTGTGTGTGTGTGTGTGCGCGCGCGCGAGGGGATGTTTGCTTTCTAACTGAAGGGAGAAGGGTTAACGGGTGGGGGAGGAGACCGAGTGGTCGGGAGAGGTGGGACGATCTCGTGTTCAACGATCACCACCTCCTAGATGGGAGTCAATGGGAAAGGAAGAATTCGCGGGTGAGAGGCAGACAGAGATGAATATGCATCTAGATCCGCAAATGGGTATATGGATAAGTATATTTATTTTAAGTAAGGCGGGCTTAATACTTCCCAGAGCCTTTGCTCACGCTCTCTCTCTCTCTCTCTCATTGAAGAAGATGAAACCACCTATAATATTGCCTTCTCACAATTAAATGAAGACACCTTTTTTTTGTCACTTTCTCCCGAAATTGTTAATGGTCCAAGAGCTTCTTTGATATTCGTGGCAAACGTCTTCCTCACCAAGCAAACGTCGTGACATTATTTTATAAATAATACTCGGAAAAAAGTACTTGGTTATATATCCTTCAGAAATATTCCAGGCGGGGAAACGCAATCCCAAACATACAAATGGGGTAATAAATAACTCAAGGAACCCACTAACATAATAGCAAAATCACGTATTTCAAAAAACATTTACGGCTGTAATTTAAACACAGATATATCAAAGCAGCAGAGATAAAAGGGAGAGGGCTAGCAACAGAGAGAAGAGGGGGGGAGAAACAGAGAGAATGCCTTCACTGGCGTCACTGGAGGCTCTCCCAGAGGATGAAGGTACTAGTCGGATGCGGGAAGATGGAGACCAGCATGGGGGATGGGGGATATCCTCCGCACGATGAAAGTTCGGAAATCAATCGCGTACGCCAGCATAAGCGGACTCGGGGTGGGAAGAAGGCCCCAGGGGGAAAAGAGGAAAAGGGGTGATGAGGATCATGGCGAGAGGTTTTAAGTGCGGTGTTTTAGAAGGGTTGTCAAGTGGAGAGAGGGAGAGACGACGGTAATTTTTCTTTCACGCTATTTTTTTTACGAAGTCCCCCTCCATTTCATATTTGGCATTTCGGACCGGAGAGGACTTTTACCCTGGCTACTGATGCATGCACAAGGCGATCTCTTTCCACTCTACCTCTCTCCTTAATGCCTTAATGAGGTGAGTGGTGGCGGACTTCACGGCTCCGCGAGACTGCGCGATGGATGCCAATCCGGGATTGATGCAACGTTCGTGACTCAACGTGCCACCGAACGCTAAGTGGAAGTCACGATAATGGGTCTCTCGCGATGATGGGATGGTTTTTCAATGTGTCCGAGAATTGGAAAAAATTTACACCGAAATGTTTCAACTCTCTAAAAAGACTCAATACAAAATAAGTACATTCATGGAGGTTTTTAGCGTCTGTAGAAATACGCTTTGAATGGAAAACAGGGGAAAAAGTATTTGATATCACTATGAGAACGGAAGTATACATTTTCTAAATTTTACTTATTTTTGTGACCTAACTACGAAGAAGTATTTGGCAAACGTTTCATTGAATCTAGTGACTCGTGTCTAGGTAAACTATGGAAAAATGAAAGATAAATAATGAAGAGTAATACACTGAGAGCAGAGATAAGAAAAAATTTAAAACTAAAAACTACCTTTACGAATCACCTTCTATACGTAATTTTATATCCCAAGCAAAAATAGATTGGACAAATAGATGTTTCAGGGAGATGCAGGTAAATTAAACTTTGACTACAAACGATTTTTGGCACAGATCTGAGTCAATTTGAACTTTTGCCGGAGAAAAAAATTGAGGGAATTCGTGTAAAAACACAAAAAAACTAAAACGAAAAACGATCGTACACATTCTAAATTGATTAATTAGGTATTATGATGCTTTGGACACACCTTTTGAGGGGTGAGAAACCAAGAAAACGTATTCGTAGAAAATATGATTTGCTGTATATATTACTAAAGGTCTGCAGGAGGGAAAAATATGATTTCCTTTATGAAAAATAAAGAAAAGATACCGGTTGAGTTGGGACCTGGACTAAAACTGGAAGAAAGAATATATACGGCCTACTCGAGAGAGAAAGAGAGAGAGAGAGAGAGAGAAAGGGAGCCAGATATCAGAGGGAGGTCCCGTGTGGGTGGATGCGAATGCATATTTTATAGAACTTGAAGCTGGGACGCCGACTCTCAACTCTCTTGACCCCTTGGTGTGCGTAATCCCGAATCTCGCGAACTTTGGATGACCGTTTGCCTCGCCACGGACTCAAATCTCCGGTCGAAGCTGGAAAAGCGCCGAGGATGGAAGAAGTATTATCCTCTTTAGGCGACAGGCAACGCACTATAATTTAATATTCCCGCAGATCGCCGGGAAACATGGATATCCCTTCCGTAAACGTGTTCCTCTCGTCTTGAATGTCCAGATTCGAGGGAGGAGGCACAGGACCAGAGCGCACCTAACGGTCGGGTTATCTCCCTTGATACAAGAATTTCCAATTGCGAATATCCAAAGGCAAGGGACATAGACATGTCGAAAGACAACTGACAGGTAAGTACGGTAATTTGGCGTGAATCATTATGATCTTAAACTTAAACATTTCAATAAGGAGTCCATTTTTATAAAAACGATGTGGAAAAAAGAAGAAATTAAATTTTCCAAAGACCTAGTAGGCATTGTTGGGAGTTTCACAAATATTGTGTACTTTAAAGTAAATTTTGAAAGGTATACCTATTACAATGAACCATAACGTTACATGAAATGTTTATCACTATGAATGTTTTTGTCAAGTAAATTTATTTTGAGATAAATTCCTTACAAAATGACGAAGTACGGATTTCATATTTCATTCAAGGTTAATAAGATTCTTTTTATCAAAGAGTTGTTGAATAATTAAAATTCAATGCGAAATTAACCGAAAGAGAGCTATTTAGAAAAAATAATATAATGTCAAAGTGCTGCTAAATGACGAAGGAATTGTGAATTCTTGGTTTACCCAATATCTGTAGCATCAGTGAGGTAAAATTATTATAGAGCGCCGTGGTGGCGTAGTGGTTCCAGCGATTATCAGTTACATACTGGATGGTCTCAAGTGGGGAATCACAGAGGCAATGACTTTGGAAACTTTCAGCTGAATCAGAGCAGCAATGTTCTAGATATTACAGCTCTCTGAGAAACCTCTGTCGCGACACGAAAAAGATCTGGTCATTTTTTTAAGTATCTGTTTTTTTTCGCACCTAGAGCTAAAGCACCTAAGTCGTTTCCTCAAATGCAATCTATTAAAAAATAATCCTTTCCTTTGTGCTTATAATCGTGTTTCTTTACGGTCGATTTATTTATCCTGGTCAAGTAACTGAATGAAATCGCGAGCAGATGTTCTTTTCGGAAATGGATCTTCCGCGAGGTAATTCTCGGAAGTAAGCGCGAGTTTGTTCAGGTAATCCGCTGCCGTTCCCATAAGAGAGGAAAAGTAAACCAATTTTTTTAGACCCTTAAAAGCGACGGACGAGGGAAAGAGGAAATTATGGATCCCCACCCACCACGCGGGACCATACGATCTCAACTAGGTTCGCGACAACGGGAGGTAGGCGCGATGCGGTGGCTCCGGGGCGGAAGACTCTCTCGTGCCTATTCGAAAGATTGCGCCATTAAAAGCGGCCGGATATATTTCTCAGCGACAAGTCTCCCCATCGGAAGGGGAGTCGGAGCGACTACCGCACTGGGGTGGGCCTCCGGAGAAAATGTAAGGCGGGCGAAGCGGAGAAGGAAGGAAGGGGGTGGTATTAGAAATCTTCCCTCGAGTCCATCAGTTCTCGCGCGCCACATATAGAGGATATGGCGTCTCGCGGGGCCGTAAATATCATTTTCAACCCCGATCGAAGGAAGTGTGGATAGGTGGGAGGGGAGGAAGGGCGATGGAGGGTAGAATAAAGAAAAAAAAGATCAACCACGCCTAGGTTCCGCCACAAGAGATCGATGAGGGGAGACTTCTAGTTGGCGAGACTTACTTACGTGAGCCGCAGCTTCAAGACCTACATACGCGACGCGTATCTAGATCATGCGCGGGGAAAGACACGACAAAGAATCGCGTACGGCTGAGGTAAGGGAATATCAAACGTAAGCGTGATGATTTGGCTTGGGGAGGTGTGAACTGCCTGATATCCAACCATCTTCATAAGCATAAGCGGTACGAAGGGGGGTACCGCAGAGGTCAAGGCTGACTAAGAAGATTGATGTTAACATTAATCCGATACAGTCCCTCAAAAAATCTGTATGGTTACAGAAAATAATCATAAACACATATTTCTCAGCGATTATGGTGCAGTCGATTAGTTCAATGACTGCTATTGCGAAAGTCATGTCATGAAAGTCATTCAAGAGAGAAGATTAAATTCACAATTCAAATAATTATTTAGTAACATTTTTCGAAAATCTGTATTTAAATAAGTTATCGAGAAGGATTTCATCCCGTTGTGGTATTTATAAAAAGGAACGGGGATTCACACGCTAAGTTGGACACAATGAACTGCCAATATGGTTATCGAGGCAAAATATTTCAAATGATAGACTAAATTATAAGCAATATTTCAGTACTTCAAATAATGCGTTAAAAGGAGTAAATAAAAATTTCGCATCTCTAATCTTGAGATTATTATGACCCTGAAGAATAATGAAACCAGTTAAAAGCCACCAAGGTCCACCAAGACAACTTAAATTCATGAAAAGCACTAAGATGCTCTGGGGCAATAAAAGACGATGCGCCTGCTGCCAGAGGATAAGAAACATGAATGAATCACAATATAAAGAGGAAACGGTAATAAAAATCCTTTGCTGAAGTAGACTGAGACCGTCCGAAACTAATGACCACCTACTACTTCCAAAGGATGTCCGGGGAGGTGTTTATTCACGCAGAAAAAAAGAGAGCGGTGAAGGGCAAGAAAATGCAGAGCAGATGCGGAAAAAATAAACAAAGATTAAAATCAGACCAACAAATGGAATCCTTCTGCTTGTTGCCAAGAAGGCAGCTAGTGGCCACATCACCGGCAAGGTATAGGTAGCTGAATGAAATGGAAAATGTATAACAGGCGAGGTATTCACGTTTGAAACAATGGCTAGAAAAGGTTTACTATTGAAAAACAATCAGGGTTCAACAAGTGATCGAGGACATATCAGTATATTATACATCTGGATTGAAATTAATGTGCATAATTACAATATTGTAATCAGAGTACGTACCTAGGGAATCTGACAACATTCTCAATATCACACAAAGGATGCAGTTTAGATTGAATTGGAAACTTTAAGTGAAAAAAACCTTTTCAAAAATCGTCCTGGCTTGTTTTACGAACAATTCTCAGATATTTATCACTCAAATATCAGATTCATACCTATCACAACTAAAAGAGTTACAACAAAAACATTCATTGAATGAATTTAAAAAATAAATTAAGCTATATGTATTCATTAAATTATCTACTCCAGCGATTAACGATCATCTCGAATCTGAAGAAAAAATAACTCAAGAAGTACTCAGACCCTTGAGTTATCGTAATAAAACCCATACCTCTTTTTGACCGGATAAAGGTGCGGAGGGCTAAGGATTAGACATTAGAATAAAAATGGAAAGACTAAACTGAGACCGTAGATGCGAGAAAAGGAATGAGGTACACGATAAGATGGTAGCGAGGATTCAAGCCGAAAAGAAGGTATGGAAATTTAAGTCGGAAGAAACACGGGCGACCCAGTGAGCCAGGCGGAAATTCGCTGAAGGGGTGGCAGGAGGTGGGGTTTGAGCAGGCCAGCAAGTTGTAGGGAATGCTAATATCGGAGGCTGAGAGATGCCCGACACGCGGAAGAGATGATCGCTGCGGATAACGGCTGACAGAGAGGTCGCAGGGGAGTGGCGGAGACTCTCATTTTTTTGGATAAGCAGGTAAAGGAGATGGTTTCCAAAAACGAGCGATGGGAACCAGAGGGGGAGAGGTTCGAAATTGGTGCACACGACTCTTTCCGTAAACACGCCAGATCGGGATGTGCTATTACCAGTCAGCCCCTCTGTAGTTGACCTACGTCCCCGGCACCTTTTTTTCTCTTTCAAGGAGCCATTTACTAATCTGAAATTTCCGTAATGCAGATATGAGTCTCGATTACGCGATTTAAATCATCAGTGAGGAATTGGGTCACGGCTCTGGGTAAACAAAAAAAATATAATAGCAACGTCAGTGACTCGTTTCATTGCCAATGGTCATTTCCTCGTTGAATTTAATTACGCTCATTTTAGCTTATAAAAAGAAAGAAGATCTGTGATTCAAATGAGCCAGACTATTTATCACCTTTAGATAAATTCAAAGTTTTTCGATCTGCGGATGAGCATGTACATATTCATTATCGACACAACACTTTTTCACCCATTCCTTGGAATCGGTGTTATTTGCGATTTTAAAGAAACAGTGCGTGAATTTTCAGGGCTAAGAAACATGATATGACCAAAGTACTAAATGAATACAAGGCTAACTATTAGCAGGTCGATGTTATTCATGTCACCATAAGATAATTGATATGACACTATTGCAGACGATTGATATGACACTATTAATAATAAATTTCTTTCAATTTAAATGTGATTTCTAGGAACCTCTATGATTCTATATTAATGGTAATTCAAATGCAGTGGATAAATACCCACTTGATACAGTATTTCTAATACTATCACAAATGCAAAGAATTATGCTCGCTCGAAAAATGCCCGGAGAACATTCATCAAATTGGTATTCCACCCCCCAAAAAGAGAACGGTAACAATAGAGACTATGCACCTGCAAAATTAATTGCGACACTGAATTATGGGTACTGACCCCGATTTTTCCGAAACGCTAAATGGCAATTTTAGTGATTTAGTAATGGAATTCTCAAAACGCGGTTCGGACGATCAAAATTTATTAGAGCCAATAATAAATATAAATAAATAATAAAAATAAACCACAAGATAATGAAACAGTGATTTTGGCTCAAGGCTAGATTGCCTACGTTGAAGATCGGTGGCTCACACAATGGATGGAAACTCAGAAAACGCAGGAATAGAGGAAAGCGCAGCAACAGCTCTGAGGACAAGAACCGGAAGGGGGGGCATGATTTTTATGCATTAGCAATCGGATAGAATATGGTGAACACTTGAACCCTTCTCTTCGTGACGCTCCAACTGAAGCAATGGCAACACTAAAATTCTCGGCCAACCTAGGGGATACCAACCCAGAGTAGAGCACGTGGGACGTCAGCAGGTACTCAAGCCACCTCATCAATCCGGTCCCAGAAACACGGAGAACCTCTTTAAGAATACCAGGCACCAACGATTTCCGAGGTATGGATGCGTTCAGCGTGCGTTGATGGCCCGATCGCAACATCCTAGCTTTACCACGAAAGGTGGAACTGGAAATAAGTATATCTCCCCCACCCCACCCTCCGAGGCATTACGAGGAGTGCCTGAGTGTAATTCGCTCCGAGTTCCGCGTGCACTAGCGCCGTCGTCAGAACGCCCCGGGCTACAAATGGTCCGGGAACTTCTGATTTACAGGAACGGCCCCACGAGCATTATGGGCGGGAGAACACGGGCCGGCTGCTCCACGGTTGCGGCGGCGATGGTCCAGAAGGGCGCCGCGAGGGAAGGTGGGTGGGAGGGAGTGGAGGTGGGGCCGCTGTACCGTTGCCCACGAGAGAGGAAGAGAGTGGCGGTGGGGGCAGGGGAAGGGAGAGAGAGGATGGATCCGAAGGAGTTCGCGCGAAACCCGAGCATCAGCAACGCCCTTTCCCTTTGCTGCACAGCATGGTTGCTCTTAAAAGGTATGAGGGAAGGGCAGAATGTAGCAAGAAAAAAATTGGGGTCCGCACGCATCTGCAATGCAACCGGTGAAAATGAATGTGGATGATTAGGGTTCACCTTGAGTTCTGGGTCTGGTTCATGGGGAGGAAGAGTAGGTGTGCTCGTCTACCGTTGGATACTTTTCGGGTCGAGCTAATGTGTTCAATTACCTGCAGGCATGCCATGAATGACATGCTAGTGTTTTAAGGCTTCAAGTTGCTGTGCAACTCTTTCAACTCATAGGTTTCGCGTCGCAATTTCTGCACAATTATTTGATTAATATATAAGTGGCGTAACTTTATTAAAATGTACTAGGGTTTGTATAAATAATGATTTCGTTTTGAAAAAAGTTTAAGTGTACTATGTGTATGCGGTGGTGACATTTATTGGCATGAATTATTGAAAAATCGCGGAAGATGAGGTCTCTTGTATCATTTAACATAGGGGGCTAATTAGGAAAAAAGAAAATAAAAAAGGAAGGGAGGAGAGAATCACCGATGCATTGTTTGGCCACGAATCCTAAGTGTTTCGTAGCTTTAGTTCTCACTCGACGGGCAATATTATGATTGATGCATTCTCAGTACAGCTAGATGCTTTCAGTTATTTCGCCAGACAACGAGAAATACATTCGGTTCAAATTAAAAAAAATCGAGGAAGGAGCTCAATACATTCCAGCTATGTCAGATACTTAATTTACATCAAATACAGCAGACCTCAACTTGTAGGTATTAATTCAAATTTGGACATACATCATTCAGAATTACGGCAAAACACAGGCTAAAATAGGAATCGTAAAAAAATGTCATTTTCCTGGCCATTTAGGAGTTCTACGATATTTCATCGGATACCTAACTTTCTTTTATGGATTCTCGACGCCGATTCAATCATCATAGAACTTCCGGCGAGTATAAACTAAAAGATTGGAGAAACTTGAATACACGAAGATAAAGGAAACATGACAATAGTCCCCATCCGTATCAACCAATAAAGTGGTAAGAAAATAAACACCGAGGAAACACGCACTTTGAAACCAAATTCCTCCAATTCTTAAGAGACTCGATAACTAGAGTGACCGAGTGTCTGTTCATCTGTCTCCTGTCACAACAGCCAATGGGAGTGTGTTGCTTCTTCCCATTCCATTTTGAATCACCAAGGTCTCAGGTCAACATGACCTTCCCACGATTCACCATATATGCCCCTTTAAAAGCTATCAACCCTCATTTACTCCCATGTACTTTATTGCTTTTCTCACTCGTTTTGTAAGGAAGAGAACTCGACAGCACCTAGTGGAGAAAGAAGGATGGGTTTTACAATGTACGGAGCTATACAGAAAATCCCGCTCGTTCATGGACGTGGTCATTGAACGTCCCCTAGCCTTTGAGTCGTACCGCTGGGTCCGTCACATGGCCGAAGTACACTGGTGGGAAAGGTCGGTCGGTACCCTGGGTGTTATTTAGCGGCACCAAACAGCCCACCCAAGTAACATGACGGAACAGCGTCTATCCTTTGGTACGAAGGTTGCAAATTATTGAGTTTTCAAATGCTTTCACGTGTCAAAGAGTACCGTGAGTGATGGTTCCTAATATTAGTGCTACTGAGATAACCAAGCGTGTTCAATCGACGACCTTAGTCGGATTTAAAAGAGGGACATTCAAAGTCAAAATCAAGTTTAACGGAAACTAAGGAAAAAAGGCTTAAATTTTTCCGACTGCAATTAACATGATTTTTGAAACACTACAAATTCGAAAATTTTAATAATATTTTTTACAAATAATCGATGAAGAATTTTAATTTCCCATGGTGGACTTCTCCAGATCCAAGTCACCTGAAACTGGAAATGAACCAAGGACCATTCGCTAACCGGACAAATGGTTCCAGGCATTCACTTGGAAAGCAAAAGGCCCGTGGCTTGGACCTCGATCACAGCGACATTTTTCTGTGGTAATCCATGACAAAAATTGAATCCTACTGCCTCATCGACGACCACCGATAACTATTAAATCCACTGGGTAACTTAGGAGCGAAACAATTTTATTATCGAGCGTAAATATTAAATATTTAACTTTGAATACATCTAGAAGTAATGCAATACCAGTTATTAAGTTGCTCTGGCGTTCCTAGATATCGTCCCTTGAGGGTAAGCTCAACTAATTTCAATCACATAAGGGACATCACATCATCCATTGGTAGACTGAATTCAAAACCAGCGGTCTAAATAATTCGGACTAATGAAGAGCTACCAAACCATCAGATCAGTCGGTTCGGCTAATAACACAATTTAGGGTGCTCTCTTTCGGTGCATATTTTGTAAATTTCCTATTTACTATAGCAAAGTTGTCAAGCGATCATTCGGTGGTATTTTTAACAAAATTCAATGACTCAAAATTGTGAAAATGAGAACAGTACTATTAGTTTACTGGTTCCGTCCCGAAAGGTCTACTCCGTTTATTATATTTTCATCCGTTTGGGCAAGGTCGGTTTCAGTTGTATGTACTTACTGTAGAAATGATGAAAATGGATACACGACCCTTCTCATAAGCATTAGGTACCATAAAAATTTTACGACCCATGAATATCAAGAGGCACATGCTTTAAAGGAATTCTCTTCTCAAAAGATTTCCATGGGTGCTGCATACTCGTATTAATGGGTTCAGGTAAATGAATCTCAGAATCAGTGAAAGGCCATCGTAAAGAAATAGGCCAAAAGGTGTTAGGTCAACTCACCAAAGTATTGTTCTCAAAAAGAGCTCTGGAATTAATTGCATTGACCTAACCGGAGTAAAAATACTGCTACCTCCAATTTTTGCGGTAAATCAGCTTCAGATTTAGAAGAGATCGTCACCCGATCATTAGGTGAATCATCAATGTATATCATATTGATTCTCAAACGAAATTTCTCTTTGAACAAGGAGATTTAACCTTTAACTCTAGTATAATTAGTACAAAGTTCATAATTTCTCTATTCGGAAAAAAGGAAGGATCGTAAGAAACTGATTCGATTGATATAAACAGGAACACAAGATGAAAAAGTAAGCGGTGAGAGAAAATACTTACAAAATAGAAGAAAACGAAACTCGGACGCATTTACGGATCCGCCTCCCTTCTGGGGTGTGTACGACTGACTCTTCTCTCCCTCTTCCATGCGAAGGGGAATGACGTCACGACCTCGCGCGCACGCACTCGAAAACAGCGCGTAAAGATTCCCCACCGACCTTATTCCGGCGGGTGGGCCGGACCCCAAAAAATAACAATAAGAAGAAAAAGGAAAAGGCGGAAGGAGGGAGGATGGCGGTCGCTGGAGGGCCACCGCGGTCCGCCCTGCTTCACCCACCCAATGGCCCAGATGATGGAGAATGGGCCAAGGCGGCGGGGCGGTGGCGATGGTGGTGGATTTTGATGTCCGTTCGCGGCGGTGGCCGGCCACCGACCATCCTCAAACATTGGGATGGGGTGAGAGAGGGTGGGGAGAGAGAGAGAGAGCGGTGGAAGATGGAGCGCGGGCAAGAGCGGTCACGTCCAGCCGGGAGCGCGTGCATTGCACCTCGCGCGTCGTGGACCTCGTTCGGGAAAGACACCCGCCGCATCTCCTTCAACGGGCGCAGAAGAAAATTCTGAATCTCACCGCATTCCATCATCGTCCCGATCTACGATCTTCCTCTCTCTCTCTCGCAAAATGGAATCCTCGCTCACCTCTCGGAAAAGTATCAGTAAGGGAGACGAAGGCATACGTACACGCCCGGGTCTTTCTCTCATTATTTCCACCGTGTTGTCGGAGAGAGAGAGAGATGAACAGACGTAGTGCCCAATGTGGGGGAAAAGAAAGCTCGGTCATGCGCGCTCCCGAAAAGAGGTTTATTTCTCCCGAAATGATGTTTTGTGAGAGAGAAGGGGCTGGGTTTGCTCGGGGGTCTTCTCCTCCCTCGCTAAGCCCAAACCCTCCCCAACGCACCATTCCCTCTCTGCTCTTGGACCATGTGCTCAAAAGTCTTAATTTTTGTGGAACGCACCCGCAAGCCCTTCCATCCGAGACAAATCAATGCCCTATGCTTCAACAAGCACCGTTTGTAGTTACCGCAACGAGTCGTTTAAATAGCCCACTATGGCTGCCAATTAAGTGAAATTACTTTTTAAAAATCGCTCGATGCATTCCTTCTAATGGATCTACAAAATCATTTTAAAAGCGAGGAAAGGGATTGGGATGATTTTCCAATTTCAGAGTAAATATCCCAGCATTGACCGAATATATTTTTTCTTAGTTTAAAACCAATTGTAGGTAGGCGGAGTAGTGACAGGGCACTTTGTAAAAACTTAGTATTGGGGGTATACATAATAATATTATGACGTATTAAGAGCAAGGTAAAATTTTAAAACACTAAAAATGACAAGTAAATACTCAATCCACATAAAAATTGAGAAGGCATGAAAGAGCCGCAACACATTTATTAATCACACAGAATTTGTGTTTAACGTCAGCATTCATCTAATCTTAGAAACATTTATGCTTAAAGGGAAGATCTTAAATAGCTAGACATCAAAAATGTGTTGAAACAATACAATATGAAAGAGTTCAATTTTTTAACTTTCACCATTTTCTAAATATTTAACCTTAAAAAAAACTGTCGCTATAACATATTTCCCAGGATAGTAGTATTGCGAAGACCCATTCAGCGAGTCCATTTGTTTTAACCGCAAATCATTTATTATGGCTGATATGCCTCCTTATAAAGTCACCTGAAATCTTGCGGACATGACTCCCTCAGGTGGGAAAATAAAGTGGATAATTGAGAGGTAAGATATGTGACAAGCAACGGGATCTTGTTACAGCTCACGGAACTAATGATTTAACGTATGCTGGATTCGACGCATAGGTTGGTTCAAGTACGATCCGTCATAGCATTAGTCTGATTGAAAATTTGGAAAGTCGAAACTATTTCTTAATGTCCACTCTGAGTACGTCGGAGTAAAGCTGATGGTCATATTTCTGTATTTCCAATTGTAGGGAGAAAACGAATTAATTAAATTGGTAGACGAGAAGAAATATTCAAAGGGAGGGTACATTCGCCATTTCCATTTCTTTTGCCTATTCTATTCATTTACACTATCCGTTTCTTTTTAGCTGGTAAAAATAAATTACATGAAAACTGGTCGAAGGCTCTCTTGATTTTGGTATTATTGTTTAGCTCTACAAAAAAAACTGGCGCCAATGCCCCTTTTCACGTATCTTTTTGTCATTCCAAGGTGTTTTTTGTTCATACATAAAGATGTTCACAATCACCTCCTTCATTTATATTTAATATGTAAATAGTAACAATGGACTTCTGAAAAACATTTTCCATTATTTTTCTATTGCATCGCTCGTCTCGGGCGTAACACTCCTTTGTCCTTAATCATACTGCTGTCAAAATAAATTGATAATTCGTTAGGCATCCGACTTTTTTTTTTACTTGGCAACTAACTGGAGAGATGCTGAAGTAATTTACGGCCACGGATCACTGTAAACGTTCTTCATCTGTTGATAAGGAGTAAGAACCTATGGACAGGTCGGGCATCCCATTCTTTAGCTAATAATCCTCATTGTACCCACCCACCTCTCTAATCCTCGCCTACCATACCCTTCCGCCTTCATCTCTTTTCCTCTAATCCCCTTCGTCTTATTCTTCTATTTCTTTTATCCACTCTTTTGAGAATCATCACCGTCCATCCACCCTATGCCCAGCATCCGAGCTGGAAAGTAAGTACGTACCTACAATCTCTTTTCCTCTCATTACACTCGGATGCAGTTAAGTGGCTGTTGGCTCTCGCGAGGCATTAGAGGAGCCAAGGAACCGAGAGAGAAAGGCAGCAGTGGGCAAGGGAAAGGGGGTGGGAGAGGTCAAGAGAATGGGAGTAGGGGTTAAACACGATGACAGAGATGTATGAGAGAGACCGTTTGTATCGCTAAGGGTTTATATGAAATGCCTCGAGGCTACGTGACTTCGCCGCTATGCGTCCGGATCAGTTGCTATTTTGATACCGGGGCCTTAATGAACAAGGGTAGGTACCGTCCATTGAATTGCACGACCTGCGAAAAAGCACCTGCTTGCTGAACGAGTGGACGGTTTGAAACAATGGAAAGGCTTTGGATCAAGAAGTCGAGAAGGCATGATATTCCATATCTACCTAACGGCCTTTACTTTCTTCGCTCCGAGGGCATCCTTGCAGTTATCCTACGGGAAAAAGGAATCAATGATCTGTCCAGAAATTTTCCCATCAATTTTTGAGCACATTTATATACAATCATTAGTCGTTATATCTATTAGAGCGTAAAGAGCAGGTTAAATGCCTACTGGACTAAAACTGATTTTCAGGACCCAAGTCCGATTACACAGAAGAAAATCAATCATTCATAAAGTTAATTTCTTTATCAGATCATTACTTGCATTTTACTACCGAAGTAAATAACAAGAAAAGATAAAATCGCCAAACTGTACCACGTATTGTCCATTGAAGTAATAATTTATGGTTATGTAGAAGGCAATATGATAGCTAAAAAAAAGCATTAATGAAAAGGTTTTGATTAAAACTATGAAATTGAGGAATAACGAAGGAAAGGATCTGCGTTTACTCAAGCGTGAAAAATAAACAACAAACACAGACATATTTACAGGAAAGGTTCGTAAAATATTGGATTTAGGGCGCTTTTCACATCACCGTTAATGATTAACAAGGGCGAAATCGCCACTAAACACCCAATATCATCACAGCGCATTAGCAAACAATGAAGAAAGCACTCTAAATATCGTCACCGAATATATTTTCCAGTAATATATGACTGTAATAAGTACCGTAAGCCAGCTAAAAAGGACGCGAGGAGTACATTGCGAAGATATTAGATTCATTTCTCTGCTCGTGTAACAGTCAGGTCACATTAAGATCGTAAACACAGGCGTCTAGAGCGGTTGGCTCGAGTCCAGGTAGGAAATTATGTGACACCAGAAAGACAATGGAGATAAATAATGACAATTTGTTTCGCTCGAAATAGAGCCACTGAATCACAAAGACTGGCATCAAAACATCATTCCAGATAATTGTAAGATTATGAAAGAGTTTAACTAAGGAAAATCTAAGAGAAAGTATAACATTTGAAAATCTAAAAAGGGATGCATGAAATTCCTCCATTAATCTTTGAAATGTATCATGACACTCTTCGCTGAAAAAATAATTTATCCTACTTGTTCGCGCCCTCGCTGGAAACAATGCCACAGTGTAAATAAATTGTCATTTGACCATATGGATACTGAATACTTTGCCACATATAGGAAATGACTTGTTCAGATAATTCTATCGTAAAAACACGTGAAGAAGAAGCAAAATAGATCTATGTATAAATATAAAAAAATGTTTGCCAAATAAAATTTATATACGAAATTGGACGGCGTAGGATAATGGCGATAATCGTAATTCTACGGAAATGAAGATGATTGAGATATTTAGAGCGGTCGACCAAAAAAATGAAAGAAGCGGGAATTTGGTAATTTCAGCCTCAGGATGGGCACGGCGAGAGCACGAGGATGTGAGGGAGGGGGGGGGGTGGTGGGCGGGAGAGGGACGATGGGTGGAGTGGTGTTCCGGGGCGGGAAAGAGGGCGCGGTGGCGGCTGCGGAGAGGAGAAATCCGAGATCGGCCGTCGATCCTGCGGAAGGAAGCTGAAGACGGTAGAAAGAAAGGACTGGCCGCTGCCGCTCATCTCTTGCACTGACCATTCCCGGGGCGAAATAAAAGGGGTCACCGAGACAAGCCAGTTGTGGCAATGACCCTTGCGGGCGAAGGACGACCACAAGGCCCATGTGCCACCCCTCCCTCCTCCCGCAACCTTCTCCTCCACCGTCATCCTCTCCGTTTGATGGATCGCCACTTCGGCTGCCCTCCCATTATTCCCTCACCTTCCTCCTCTTTTGTTCCGCACAAACACACGCGCTCGCGGACCATGCGCGAAAAGGAGAATCGGAGAACGAGAGACCGAATGCACGTTTCCTCCTCTCACCACGGTCTCTTCTTCCCTAACTCTTCCTCCCTTCCCCACGTTCTCACCCGTAGCACTGCCTTCGATCCCACAATGTTCCCCATGGAGTAGTTAGGACAGCGAGCAAAAAACAGAACTCTAGGAGCGAACGGAGTCAGCTATGCTTGCATACACACGTATATATGTTTGTGTGCTATTGAGAAATATGTGGATGGGACGATGGCCTGAAGATGTGCTGCTCGTGACTCGAGCCACCCACCGGGGGCGACAGGACGAAAAATGCCAGCTTCGGAAGGATAATGGGGAGTCAGGTGCATCTGCTAGGGGGTGGGGGAGACTTAAAAAGGTAATGGATATGCCCATTTCACTCAGCTAATTGATTGGTGGACCGCGAACTAAGGCATGGGAGGCGCGTAGCCGGCATTTTTGCGGGAAAAATCCGCAAATTAAATACTAATGAGCACTCACGAAGGTACACATACCGTTAAGGTCCTCGAATTTAGGTGTGGCACTTTCACCTTAAGCTTCTTACATTTAAGCAATCCGGAATGTGACAAGGGAAATCCTGCGAAAGTCAATTTTTTTTAATGGAGGATATCTTTATCATATCAGAGAAGAAAGAGCGGTGCTTTTTCAAAGGCTATCCTCGTACAATTTTTACGGCGATGTCATGCTCTTCAATTAAGAGGGGAATATATTTAACCATAAACATAAAATCCATCTAAAAAGCTCCACCAACATTCGATTCCGCCATACAAGGGAAACGTGTGCGAGTTATTCAGGCATTTTTAAGATTAAGTCACGAAGAGCCATCTGCTATTCACCTGGAAACAGGTGACTGACTCCGACGCAGGCACTAAAAAGAGTGATCGGTGAGGTGCGATAACCACCTTGCGTATTTCGCCTCGTCCGTCGAGAAAGAACCTTCCGGTTGTCTTTACCTGATGCTCGAGTCGTGCGTGGGCGCTGGAGTAGCTCAAATCGCCCGCATCCCCGTGAATAATTATGCATTCAAGAAGCGTCATAGCCGCGTGGCATTACTACTTACGGGAAATTTATTCAGAAGCTTCTTTCCGCCGATCGATGGAAGTTGGGAGATGACCCTTATCGAAGTAGACAACGCGCGTGGTATTTGCGTGCCTTGAAGCCATTGATTAGATTTCGTAAACAAGTTTTCCAACATCTGCTGGATAAGAATAATGGGGTGAATAAGTCAACATTTATATTACAAATCCCACGACGGAGGGAAATTTTTCTACAGTCATGACCCACGCGGAAAAATTTTAATTATCCTTCAAGACGAGTTTCGAAAAATACGATAATACCTTCATCTCTCTGCTTCACCCAAAATATACGTATATTTTCATTGGTGATGTTTACCAAGCAGATGGCATTTCTCGCATTAAATATTTATGAACTTCAAAATGAAGCATGTAGGTAAAACTCAACCCTTAGCTACCCAAAACTAACATATTACGATGAAGCCCTGTACATCATATTTCGGCTAAAAGCGGCAAAAACAGCACTTACAATAAGTGAAAACATAACGTTAGCTGATAAAGCCGTCACGAAAGCGTAGAGAAAATAAATATTTTCTCACTTTATGAATGCAGTAAATTGCAAACAAAAAATTGGTCAATGGTTTTTACTTTATCAATATTAGTGAAGGGCTTTACGTCATAATTACGTTCGAATAATATTTATGCAAATAGATAATAGATACGAGTTGATAGCCAACGGATGATGATAATGCCTATTGTTTAATAAATAAAACAAATATTGTCTCCAAATTCAGCGCCTATTCAAATCGTCACTGTATACTCATGGAAAAAAATTCTGTTATATTAATATTTTCAAATATTACATTCTTTTAAATAGCAGCATTAGTGGTAATTAGAGAAGTTAAGAATTTTATAAAAATATTTATATTACGGTGAAAAGAACAAATGAAACAATTGATGGCACTCCTGAAGACGTATTCAATATGAAAATTCGTCGATAAATCTGGATATATGAAATGTTTGCAGCCATTTTTCCAATAATTTTAGCAACATCACGTATGCAATGGATCAAATACCCTTCCACATATATGTTCTGAAGGCTTGAGAATACATCTGGAATGAAGGACCTTAGGTTAACATATTTGTTAGACGAGGAGTACACTAGAACAGTAGAAAGCTCGCTCCGACACAAAATACGCCGTTCTATGAACTACTAAGGTGTAACCTTGGCCCTCGCAGATGGGATTTCCCCCATAAAAGTGCGACTTGAGAACTATGGATATTAATTCTGTATAGGCATTAACCACAAGAGTATTTTATTGATTTAACACACTTTCTTTACTCTACTCGCGAAATACGAGCAGGCATTCTTCTCATTTCACTACCGAACTGTTTCGTCACGGCGAATTTCGTAGACGCAACCGAGAGGCGAAATCCGAGCAAAAGCTTGAAGGGTAGGAGAGGGACAAGAAATGCGGATCTCTGAAGGAGAGTTGAGGTTGTGGGGGGGAGGCAAGAGTACTTTTTTCCGAGAACCCGGGGGCGGAGGAGAGGAGGTTGGTAGGGTCGCAGCACCATCTCATCCCCAGCGGAGCTCATTTCATTTGCACAATCACGAAACCCATCGCACCAACCTCGCGAGAATGGAAGCCGTGGCGAGCCGGCGTGGAAAGAAGATGATGCACGCGGATTTCTCTCTGCTTGCCGCAAATACGTTTCGTGATCCGGGCACGGGATGGGATGCGAGGCACGCCTTCGCCTCCCTACGGTCCCGGCCGGCTCTCTTAAGGGTCACGCAGGGGGGTTCATCTCTTTAAGGTCGTGCGTCTCAATCGGCGCCTGCAGTCACGGAGAGATGAGAAAGCGGGCAGGGTCCCGGGCGTGAGCCGGGATTGGGGAGACTGGGGAGCGGGGTAGGCGTGGAGGGGTGGGGGGAGAAAGGTGGCGATGGTCAGCGGCCACCTGGAGCAGGGCGGGCGGCAGAGACAACAACAGCGAGAAGACCAGCCAGCGGTGGGGGCGGGAAAGAAAAAAAGAAATCCGGACGTCCAATCTCGAAAATAAGAAAGCTGGCTCCAGGAGGAAATTTATCGCAAAATCCAGCAGTCACAAATCCCAAACCTCGAAATGCTATAAACATATTTTAATCCCTAGATACACGTAGAGTTCTATCATGAATAAAAAAAGAAAACAATGACTGAGAACCAGGCATCTAGTTCTCAGTTACACATTAGTCTACTGGACGCTAACGGTGGTCTGTATGTCCACAGAAATCTCGATAATCCCGTTTTGACTTGTCACCACAAATTCCCGTGGGCTTCACAACCATAGCTATCACCCCTGACCGAAGCGAGAATTCGTGACCATATTGCCTGGCCGCTAAGTGCGCTTCCTACTCGAATCGTCTTCCGTTATCTAATTGTACTGTGAAGAAAAAAAATACCAAAGAAATGCACAGTTCCGTAATCTCTCGGTCAAAAAGAATTCCCTTAATAAGAGGGTACCTTTATCGTTCATATTACAACTTTAAGACTTGGAATTGGGAAGATGGCATTACTGGAGTTGGAGATATCAACAACCTGGCGGGAAAAGAGAGGGGAGAGAATTACGAGCCCAAAGGAAAACAAGGGAACGGGGGAGTAGGGATGAGATTGGTCGGCAGACCGGCGGGCGGGTGTTTAAAGGAGGGCGATATTCGACTCCCTCTCCTCCGCCCCCACCCGCCGGCACCTGTTTCAGCCACGGGTGATGTATGTGGACATCATCCCTCATACCTCTCTCTCTTTCACCCGTCGCACTGGCACTGCGGAGGACGAAAACAAGCATTGGGACGGCGGGATTTGAGGTTGCCGAACCATGCCAAAGCACGCGACATTCCAGCATGCGGATGGGGGAGGAAAAGAGGGGAGGGGGTGGCTGCCCGCCTTGCTGCCGGCCGGCTTAGCGGTAGGAAATTGCCCATCCTTCCGTGGAAGACAGGTTTTTCTTGGACAGGATGCTGTTTTGACGGGTTTAGCAGCACATATATTTCGAAGCAATGTCGTCAAAACACAGTATGTGTGCGGACCGTTTACTATGCCCCGAATAGGGCATTCTATTCTTTACGTCGCAGTAGTCGCACGTGATGAAGACAAGGGATGTTTTTTATCTATGTCCCCCGCGGAGATCATATAATGCTGAACAATGTGCTTCCCAGAGGAGTGTCTTTGTTGAATTTTCAGCGCAAGACGACGTATATCTGCCGGAGGTGATGTCTCTATTGAATCTTTTATTCAAACCGAGCTTGTATATCAAAAACACCGTGCTGCATTAAAGAAATCTTCATAGAAGAATTTTGAAATGAATTTTCGCATGGTTTATTTTCAAAGCATGCATAAATATGTCACTCGAATAACTTTGCTTAACATTTAGAATTGTTAGGGTTACCGTTCGGCGGTTGGTGAAAAAGGCAATGTTTATAATATTGTTAGTAATATAATCAATTTACTTTTTAACTACATAATAGCTGTTTCTACTTCTCGGAATGTCTCGTATTTGAAATATTAAGAAAACAACTTTTGAGTTTTAATTTATGGAATTTTTCTTAAAAATCTGGGACATGCAAAATATTCATTTATGAATTGAAATATTTTCGAAAACTTGGTCAAACTAATAAATTTTAGAGTGCGCTTCAATAATTTGTTTCTTCTCTGTCACAATTTGAGTAATTTCATTCAAGGAATCGTAGTCATAATTAAATTCACAGATTTTTTGTTTCAATATTGTGAAATCGTATTATTAATTGATTCCTAGCCATCCATCGCCTTGTCACTTGCCAGCTTCGTCTTGAATATGTCACCATAAATTTTCATCTGACGTCACCCTAAACCCATAGAGTTAACCATGCAGGACGAGGATGAATGGGAAGAAGAGGACGGATTGGGGAAGATGCGGTGGGTATTCCGACTTCATGACCCTTCCCTTCACGGGCAAATGCCTCCACGGGCCTACGTTCTGGGAGTTAATTATATCGAAGGTTCCGGCGTCAGTCAGTCAGTCACCCTTGCCATAGTCCATCGAACATGTCCGGTGGAATGAGTCACCAGCCGTGACCACAACGGTCTAATCAGCCACTCGCCGTGTAACCCTTTTCCCATTCAATCGTCCCGGAGCAATCACGTCCTTATTACCGGCCGAACGGAAGGACTTCAATCATCCTCCCGTTGGAAAATGAGGGTTATCTATCCGTTAGGTTTGCCATTTTTTCCCGAATGAGAATTCATTCATTCTGGTTAAGTACTTATGTCATGTTTGACACCGCTCAGACACTTAAAGGGGGATGTAATTGCTTTTTATTGCGGCAGATGAGGTACTCCCTGGGCACAAAGGCGATATATTTCCTCCAACGGAGAAAGAATGGCTTACTGAAGATAACCAGGAAAACGAAAATGATCCATTCATACACCTACCATTAAACCCGCGATGGAAATTTCGTGGTTATTTACTTAATTTCCAAAGGTTATCATTGCTTGTTTAAAATTGTTTGCACGAATATAAATAATTTTGCCATGGAATGTCTTAATTGCAAAACCCAATCAATCTTATTTTCAAGCAAACAGATAACTTTTCCTGAGTTTTTTCAAATTATATGTTTATTTACAATAGTGTCATCATTGCGAGCGCCCTGCGTACTGATTACTCATTTCTTTGCGTAAACTTTTTTCCTATTCCCACTCCTGGAGTAATAAATTCCTATTCTTCTAAATTATGATGGGAGGCATGAAAGCTCACAAACTAAAATAAATTAAGTATTACTTGAATCACCTACTATGACCAAAAAATCTGCTGACGAATTTTTGTCGGAAAATTGTTTTACTAATTAAACATTTACGAAAGACTGAGTTTGCCTTAGAAAGTTATTGCAACCCAGACGCATTAAGAGCAATTTTAAATATATACAAAGCATTGACGAGGGAATTAAATTGACCACAAATTAACAAATATTTTACAACCATAACTATCGGTTCTGAATTGAAGGGGTTCGAATCGCTTTTTTTAAGTTAAAATAACTCGAAGGCCTGTGAAGAATAGACTTCTACGGGAGTTAAAAAATGGGATAAAGACCGTTAAAGCGGTCGGAAAATGAGTTCAGAACCTACACGAGTGTAATAGGTTATCCATCTGGGTGCGATCTCCTCAAACATGATTGTGGTCTTCTCTATTGAGCGAAGAGTTGAATGAGAGGCACGCTGCGTAGGACACGGGTGACGGCTTCATAACAGGACGCGTCTGCGCATCCCGCGGCGACTCCCTCGGGGAAATTGTAGGCAAAAAGGGGCGCAGGAAGGATTTGAAGAGAGGAATCCAGAGGGGTTGAGAAAAATAAGACACCGAAAAGGAACTACTTGCGAAGAAATTGTGTGTGTCTCTCTCCCAGTTCCATGCAACAGGAGCCTCAAAGATGGGGAGTATCGGAGGGTGGTGTGGGGTAGGGTTGACCGCAATGATGTGGTCGGCTATCCGTGGGGGTCAGCCCTTCGGAAAAGGGGGATGGGGAGGGAGAAATGGAGGTGGATGGAGGAAAATAGAGGAGAGAGGGAGGGAGAGAACCACCTGAGGCTATGGTTGTTGCTGCGGCAGGATGTCGGGAGGCTGTAGCACCAGTGCATGCCTATGTGGGCCGATGCTCCCTCCGCGGAAAAATAAAGAATGAAAACGGACTCGAAGCCGAGCACACGCACACGCGCACTCACACGCACGCACTCAGATACCACACAACCCTTGGCAAGGGGGAAA
Organism: Hetaerina titia; assembly: GCA_037158775.1. Classification (NCBI taxonomy): domain Eukaryota; kingdom Metazoa; phylum Arthropoda; class Insecta; order Odonata; family Calopterygidae; genus Hetaerina; species Hetaerina titia. The sequence continues at coordinate 73,161,438 of CM073773.1, read as the reverse complement.
GACGACGAGCAGAAGGGGGAGGATGAAAGGGAGGAAGGCACAGGAGAAGGCGGATGAGAGAGAGCGAGAAAAGGATGAGGTAGTGGGGGATTCTATCGACCACGGCACCCCACCCACCTCCCCACGCCCATGCCCGCCCGCCCTCTCTCCCCAGGGAGAAAGAGGGAGAGCCCGCCGCCATCCCAGCCCTGCCCTGCCTCTTTCTGCCCATGTGGGTTCCGTTATACTCTCCCGGAGGGCCACACCACCACACTAGGGATCATCCGAGGGGAGAGCCACAATTCAGGTTCCAGGTCAGATGCTATCGGTATGAGGAGGGAGTGAGCTAAGGGGGGAGGAAGGGTCCGGGAGGGGCGGAGGCGAGAGGGGAGGGTGGATAGATGGGGAGGTTGGGAGAGGTAGGCACTCACGTGAAATATGGAACGAAAAGAAGCTTAATGGAAGAGAGTCGGGGGTGGTGGTTGACGGCGGTAGAGAAAAATATTTCCCGGAATGATAAGAGGGACGCGAAAAGACCTCTTGAAAGATGGTTGGCGATTTATTCTCATCGCGCGCTCCCTCCCTCTCTCGAGCGATCGCCCGCAAATTCCTCGCCTGGGAGCTTCCGTGTTTAGTGCGCCCCGAGTGAAATTGATACAAATTTTATCGCTCTCTTTAAGACGGCAAAGAGAAACACTCCTTCTTTTTAACCACAGAAGAATGCCTGGGTCACACTGAATGATGTGCGTGCTTATTCAAAAAAATAATAATAAAAACTTATGAAATTGGCGTATTTGGAATGCTTTGTGCTTTATGCAGTGCCTAACCATGAAATTAGATCCCATTTTGCCATCGTGTATTTTATAAGAATTTTCCCTTCGTGTTAAATGAACAGTAAAAATAATTATTTACATTCATTTTGTGAGTTAACCAATTCGTTTAAAAATCTACTTTCCCTGAAACTATTAACAAGAAACACATATGAAATCTATGGAAAAAAGAATTTTTTTGCACGCCAGAAAAAAAATATCATATCAGTTATTTCAAAACAGGTTCTCCTAAATTACTGCGGCATTAAGTAAATGTATTAGGTACGTTCTTTCGTCTCACTAGAAAACAATTTTGCATGTGTCGCTTGACGAGTGCTTTTTCAAACCCCAACTATTTGATTGAAACTTATTTGTGCTTAATTGATTTGTATTAAATTAATTTTATTATTTATTTGAGAAAATAGCGCAGCTTTTAGTAGTTAATGATTTAAAATAGGCTTAAACTCATGTTATTTTTGCTAATGGAAAAAGCAATTTTCCATTAGTTAACAATTTTGGACTCTGACGCAGTTACATGACTACAGATTCTAGATCCATTTGCCAGGTAACAATAGCGGCATCGTTCTGAACTAAAGTTAATAATCGAGACCTTAGTGTGGACCAACAGCGTACATACACCACCGCGTTAAATTACCTGCGTGTAGGACCATAATGGATCGTTCGCTCTCCTATCCATGACTGACTCCTCTCTCTCCGGAACTCCTTTCAAACACCCATTGTCCCGCCTGACATTTATCGCGACCGTAGCGCATGCCGACTCCTCTCTGCCACCCCACTTGCAATAGCTATCTGGAAAGTCTCACCGATCCCGTTGATTTGGGATCCTTTCACTCGTTCGTCACTTGGGTTTCTTCCGCATCATTGACAGCGGACCCTCTTTTTGTGAGGTCGTCTCAGTATCTGGTTTACTCCTGCGCTTTGTTACGAGCCAGAAAAAGGTAATTGTTGTAGTCCCTGCCTTTAGCTATTCATTTCTCTTTTGCTCTTTAGAATTCTCTGTCATCCTCCATAGAAATTAAAATATCTGCACTAGATAATCTGTAAAAGGTTCCCATTTGACCAACCAAGGTATTACACTCCGCCGTTTTTTTTAAAGGCTTCACTAATGAGTAGAGAAAATATTTAGAAAATGCATAGTCATCCGAGTAAGGGCAATTTTGGATGGATTAAGATGAGTAAATCATGTCATGTACACCTCCGTTGTCGCCTGCTATGCCCATACATATCACTATTATGATTAACTTTCATGTAGCTATACGTAGGGGCTAAGTGGAAGAAGAGGCTATGAAATCTCAATCGTGTCCCAATAAAGTCGTTAAATTAATAGATGTAAACTCAAAAACTAATTTCAATGAAGCAAATACATATGCAAAAATATGTTGCTTACATACAAATCTGCATAAAATTGTAACTCAATTTCCTTTGCAATCCTTAATTATATCATTCTATCCCTAACGTCACTTTTACGTACCTCGCCACTTACCCATATGTTTAATATTTTGAACGATGCGTTCAATATATAGTTAAGTTAAGAGGTTCGCGAATGTAAGCAAGTTGATACAAAACTATTTAAACAACTTACGGCAGTAGTTTGATGAACGCGTCCTATTTTTTTAAAGTAATCAGACCACCGTCTCAAAATCTCTTGGTAGTATATAAATCTTCCGTGGATTCAATATCGAGGTAGATAACGGGATATTTTGCGAAAATGGGATATTTCTGAGTAGGTGCTGGGAAAGCAACCTTGATAAAAAGGCCTCACCTCAGCGAAACCCTATAGTTTGTTGCGCTGCTTTCGGTGATCAACTAACAAGGATCTGCCGCTTATCCCTCATATTTTTTTAGGTTAAGGAAAGGAAGACCTGAAGGGCTTCCGGGAAATTTGGATGAAAATAGGTGCACGGAGGAATAAGGAATCCGTGAAATTTTAAAGTGAGTGTATGGTAATGGTTCGCGAAATGTAGGCACGGCCAGGTGCAAGGGAATACGGATGGGAGGAAGAGGAACAGGATAAGGTGGCCAGAATAAAAACACCGAGGTAGTCGACTTTACGCGGAGAGGACACAGGCGCGAAAGAAATGAGAAAGGCAACAGAAATGGGTACGCGGAGATGAAAGACCTCGACTTATTTCTTTTTAACCTTAGAGGAAGTCCTTTGCGAGAAAGAGGAGATATATTTTGAAGAATAATGCAGGGAGGGTGAGTCAAAGACAAAAAAATTGCGAGAGATCCGCAGGAGGTTTGAGAGGAGGGGTTGAAAAAGCTAAGAGACGGAGATATTATGCAGAGAGGAGGTGTGATGGGAGACTGATAAGAGGGCGAGAAGCGAGGAGATGATGGAAGATAGCGGAGAAATAAGTGGAAGAGAGAGAGAGAGAGAGGGGGGGGGCAGGGAGAGTGAAGAATAGAGGGAGGGTCATCATCCCGAGCAACGGTAACGCTCGCGCCGCGCGCGGATGTTCTGACCCTCTCGGCGGCCGAGGCGGTGGCGGCGGCTAAGACGACGCCCACACCTGCCCGACACGGCCCCTCCCAGTACGGCCCTCACTCCCTCCATCTCATCCCTTCTCTCTCTCTCTCTCTCTCCTCCCGCCACTATGGGGAAGTTAAATCCCTCTCTCACCACCAGACTCTGAAACACATTTCGCTACGCTGACAACCCAGAAACCAAAGAGGATCCAAAAAACCGTCCGTCCGTCCGTTCTCTTCTTGGAATTTTTAATTAAAATTTGAAGGACAGATGTGAGTACACGTAGGTATGTCCACAATCTTCAAATGCTCGCGTAAAAATGGCATATGCAGTGTGAACCGAAACGAAAGAATCATTTGACAGGACTCAGTGTTGATAATGGGAATTGGCATACATTCAACTGCGAAAAGAAAGATAGAATGAGCATATAAAAGGCATGCACACATCTTGATTTGGATGAAAACATGTCTACAAGATGTTCCGCAATGCGAGTGACAAACGTTACATCGAGGAATTCCGAAAGTTTGTGGTGAGTACGAATAAATAGCCAAAAAATTGATACCGCTAGTATTTAATTTTTCAATTTTTTTCTTAGTGTGGGTCGCGGTAGTCCAGGGAGTATTGAACTAATGACCGTAGGGCCCGGGTTCGATTCCCTGGCAAGGCACTCTGGGCACCTGCAGCTCCACCCCAGCTATATAACTTTTCGGATACCAAATCTTCCTGGGAAACCATAACTGGCACAGGAAAGGAAACTGGCCCCCCTGTCCTGATGTGTGACGCTGGGTTTAGTACTGCGTGAACTCTACCATCACCTACCTTTGGGCTGATTACTGTGTTTATGGTTTTTTAAATGATTTATTTCTTTGTATTTTTCTATTTAAAACAACAGAAACGTTCTCCTAAAGATAAAAAAATTACGAACACAGTAATCAACCTTGAAGGTCGGTTTGGTAGATGATATAAGAATTTTTGATACATTCTAAATAGACGAATTACATACCAAAGTTTTCGCAGAAATTAGACCAGTGGTGGACCACACGGTAGCCGATGAAAGGAAAAGAAACTTGAAAAATATATGAAATGAAAAGATCCCTGGAATTTCCATTCCTTTACCTACCGACATGCCACTCACTTAGGTGTTTACCAACTTATGGTTTTCGCTTTCAGTCATATCTAAATTTTGCTAAATCTAGATAGAACTAAAGTTTGATAAAACTAAAAATTACCGCACGAGTGAATAGCATAACAGGTCTTAACACCTAACTACATTTTTAAGAATGCCACTTCTACTGAAAACAAATGTTTAACTTTATGACTCTTCCATTGATTAAGTTTTCGAAAAATAGATATAATTAGGTGAAAACCATATAGTTGGATATTAGTAATTTTACTTTTTTCAATTAAATGTTGATATTTTATAATTTATTATATAATTCTTAAATAATCAACCTCCTTCATTCTTTTTTTTTGGCGTGGTTTCTGAGATTTTGAATATCACTTATGATTCACAAATAACAAGAATCAGTAAGGTTGTTTTCATTTGCTTTAGGTTTTAAGCATAACAGGTTTTCGACAAGTATGATTTAAATATACAAGGAACGTAGCCACGGTCGTGAATCAATGTAAACAAAAAAATGCCGGGACGGTCCCGGCATTTTTTTTATTACTAGTATAATGAATGGGTAAATAAAAATTATGATTTGCTGAAAAGTAAAACAAGAACATTCTTAATGCGCATTTCCATTTTCTTTGCTGAAAATCTATGAAATCTTATTTTCATGCAATGCTGTCTATTCTTATTCCGAGAAAATAACTCATCCGAGACACTCACTCACTTACTTCCTTCCGTTTTTGTGTTATATTCCTTAAGGTCTTACCGGAGGAAAAATGTTCCATAGAAAGTGTACTAGTGGAACGAGAAGTCTCACCGTTTCTGGTATTTCCACTTATCCAGGTAAAGATGAGAAAGGCTTTCGGGGATGGAGAAGAAAGAGGCTTGAAGTCGAATCCAGTTCTACCCTTTAAATTCTTCTCACGAAGCATGAGTATCCGCGTGTGTGTGTGTGCGACAAAGAAAAACTTGAGAAAGAAGAATAGCGATATTTTTAAGACCGCTTTCCGTCCAGAACGTGAACGATGGATGAGTGCAATGAGAACAGTTATAAAATGGAGCAGTTTCATTCATGACAAGAAGACATAGTAAATGGACTGTTGAAAATTTCGTTCAAATTGAAAAAAAAAATTTCACCTGTCACCCTTTTTCACTTGACAAAAGAATTCTTCCCGCGTCTTATTCCTGAAGTGAGTAGCGTAGCGTGATGAATCAGAAGGGGATTTTCACTTAAAGCTAGTTGACTAAAATATTAACGACTGGCATTTGTAAAGGTTTTCAAGCATGCGTACGAACTGGATTGCGGACTCCATGACTTGGAAAATTCAAATGCGATCACATAAAAGAAATACAAGGAACAAATACTTTGAAATGAGAATTACATGAGGCAGGACCTTGCAGAAATAAAAATAATTCACATTGCAACAGCATTCTAACATGACTCACTAACAATTCTAACAACACACTAACAATTATGGAACATTTTTGTTGATAGAGGACAAAGTTGCCAAATACTCTCCGTGTGTACGCAAAAGGCGATACATGTGGGTGTATAATTTCTTAATCCATGATATATGTCAGGTGATAAGCAAACAAAGAAGACCGCAACTCATATCTCAAAAATTTTACGGGTTCTTCGCTGTGTTGAAACTGAGGCCCCGGGAAGTAGTGTACTGTGATATATTCCATCGTTAAAAATCCGTTGGGATCCTCCATCGATCATAGAAGGTGGCTGGGAACAACTGTACCTCCACACGCTGTACTGTGCCGGCTGTCTGTGCCGGCTCAAGTAGGAATAAAGGTCCAATTTCTTCGCCCGCCCTCGCCGAAACTCTTGAGTTTCCCATCCCTCCTCACCTCCGATGACGTAGCAACATCCCTCCGGCATCCACCGACCCGAAGACCACCTCAACCCGCTCCATAACCACTGGCTCTATCCTCGAAGACACCTCACTCCTGCGGCCATTTCTAGCTCGACATAACAAGGTCAGCTCGGGAGTGGCAGAGGAGGAGTCTCAGCGGAAGCCCGCAGGGGGTCAGCACTGTTGCAAGGGCGGGAGCAACTTAAATAGGCCGACTTTTGAGTCCAAAAATCCCCTCGAAGACATCTTTTTGAATTTGACTTCCATTGGATTTATCATTGTTTGTACTTTTTGAACTTTTAGTTATTTACTAATTAGTTTCGTGCGAGTAACATTGGATAAGCAACAACAAATATTTTATACATTTTTCCAGCGTGGTGGAATAGCGTCAAAATTCTAATGAGAACGGATATTTTACATAACTCGATTCATAATTGAAATGTCATGTTAATGGACATCTGCTGAGTATTCCGCAATGCCAGTTAAACTATAGAACACGTAGTGCTCATTCAAAACGGTAGGAAAACGCCATCGCTTGATTTTTCTCCTCCCTAAGTACGCCTTTCGATTCTCTTTTTAATGCATCTTTCAACATTTATACCTAAGACTCCGAGCCTTCAAAACAGCAGGTGCTGAACATACAAACCCTCGACAGGAAGGTAACACAAATAAAGTAACATTTCAAATACTCTGACGAATAAAGTAACACATAGCACCATAAAATTCTAGAAATGAAAAAATAATAACGATCTCATGTACCTTGCATGAGAATAGCAATATGAGGCTCGATTAAAACAAAGCCAGCTCACAAACTAGGGCAAAGATATATCACTTCATTTGCTCTAGGAGCACTGATATTTTAGAACGCACGACCAATACTTGGCGACAGTGGTGTCAATACATACGTCCATCTGATCCTACAAGTTTCCATCTCTCCCTTCTGATGCCAATTTCTTCATTATTACCATTCTTAAAAATGAAAATCGTTGCATGAACAAGTTCCCCATGTAAAGCAGTGTGTTTCATGCCGTGAATGAAACTGGAACAAGTTACCAGTACCAAATTCATCGCGAAAATGTCAATGTACAAGAATGTCTCATTACCGGTCTCGAAAGACGGGATTAAGCTATTTCATCTTTTCTGGGCATTTCGGAGAAATTAAAACTTTCTTTCGTGTCAGGAAAAACTTTCGCTCCTGATTGGGCCGAACAATTCTATCCATTATAAGGCAGTATCTGGAAGCACAGCTAGATTCATGCTTCAAGAACCTAAGGCTGGTTAGATTAACTCTTTAGTGTTTTATAGATTTAACAATGACCTCCAGATCGACCAAAAATCTCCTGTTTTGACCTCTCCAACCCGGGTCGTGGAGAGTTTGGGGATAATGAGATATCTTGTTCGATATATTGAGCGATATATGTGCGAATTTGAAATAAAATACTGCTCGTTGCTCGAAGAGCCCCAACAAAACAGCAAGGTCTCTCATAAAGGTATCCATATTCGCGAGTCCCCCCACTCTTGTGGTAGTCAGCTACAATCAGAGGACACTTTCTATGTTCTCAACGGCCCCTCGGCGATTCGGTCGAATGTTTCGCAAACCGCGCACTCCAGACTGCGCTCCACCTTCGAGAAGCAGGTGGACGGCGTGACACTCGGTAGGCAATAGAGTATCACCGCTGGAAATCCAATCTCAGTGACCTTCGTGGAAGGCAGTGATGAATCGATATCCTTGCCTTTCCCGTACATAACGAATCCAAGCTGCCACAAAGTGGGCGTTCAGCACGAAGCATGAAATATTTACCGGTTAAGTTCAAAACCATTTAGTTCGTCAGGAGAGCAAAAAACTGCCTTTGTCGGTAATTTTGGCTCACTGCTCGTTTCAGGCTTAAAGCTTTCAAATATTATGACCTACAAAATGGTATTATAACTCCATGTTATTATGTGTATAATGATAGAGGTTAAGGTGAGATCAACTTCAACTGATTTTGAGAAACAATTTGCGATAATGAAAACAATATAAACACGTTTTTTGCTACATTTTTTACATGAGGGAAGGAAAAGTCTAGTATTTTTCAAATCGCAAGATAGAGAATAGAAAACGTTGAAATACATTTTCACAGCAGTAAAAGGAAGAAAAACCCAAAGGCATATCCCGCTCCCTCTCTTGGATATCCACCTTTTGGGTGAGTGGGCATTTCCGATGTTAGTTATCTTGCTGCAATAACAATTCCTGAATTGGCAATAATTATTCCTAAGACATGCCACCTTGGAATGACAATATTTGAACAAACACAAAAAATATTATTTTAAGATATTTTCCAGATTTGTGCAAAATTGACCTTAATTCGATTGATTCGTTCCCACAGTAAAATTCAAAGTTACGAGTTTCATACAATGACGGAGATAAGCTCGCCAGAATTAGTTGACCTTTTATGAATTCATTGCTCAGAATAATATCATTCTGTGGAATCCGATGAAGCCTCTTCAAGCATTAAGTCTTCAACAAATGTATTATTTTCCTAAAACCTTGCTGTCGTCATCATTTTCACTAAAAGTAACACTTTAGATTGTAGACAAAATATCTCTTTCCCCATGAAGGAAAAAAATGAGGAAGTGGAAATGGGAGAGCGAGGACCTTCCTCGTCGGAGCAGGTGATCTTCGCCATAGGTACTATTTATTATATATGTGTCCGAAAAAGGCAGTTTAGCTCTACATGGGCGTTCCTCTGAGACCTACTTCAGGTTCCATTCCGGCTCTCGACTATATCAGGGGAGATATCGAACGCTTTCAACTCGCTCACAGGCGAATAAGGAACGTTTTAAACAATCGACACACTCCGGAAGAGAGACTGGAAAAGAAATCTGCCCTTCGAGAAAATCATTTCTCGTTACCTACAAACTTCATTCGCCTCCTGATATCTGAGACTTTTCAAGAGCAGTGGTATTTACTGGATTTCGGAAACGCGTCCAAGCATAATTAGAACGTTTGGAAACTTAAATTGTAATTAAACAACTCTATCCTATGGGGAATTTTGATGCGGGTTGTGAATTACTAAATTTGTGCGTAATTGTGCTTTGGATCAAGTATCAAAATCGTTTTTTGATCAGTGAAATTTTCTTTAGTCGACTGCGACCAAGGAATCGGAGTGGAGTAGTGCAGGGAAAGCCTGAAATATGTAAATTGGGGAAGGACAGATGTGCAAATATCGATGCACTTTATTAAGTTACAATACATGCTGATGGGGAAGTTTATAATGTATGTGTATATATATATATATATATATATAATGTGTTTTCCTATCCCCTTTCCTTATGTCTATTTCTATGTGTGAAAATAATATTTGTTCGCTGTATGGCGCGATTCTCGTGTTAAAAATATATATATATATATATATATATATATATATATATATATATATATATATATATATATATATATATATATATATATATATATATGGCTAAATAGCTTGAAACTCAAGAAAAATAAATCATGAATAAATAAAATATAATGAAATTTATTTGTTTATTGACGAATTTATTTAATCTTCCAGGAGTCGGCTACAGGCAGGAATGACAGTGGAACAGTTGACATTATCTGTATTAAAAGATTAAAAAATTGAACTTCATACAGTGTGAATCTGTTTGCCCTTTCAAGTAGGTAAACGTTTTAAACCTCACCCTCTTCCTTTGTGGGAAGTTATTAGGCTCGACCCATGACATGTCTCTCTACCCAATGAACTCTTCAGATCTCCCTCATTCCCACAACTCCACTACCTCCATGCCCACCCACATTCACGCTGCGTGTCGATGCTTTTTGCATTCCTCTCGCCCATTCTCACTTGGGAGAATTTTGGTCAGATCGTATTTCATTAAATCCCTCCCAACAGAGGGGCACCACGCGTGCGTACAGGGCGGCCGTTCGAGGGAGAGAGAAAAAGAGGATTGAGGATCTCCCTCTGCGTCGCCCCTACCCAACTCGAGGTTCCCTAAAGAAGCCCCTTTCACTCAGAGACCTCTCTCCTTCCGGGCGGATTACTGATACACACGTCGAAGTGGTGCTCCGGAAATCGACGAAAATAAACCGTTGTCGAAATGAGGAAAGAGGGCAAAAGGGAAGCTGAAGGAGGGATTAGGCGGGTACGTAAAAAAATTGTGGGGAAAGCGATGGAGGGGCATGAGATGGCTTGGTTAGACTGTATTTCTTGGGTCGCTGCACGACGAGGAAGAGGTTACCTTTCCTTGACAATTTTTTTCAGCAAAACGGATTGGGACGGAGAGGGGTCGTGAGTTTCGAATGTTCCATTCTTCTCCCGGGGATCGAAATGCTCTCGGTCGGCCCGGAACGGCGACGCCGCGAGATAGAGGCAAGAAGTGTCCCTTTCTTCCCCTTTGCTTCTGCGTACATGACAGGTGGATTAGGAAGAGACTAACGGGAGGAGATGAGTGGGGTCTACTCTCTCTCCTCACGAGGATTTGCCAGCGGGAGTGGGAGGAGGGAGGAACAAGGCTGAGTAGGGAGGAAAAAACCCCGGAACGCTATTAGCACAGGAGATGTGTCCACCCGCCTTAGCATCGAGTAACATGATATCGGAGGTATTGGTCTACATGTGTGGTCTGGAGACTGATCCATCAGTTCCCTGGGAAGCTTGGAGAACGGAGGGTATGGAAATTTTCACTAACACTAGCCCACATCCGTGGTACATTCTGCTCTCTCATTTACCAGCAGCATAAATAGGCTGAATCGACTTAATACATTGGTCTAATATTTATCTAACCACATAACCAACAATACTATATTCCGCACGGTATTGGCACAACCCATGTCGATAAGAAAGACGTCCGCATTTCTTAAAAGGTGGTTTTAATAAAAATGCCTAGTTTTGTTCACCAAACCGGTTCTGAGCGAATCTCGGAAATAGTTACAATTTCTAATAAATCATGATTAAACCAACGATGGAAGAAAGCTTCCAACGTGTACTCCTTTACTTGCCGTAAAATAGAGCAAAAATTACATCCTGGTTTGGTTTCTAGCAACCAGTGGCCAATTCTAAATTTAGTGGCGTGATTTATGTAAAACAAAGAACAAAGTCCTGCTCAGCCGTAAAGAGGAGTGGAACTTCGTTGTCGGCCAAAAAAATGGACATGGAATGTTGAGGAAAAGTGGGAGGACTGGAAGGATTATTTTCTCTTCGGGAACTGGAACCTTTCGTCTTTGCTTTGCGTTTTAATCGGTAGCAGTTTTTCCGGCGGCGCTAATGGGTGGGCTTCGCCACCATCCCCGCACCTGAAATCGACATGGCGTCCGCACGGCAGACTTTCCTTCTCGCTCTCTTTTCTGGAGACACCACGCCCATGAGTTCGCCTTCGTTCTCTCGGAATATTTTGTGCTTTTTATCTTTCAGCTCCTCGCTCGCGTCCACTCATTTCCTCCCTGAGTGGGAACTTTACTCTTCACCTTTTTGTGGAATTTCCTGGTGTAATTAAAAATGTATTTTTTTCTTCAGAAACAACTTTGAAATTATAATGCAATAATTTCAGAGAGTAAAATTCATTCACCTTGACCGGGATTCGAACCCGGATCCCTCGATATCCGGCCGAGTGCTTTAACCAATTAAGCTACCGAGACGTCCTATTACACTATGAAATTTTGGGGGCTTTAAAGGAACAAGATGTTGTGACGAAATACCGTACATACAATGTCACAGGGATTCGTAGTCGTGCACGAGGCGCCACAGTCCACGAGGTTAAAGCCAATTTAAAACACTTAGGCTGTTCCATATCGAGGGATCCGGGTTCGAATCCCGGTCAAGGCGAATGATTTTTACTCTCTGAAATTGTTGCATTATAATGCACACATAGCGGATGACTCCGTTAAAAGTTACTGTTGCGGCATCTCCCGCAGTTTCTTGAAATGAACTTTGAAAATATTCTGAGGGGCTAAAACACAGATTCATTCTTGTTTTCAAGAAACATAAATGGAAAGTCGGACATTCAAACGGGAAGCTTAATACATGTTATGAAATCCAACTTGGGTGGGTGAGAGCTCTGCTTAGCATGCCTCTACAATAAACTTACAGGGAAATCTATCCAAAGTATAGAAAACATTTTAGAGAAAAATAAACGTTGAATTTAGTTCAAAATACAGTAAAACATTATCATTCGCATCAATTTGAACTAATAATTAAGAGGTTAACAAATATGACTCCATATTCTAGCCGTTCGGATTCATTACTCCAAATTTAATTTCCCGTTAAAACGATGGCATCAAAAGTTAAATATCACTTGGATAAGAATCAACACGATAGTTTGAGAAATACGTACTTCACATTTTCCTTCATAGGCAAGGATATTTCAATTAAATAATTATAGAAATTGATGGCAGCACTTAAAAAAGGATTTCAATAAATATGTTGTCTTGCGGCTCAATGAGAGAAAACAAATACGCTAGTTAACAAACGGATGAGAATAACAAATTCTATCGATTCCAAGCCATTATCGCTGAAATTGGCGAAAGCAACGACTGAGTAGGATTTAATTTTAAATACCAGACCGATTTAAGGTTGACAATATATTCCTCCACGAATAAAAGTCGCATTGCGAAGCAACCCAAACAATTATATACATGAGGAATCCCTTCCACCATAGAGGCTGGCCAATTTAAATTCCAGCGCGAAGAGCCAAATTAGGATCCAGCGTCCTTGAGCCTCGTTGCGCGCGTTGATAAACAAAAAGCATCGAAGTAAATCAAAGAGCCATCCATCATCGCTCACCTTCACAGATTTCAGGCCTTAATAACGCCTACTTGAGAGCAGGGAGGAGGAGTAGCTGTTGGGAGGGGGGGAAGAAAGAAATAGGAGGGGGAGTAAGGGTTTTTCAGCCGGTGAGCTAGACCGTGCCACACACATCTCCCAACATTAGTTGGCAACCGCCTCCCCCACACCGAGGAGAGGAATGGGGAGAAGGATCGGGAGCGGGGGTTAGGGGAAAGGGGAGTTGAGGGTAGGCCATTCAAACAATCCGAGCAACTCGTTCCTTATGCTTCCACACCCTCTCCGATCGTCCGTCCGTGAGGTCGCGTTTGAGCAGCCATGGGGAACCGACAAACACACGAGGAGAGTCGGGGAGAGTTTTTCCCTCTCTCACGTGACGGGCGAAAGAGGACCCACGCCCTAAAAGAACAGGGGAAGAAGGAACTAGGGTGGGGAGGGGGGGTTGGCATGGGTGTGCGGGGTGAGGCGTGGGGAGGTGGGGATGGAGTTCGACTTCGCTCTGGGATGCGCTTGTGTGAGCGCGGGTGTATGGGCGGAGGTCCGGAGGAAGTCTTGGATTAACGCAGGGAGGAATCGCGCTGATTTACAGGTCTCGGCGGCATGGTCGCCGCGTTTACTGCGTCGTAAATGACACGGGCTCCCTTGGAGTGCCTTTTGGCGACTTCATTTCTTCCTCGGCGTCGCCCTTTTTGGGAAAGGGTGGAAACCATCCGCGACCGCATGTCGAGGTGTAAAATGGAATTACGAGTGTGATAAATGTGCATATGAGAACTCTCCTTCATATTCTGTACCATCATCTCCTTTTATCTTTCCAGAAAGTTTAACCATACTCTTTTTAAATGCAATTTTACGAATATGCTTACCGACTTCTTCCGTTCTACTATTTCGATTCTGGCCATGATCCCAAACTACAGCGACAAAAATTCCGTTTGCACAGTAGCCAGAATATGAATTATTTTATGTATCCCTTAACATGTTCCTTAATATACTGGTGCGTAATTGATATCAATGTAGTTAAGATTATACTGGTACAAAAGAGTTGAGTGTACTTAAAAAGACGACTGATAATCAGTATTCAATTCATTATGCAAATCCTTGTGTCAAACCTTTTGAAGCTAGCGCAACAAGGATATATTTCAAGATTACTAAGAAATGCATAGTTTTTGTTAAAATTTGTAATCAGCATTAATTTACCTACTGTTGCATTAAACGTTTTAATTTGGTGAACAATTCTTAAAATGAGGCAATGGGATGACAATGTTAACATGCAGGTTTAAGGTTACGGCGAAGTTTGAGAGATATTTGTGTGTTTGCATACATATATACATACATACATATATATATATATATATATATATATATATATATATATATATATATATATATATATATATATATATATATATATAATTTATTTGTACAGAAATGTAGAAATACATATTTATCAAATTGTAAGAGAAAGATAAAATGGTATGCAAGGGCGAAAATGATATTTCAGCGTATACTCATGGATAGTGTAATGAATCAACGTGGCCTGCAACCATTCCTGAGGTTGGTTTAGCAAAAATCGCACGCCTACAAGTCGCATTTATTGTACCGTCATAAATTTCGGCGCGGGCGCCATAGTTCTCTTTAGGGGTTTTATTGGCTATGGACGTCGGATTGCGCGCGGAACATGGGTGGGCCCCACCTTCGGGACGAGCAAAGGGCGCTCGGCGGGTGGGAGGGCAGTGATGGTGGGGGTCACCGTTCGGCACCGTCTCATGTGGCCGCGGCGCCCGGGTCCGATTGGAGGAAGCATTGATTGGGGGGGAAGGTGGCGTTGGCCCGAGTCAGGGTGGGGGATGAGGAGATGTATAAGGGAAGGCGAAGAAGACTCCCAAGAGAAGAAAAGGAAAGAGAAATGCACCACCCTGCCGTTTCCTCCTCCTCACTTCGAATACCTACACTCTTCTGGAATTGTTACTCCCTCAAGTCAAGGGGGAAGCCCTTTAATAAAAAAAGGCACGGAGCTAACTCGGGAGGGAATGTTTGGCCGAGGGTCTCCGGAAAGGAGCCTCGCTTGTTTGCCCACCGCCGCCGCCTTCGTTCATTCTTCTTCCTTCTAACCTCCCTTCCCTTCTTCTTCCCCTCGTCCACGCCCGCGAAACCGTAGAAACGGTTAAGGGGAAGGGGGTCGGGGAGCGTCGCAGTGAGCGGCTTGACTGCTGGGGAAGGGGTGGAGGATCGGGGAGATCTCTTCTTCACCCTACCCGACTCGTTGGCTGTTGACTCAGTGAGGCGGGAAAAGTTGGGGGGGGGGGGGGCGTGAGTGGAAAGGCGGGTGGCGGTGGTGGCCAGTCTTTTGTCGAGGGAACACTTTCCCTGACATGCGCACTCATACACAAGAGTTTGCGCACAAAAGGGGGTCCTAAAATGTGGGCGGAACCCCTCTTTCTCTACCTCCCTCCCACTTAAAAACATCCAGACGGGGAGGCGAACCATACCGACCTTCCTCCCTCCTCTCTCTCCGCGGGAGGAATCCTTGCGTCCCTTCCCCCACTCCCCTCCTACATCCCCCTCGCAGCATCGCCCTTCCCTGCCGTAATTGTAAGGGGAAGGATCCGGGCATTGTGCTGTGCGTCCGACATGTGTGTGTTTGAGTGCGCCGGAGGTGTTACTGCCGACACGCACCTCAACCCTAGCATCTCCCTCACCCCTCAATGCTCCCGCCGCCAGCGAAATGAGCCCCAGCGTCTCAAGGACGGTACAATAGCTCCTATCCCCGCCCGCGCTTTAAAGACGGTCACGCAATGTCTCTTGAAAAAAATGAAATCCGGCCGAGGGTGGGGAAATAGATCGGTGTCAACGTTTCCAGTACTGCCTCTTTTTTACGGCCATTTCCGCTGCCATTAATTTTCTTGCCGTCTTTTAACTCGATTGCTCGGAACGTACCTAGGCGCTTGCCTCCTTCCTCTCATTCCAAAGCGGTATTTATCATTATTTGCTTAGTCACCGCAGAGCGTTTGCCTTTTTCCTTCCCAGACGGCAGTGATGTGCCAAATCGCTGCGTCTCGCTAACTGTTACCTCTGTCTCGATCGAAACGATTAGGATGTTAAATGATGGCGCAATTATGGACTTTTGGCTCATTCCTTTTGCTTTCAAATGTTTATTTTTTCTTATTTGAACAGTTTGATGTAGGAGTCATAATTGATTCAAAAATATGATGAACAGAAAATTAATCTCAGTTTTTCCCTGTGAATAATGGACCCAAGGAATAAGTACACCAATTGTTGATGCACCCTACAACTCTGAAAGAAGTCTTCAAAGCAATAAATGTGATAATCACTCACCGCACGTTTTTATTAAAGAGTTTTGGGGAAAATAAAACTTAAAATCCTTAGTTTGATTCAAAGATATCCGCATTAACCAAAGATAACTGAAATCGCACAAAAGCTACATCTCCATTTGGCAATGCAAATTTTTATATCGGAAAAGATAATCTCGACGGCATTGCGAACATTATTACGTGTTATTGCTCAAAACAGAATGACTGATGCTGAAAATATTATTATTTAGGTTATCTAAAACTCAAAATTAAAGTTTGAGTAGCCGGGTTGAACAAAATGACTCGAAGCGTAATAACATTTTATGCTGGATTTTGTTACAATGTTTGCATTGAATGAAACCCTTATATTTATTTTCACACATTTTCAATTCAAAGACTTATCGTTTAAGGATCATCCTATGCATGATCAACAGGGAAACTTGGTGCGCCAAAAATCTTAGCTAAAGGATCGACTAATGCTAGGAGACAAAAAAATCTGCTTTGTGGAAAGGCGCCGGAGCGAATCGTTTGAAAAGCCTAAAGATATTCGTGCCGTATCGGTCAGGGGGAAAAATGACCAAACCGATGCTCTCTTTGACTGAGGCCGCAAGGAAAGGAAAAGAGGAGTATTTCCATGACGGAGGAAAACCATAGTGCTCCCTCCTCACCGACTCGAAACCTCACTCCCGACCCAGCATGGGGAGGGGGGAGGATTGGGGGTGGGTGGGCGTGGACGGGAGAAAAAAATAAGCCCGCCGCCGCCGCATCAATGGGACGTGAAAAAACAAAGCCCACGGCGCCGAGGAGGGAAAAAATGCCCAATTTTCTGGGCGATGAGAGAGAGAGCATCCGAAGAAGGGGGTGGTTTTACTCACCCGGTGGAGAGAGGGAGGGGAGGAGGAGGAGGGAGACCGGAGGGCTGAACGCGCTCTTTTTGGGGAAGGCAACCGTAGAGCCGACCGCAGAGATTCGTCTTCACGGGCGAGCGGGGTGGGGATTTTTCGATGGCGGATGAGTTGTGGGTGGGTGTGATTGAGCTTGTGGGTGCGTGTGTGGGAGCAGGGTTGTGAGGGATCCTATGAAGGAAGGTGAAGCACTCGAGGTGAAGTTGGAGGTATGCCCAAGTTTCGCTCCAGGCAAAGAAAAGGCAACTAATTCGTCTTTACAGTGATGGGAGCATCGTCGTGCGATGGTTACCACTCCCTGGCGACGTGTGTCGAGTACTGAGATTCCTTGGTATGGGGAGGAGAAGGAAGGGACCGGGTCTTTAAGGGGGGAAGGTAATGGTGGAAAAGGTATGGGGTGAAGTGAGGACGGGAGATGGTGTTGTTGGGGTGGAGGGGGGAAGGTATGGAACTTCTGGCAGAACGGAGGAAGAGGCGAAATTTTCACAAGAGGAGGGCGAGTGAACCGAGACGGCGAGAGGAAACACCCTTTTGTGGAAGTGACAAGTGCTAAGCGCTCTGGTCAATGGGTGAGCAGGAGGAGGAGGGGTTGACCCCCACGAAGAACGCCACTCCCCTCTGCATTAAGAAGAGTGGATGGGAGGAAGCGACTCATTACAACGGGGAAATTTTGCCTGGTCATTTTTCAGGTCAACTCAACCCAAAATTTCGGCAAAAGATTATTTAAGGGATGCACCTCTAAGGATTATATAAGTGTATGGAGCGTAAAAGATGTGCTTTTGTTAAAAAATGGAGCCCTTTCCAAGCCCCTACTTGAGGGGCACGGTAGACGGAAGAGAAAGGTTAAACCAAGGGATAAACTGTTCGGTATTATAATGGATAAGCCCTAGACAATTGGCTATTTGCATGGAGAGGTGATATAGTTGATTTAGCTTTGGTACTGACGGTCTAGTATTACATAAATTCCGGTATTTTTTTTTATTTTATTATTTCTATAATAAAGCAATAATTTTCTCTTTCTAATGCATACATTGTTTAGGTATTTAATTCTATAGAGCCATCAATCTTATGTGTGTAAAGGTATAATATGATTTCATTTATGCCTTTGTGCGTGACTGCTATAAAGTATTTTAGTCTTCCCCGATACAATATATACATACACACACACACGGGAAAATGGAAATATTAGTTTACAAATCATAACTCAACACAAAGGAGTACCGAAGTTACGTGTAGAGGGTGGTTATCGGTATCCACTTTGGTATCACGAATAATTTAATTCTAGAAGTGTACATGTGATTAGGAGGAACTGTTTGAGCGGAGCAAGGAAGGTCGCGGGTGAAGCAGAGATTGCGGGAGACGTCGATTGTCGCCCGCTAAGCGGGACCGATTCTGACTCTGCGTCATCTTCCCGCTCACCGATCCGTGAGACGAAAAAAATTCCAAGCGATCGAAAAAGTGAGGACTGGACTCTCCTCTTGTTGGGTGTGTACATAGGGAGTGGTGGACTGTATCTCTTTCGCCTTACTGCCGCTTGGGCGTGGATGAGAAAGAACCCGTGTACGATGAGGGAAGAGTAATGCCGTTGGGCGTTACCCTCAAAGGAAGTTACACTGGAGGGAGCGGAGGAGTTAGAGGAGGAGGAAGAATAATGGTAGAAGAAATAGGTTGGAATATGTGTAGGAGAGGGCCAAAAGTGCAGAAAGACTCTGGCAAGAGTATAAATGGAGAATCGCGTAATATTCTGAAACCGTCCTGACTTTTTAGGTAAGTCCAATCTGTGACCTGGAGATAAGTGCTGGAAACCGATTGAAGTAATTTCTTTTTGATATATAAGGAGTCATGTCCAGCAAAGTGAGAAGAATTAGATCTTGAATAATCCGTGATTCCGTTGCAATAATAAAAAAAACAGTATCGTGACCTATTTCATGTTTTATCACGCAAGTTATTACCCTATGAATACTTATTTCCAAATATCTCAAACACAAACCTCTGTTTTACGATGTTTTTGCAGTTGCAATTAATAAAGTGCCACTTCTCCCCGTACTAAGGGAAGCATTCCCTCAAATGTCAAACATTGGATTATTTATTCTTTTAAAGGTTTACAATAACGTTAATTTCTGAAGATTATTTTCCTCGCAAAAAAGAGAAATATTTACTTAACACTACAACTTCAATAAATACTAAGTTATTTGCGCTACATCTATATTTTCTGACTCCGTTGATATATATTACATTTGGATTACTTCGTCGAACTTACATGGATACTTCCAGTGGAGCAGAGAATGCTTCATTCCAGGAATATATATTTTACTTTTTTCCTTTGAGAAAATGTTCCTCTTTAGCCAAATGCAGATATTAGACAGCCAAATGCTTAGACAGGTACGTCTTCTACTGTCACTTAGACTAATACAAAGTGCAATTAGACCTAAGCATGATAACTCGTGAGTTCTCAGGGTACATATTTTATTGAAGTGGAGATATAGATAAAAGCAGGAAAGAGAATCAGTCAAATGCAAAAAAGGAGAAGTGTGGATACGGGAGCAGAGAGGAAAGCCAATGAATGACAAATATGGAAAGTGATCAATGAGAATGATTCTCTTTTTTTACCCCGAGAAGGGAGGAAGTGGAAACCGTGGAAAGAAAGGAGGCAAGGCTGAGTGGTTGACAAGAAAGGAGAGAGGAGATGAGACTGCGAAGCGAATTGAATCTGATTGCCTCGATCATACAAAGGGAGTCCGGCTATTTTTTTCTCACCCCTATCAGAAGGATCGAAAACCTCCGTGAAAAATCGCTACGATAAATATTTTTCTTGATCAAGACTTCGCTTTATGCTTCGGTAAGCATACACCATCGAAGGCTCTCCGGTACTTTTAAAATATGGCGAACGCAATGACGTAATCACACATCATCGTCAAAGGATGGCTATCTGGTGACAAGGTCGTGCTACATTAAGTAATATCAAAAACAAAATTAAGACACATGTAGCCACTACCTTTATTGTAGCTGCACAAAATAGAATTAAAATTATTATTCAGTTATTATCACTTACAGCTATATCTGAAACGCCGACAAAAAACCTGATTTCCTTAAATTTCAATTGTAATTCAGGAGACTCAATAAAGCAAGAATATTTTCTTAATACACGTTTTTGGAGGCATAATAAATACTCCAAGGAGTTGAACGGCTTTGCAGAGACCTCACCTATCATTGAAAGATATGCATCCCTCAGCATGAACATTCACTGTAAGCTCCCGCACTATGAGCATTGGTGTGTTCGACGGATTTAACTTAGAGAAACAGCCAACGATTTCCATTTCCTCCCTAGGGAGTGCATCAATTGAATCCCAGAACAAGGGAACTTGGAATGAGAGACAAGAGGATTGGGATTCGACTGAATGTAGTCCCACCACGGGAGGTCCCCGTAAAGAACGGCCGTCTCGAGAGACTTACGTCCGTGAGCCTGGAGAGGGAATATACGTACGTAAGAGAAGCTAAGGGGATCTCGAGGAAGAAGGAGAGCACGAGCAGCTCTCAGCGAGGGTGTACAAGGAAATCCAATCGCGACTCTCATTCTCCCTTTCTTTTAATTGCACTCGGGCCACGGAACGAAGAGGAATGAAGAAAGAGGGAAGGAATGGAACAAAGGCTGAGGGGAAGAGGTTGTGAGGGAGGGAGTGGCAAGGGATATAGGGAAGGCTTCTTTTGCCTTCGTGTGTCATTAGCGGCGGTGCCGACTCACGAGCGCCACCTTTACGGAAGCAAAGGTCACTGCAACACGAAAACACGCGTCGCGTCCCCACGACACTCCACGCCCATTTCTTCCACCGCACAACAGCGCTCACCCCCTCCATTTCCTTGGCGTCTTCCCAAATTCAGCATCTCCCTAGTCCCGTCCGTCACCGCTGAGGCACACCCACGCCGGGAGTCCCGAGCGCGGGAACACACCCTCTCGCCACGGCTCCCCCAACACCTTTCTTTCCCTCCGCCTCGAGATGCGACCAGCCGTCATCGCCGCGAGCACCTCCCAAGAGAAAGTGTTCTTTCACAGAGGTGATGGGATTACCTAGGAAGCGACTGCACCACGGATCGAATCTAAAAAACCTGACACCACCACTCTCTTAATTCCATGGTTCGACTCCAAATCAAGTCACTTTTAGAGATTAAAATATTTGTGCGGTTTCTTATAAGTGCTTTCACCGCATAAGATTCAAGAAAAAGCAGGTAGATATTAGGTAGAGGCAAACAGTTTTCACTTTTCAGTCGGAAAGAATAATTGCATTTTTTTGTAATTTTACCCACTCGCATAATGGGTTATAGATGACTGATACAGTAGCAATAGTCTCGGATCTTTCTCAATGCTGGCATCAACTGTGATATAAGTGATTAAGCTGGTTTTTGCGTACGGAGCGGAATGATATGAGCCGATCATCCAAAAAAAGGAAATGGGTTTCCTGCTTCCGCTATTACTAATAACGAAGGATGTTGATATTATAACGTACTCGCTTGACGAGCAAGGGAAATGCACGCGTGCAAAAAAATTTCCTGCATAGATAGTTAGTGCCTCAAAGAAAATATGACATGCATAAAAACTCAAAGAGTTTACATCTTAGTACTGAAATTTCTCATATTTTACAAATAAAATTATTTATAAATATTGCTTAAAAAAGGATTCCGAACGCCATCTCGCAAATGTTTATCGACGGAGGGTGACTCGACATTAATGGCCACAAGAGCGTTAGATTGAAATTTTCAGCATCAAATATGAGGATATTTACTGAGAAACGAGGATTGGTTCGCATGCTCATATTGTTAATCAACTTGATGAGAGATGAAGCAAATTAATATGAAGGTCATGCTAAGATGTACATAGATATGTACGTGTATATATATATATATATATATATATATATATATATATATATATATATATATATATATATATATATATATATATTTCCTTTCTTGGAAAAGCCACGAACGTGTACAATAATATTCACTAAATAGTCATAGAAAACACAGAAACTAAAACATTTATGTCTTAGTTTCTGTGTTTGCTATGACTATTTAGTGAATTATATATATATGTATAATATGTGTGGGTTTGTGTGGACGTATATGTGTATATATGTATGCATTTTTTTGCACAGGGAAAGGAACCGGCCCCCTGCCCTGATGTGTTATTTTAAGGCCAAGATTATTTGTATGATTCAGGGAGTCGACCTTAGAAGTCTGAAGAATATATAACAGTTTTCCAGATCTTTCAAAAAATGAACCGACACACCAAAGACAAGTGAGATATTTGGAAAAAAAGGTTGCGTTCCAACAGGTTGCACTTGACAGTACGAAATTTAAATTCTACGAGGGAAGGGAGGCGAATTAAGGCATGTTGGTCAGTACGAGGGGCGCCTAGATACATGAACAGGGTGCTAGCGACTACTCACTTTCCCTCTGATTATGGGGTAGGCTTATAGAAAGGGGGAGAACGTGGAGCGATGATGGGGGAGAGAGAAATAAGGGGCGAGCAAATGGAGGAACGCGGGTGCCACGACCGCGGGAGCCATGGTGGACTTTCTCCCCATCCTACACGCCCTCTCTCGGGGAAAGAGTCGAGGCCCACAGGCCGGTCCTCACTCGATTTGATTCTTTTCCTCGATCATTCCCTTACACGTTAAATTCAGCATCGCCATCCTCTTCGATCCTTCGCTCCCTATCAGATCGAAATGCTTCCCATAACTCCCCATTCTCGGCACATGCACGCATCCCTACTTTTCTCCCCGATTCCTTTTTTGAGTTCACCGGAAGTCTACCATAACGCTACCCAAAGCCTGACATTTTCGTACAAGTGGCTAGGAGATTCCGGTTGTATGCAAATAAACAGATATTTTGTTGCATCCGATCCATGTCTTTCTATTTGGTTCGATTAGCAAGTGAAGACAAGAAACATTTCAATCTAGTCTCTGCCCGCCCCGTTTCTTTGGAAATACATTTTATTCAAAGATCCATGCAAAAGTAATCATTTGGCATATCTACAACTCTTTGACCACTTTTATCCATCAATTCAAAATTCCTATCCAAACCTATTAAGGCTCCATTAGTGAGACATCTAACCCAAACTCCTGATTAACTAAATTTACATGACAACTAATCTCACAGCATATTTTAAATGAGATTTTTCCAAACTATTTGACAGGGCAATAGACTCTCTTAATTGCCAAAATTTGATAAGTTAATACCCAAAAAGGCATGAATTTATCACTATGAGGTAGATTTACCTTCTATTACATTAAGTTTTGTTGATGAAGCGTGTAGATAATGAAAATAAAACAAGGGTAGCTTGAATGATCTAATTTACATTGAGGCTATTCAAATATTTCCAGAAATACACCTTGCCAAAACCTATGTACCGAGACATTAAAATAAGCAAACAGATGAGATTTTCTTTTTAAAATTAATGGTTAAAAGAATTGTATCTGTCATGAGTACCAGATGAAGAGCAACCATGGACCCCTAAATATACATTTAACGTTAATGAAGTCAGTTTAATTATTTAATTAGGGATATGCAACAAGCTTAGGTATTCTCATAGTCACTCATTTTATTACAAATATTTTAAGGCCAGCGGGAACCAATTAAACAAGAAAATATCCGTCCTTATATTTTCCATAATTCAAAAGAATCCAATTAATTAATTTTTGTCATTCCAATATTCCTAAGTAGATTGTTTTATTAAGCCATTACTTAAGGAAAAAAAGGACATTGTGTATTTCAATTCCTTTTGTAATCTATTAATTTTTTTGCAAGCATTTTATCGGAGATGGAACTTCCATTTTCTTCAACGCCCTCTATCCTACTCCACTTACCTTATTCCTCTCCTCCTCAATTCCTCCCACATGCTCCTCCCCTCCCCCCTGCTCCTCTCCCTCGAGAGAGCCCATTCTGACTTCCACGGCCGTAGTAAGCATTCTCAGAATTGTCCCTGTCGGTGACGCGCAAGTGAGGTGTATGTGCCTTCTGCTTGGCCAGAGAGAGAAGATGGACGGGTCGAACCCCCCTCCCCCTCTCTCCCTCCCCCCATCTTTGCACACACTCGTCCACAAACGCGCACACAAACACAGGCAGCATTCCGTCGAGAGTGAATCTGAGGAATTGCCGGGAGCTCACTGCGCGGAATAGTCCGTCAGTTGCTAAAGGCAAGTTTATCGGACGCCGAGAGGCGACTGCGCGCTCGCCCCAGTCCCGAGAAGAGACCGAAGTAAGTATGTAGGGTATTGTGTGTGCGCGAGCGAAACGGGTCTCTCTCTCTCTTTTTTATATCTATTTCTTATTTCCGCAATGCTATTTAGATGCTTGCGCATTCCCCTAAGAGATGTTTTCTTCCTCAACACGTCGCATGTATTCGAAAGAAGTTGGGATGTCGGTCTCAACCTTAGCTCATGAACGAAGTCGATGGAGTAGGTTGTAGGTTTGTGTAACGCTCATACCCGTTCGTAAGGGATGGATGTGTCGGTTGTTTTGCGAAAGTTCTTTCGCCATTACAGATATAACTTTTTTATTCCATGTGTTTAATGACTTAGTTCGCCACAATATGAAATCCTTCTAATCACGCCGAGAGAGTAATTTATAAAGAAGTTCCTGAAACATTATTCCTTTTGATTGAATGAGTGAATCTATTTAAGTTAAAGTATTCTTATTTTCTTTATTATCACCAAAATAGTACATCAATTATGAAGATGCTAAAAATAGCATTATAACTGAG
This sequence comes from Hetaerina titia, assembly GCA_037158775.1. NCBI lineage: Eukaryota > Metazoa > Arthropoda > Insecta > Odonata > Calopterygidae > Hetaerina > Hetaerina titia. The sequence continues at coordinate 73,136,438 of CM073773.1, read as the reverse complement.
ACACACCTCAAATCAGGAACACGCAGAATGTATAGAGAGTTCTCCTGATGGGCTACACTAAAACCACCCAACTATCAAAGACGCGAGTGTTTCTGCATTGAGCCGTTAAATGATTTCAATTTACATTTCCCTAATTCAAAGCTTTTTGCATGAATTTCATATTATGGACTCGCTAAGCCGACTTCAGTAACTCCATTAAAACTTTCAAAAATTTCCATTTATTCATCCATTTTAATTCACCAATATTTCTTCAAAAATTAAACTTCTAAAAATTGATTTCAAAATTTCGGACCCGATCATTTATGAAGACTGTGAATCTGAATACGTAATTTAGAGTGAGGGTCACATTAAATTTAGGCAAATTTTCTACGAAGAGTTGACAGCTTTGCAAATTCGATTACATTTTTAAAAAGTTACTTTATAATTTCGCGATGAAATTAAAGATCCAGATAATTCATATGTTTGCTCTATATGTATATGTTTGTTCTGAGGCATCTGTCATCTCAGTGTAAATCAAAAGCTGGAATTACGAGTACCTGTACCCTGCTAATTTCTTCTTTCACCTGTAGGTATTATTTTTGCGAAGCATGACTGGTTATGGTTTAAAATAAACGATTAACTTTTACAACTGTTTGGATAAATAAATAATGTTAACTTTAATTTACAACAACCTAATCCGACCAATTACTTCGCTACGCGCTGTCCATCCTATCCGGGGAACGGCACGTTAGGAGACCTCTTGCGTGGAAAGGAGGAAGCAACCCATGCTTCTCGCCTTCTCACCTTGCTCTCTCCCAGTCCGTCTATCCGTTTTCGCCTCAAACTCTAAATACATCTGCACGTCCCAATTAAAATCAATGGGAAGAGGTGATATCGAAACGCCCTCCCACAACTTCCATCGACCCTCTGCCGATACGAGAATCCTTTATGGGTGAGCAGGGCTGAAGAGATACGAGGATCGTCATTCGCGATGACTTCGGCTCGCATCTGCTCCCATCATCCGCGGCGTATGGGGTACCGGAGAGAATGAAGTTAGGAGGATGAAACGAATGGACGGGGAGGAGCGATTTCCCGACCCTGACTCGTTGCACTGCGCACATCGACAGAGAAAAAAAACATCCTGATATGCTGGTCTCCGAGAGGGGCAGTTGTTGCTTCGGGTGTTGAAGCGCTGTCCGCAAAAGCAGAAGGCAGATAATCTACCGGTGGGCGAAGGTGATGGTAAGGGGGAGGATGTATTAGTGTCGGAGAAGGAGGGGAAGTGAGGCAAGGGGTTGAAATGGGCTCAAAAAGACCGTGTATGCTGTTCCCCGTTTGTCTCGAACGGCGTCGCAAATTAGCTTCGCGATCGTTACCGAGGTCTGCGAGACGTCTGCCGGGAATTCATTCGGGAGATAATTGTATTTTGCCTGCGCGGGCCATTAGTGTAACTATAAGCGCGGCAGTGTGTTTGTTTGGCTTAAGAAGGCATCTTCCGAGGCTTACAACCAAATGGTGTGGCTAATTAGGATTACTCGCAGGCCGACGAAGGGATGATCACTTTTTAACAGTGATCGGGGTGAGTGAAATGCACTGTTGTTAATCAACACTCAATTGATTCGTCCTTTCGTGCACGCAATCGCTTTCCAATTTTATGAGACTAGACTCACAGTACGCCGTTAAGGTACAACACAGGAATGATTCATAGCCACTTCTTTGAGGGAACTTGAGTTCGAACCATTAACTCCTTCATTTTGCGCATAATGCTTTGCCAATGACATCTCCTACATTTATTGTACTTTCAATTTTGAAAATTAATAGAATACAATCAGTTACAGTTAGTGTATTAATGAATATTTGATCATGAGAACAGAGGACACTGAAATATTATGGAGGAAATATGCTATTTTCCCTCCTTTTTGCAAACGGGCAGTAATAGACAAGTAAATATTAGTTATTTTCCTTGGTATTTTCAATCTGGAATAAGACATTGGAAAATCTAAAATATAAGAAAAATACTACATTAAATGCTAAAAACAGACATAAATATTATGGGATTTTCGGATATTTAATTCGACCTTAGACTTGTCATAACCATTAAATTATTTTTTTTAATCTAATCATGTTCGAGCAACGAGTTATAATCGTCTACACCTTTTGGGGGCAATAAAATCATATCATCGAATGCAGTGAGCAAACCCCACGTCAGAAATAGAACATATGTAAAAAGTGTCCCATGAGCATTGCCATTAACAAGTATGATCACTTAGGACGAAAAAGAGAGGAAAAATAGGTGTACAAAATGTACCCATTCTCAAAAATCTTAATTGAAAAATAAAGTATTGATACTTTTAAAAGAGTGTTCATTTTAAAACACGTAACGGACTTACAGATACATAAAGATAGACGCGTTGGGACCAAAATTTCTTTACATGTCCAAAGTACGTGTTTGTCTAACAATGGCGTTTCACCAAATGTTTGTTTACTTATATAGAAGATTAGTGAAAAATGGCGCAAACATATGACTGCCTGGGCATAATTACGACTCCGTTATAAACAATAATATCAAATGATTGTTAGTTTTGATCGACCATCTTCGTCCCTGTTGATCAATGATTTTTTCCGTATTCCACACCATGCTAGAACTCTTGAAAAAATTGCAGAATACATTCAGGGAGAGGAAATTTGGTTTGAAATGCAACTGACAGAGCATTTATGAAAAAAGTTCTGACATAACCCCCGATTATCCTCTATCTAAAAATCTCCAGTCATTCGTGTTCCTCGAATGGATCCAAGGAACCAGAAGTGATGGATGGGGTAAATTGGTGTATGAATTGATGGAAAGAGAGCGAGGACGAAAGAGAGCAATTGATGCCTACCACTAACGCAGTGGGAAGTAAAGGAAGGAGCTTGACCAATCGCGGGAATATTAGTGTTTAATCAAGCATTCGTCCCCAATGGTGACGGGCGCTAAATCCGCGGCAGGTGGGCTTTTGGTGGCCCAACCTTCCCTCTTCCCTAGGCATCTCTCTTATTCTCATTCATCCACCTTAAAGCCAGAGACCCGCAACCCCTCCGAACCCCATTAGATCCACAAGCCACCTCCATTCATTCCGATGAGTCCTCCGAGTGGGTTGGTACATTCCTTTCTGGTCGATTTTCAATCCCAAAAGGCGTGGATTGATTACGTTTCCCAGCTGGGTGCTTCCCAAGTATTCTGACTCGAATAACAGCGGAAGCCATGTTTGTGAGGTCATGCTCATCAATAAATCAATCCCTTTTGATAACCGGAAATTTTGTTAATCTCTTCCGTAGGCTCTGAACGTTAAAATTCATGAAACTAATACAAAAGCGGCATTTTTAAAATGTTATTTTTCAAATAAAATATCTCTTCCTAGTTCAGGTTTTGACTGCGGTTTAACGAACATTGGCGGATTCCGCGAAATTTAAAAGGGAACGTTTTGTGCGCTATCTGTTAATGATAGGTAACTAATTACTTTCAGCAAGTATTATGTGGATTGAGATTTTATAAAGCGCCTGTAACTGAAGACGAAAGGAGAATATTTGAAAGAAGTTAGTGTATTCAACCCCGGTAATTTGTCAGTAACACACTCGCTATTAACTCAACTGTTCGAATCCCGTCTCAAGGAGGGTTGCCGAGATATAGAGTGAGGGATTAACATTGCTGAGGTACTAAAACAAAAGAAAAGTGTCGAATGTATGACAGAAATATGTTACCAAATGCTCTTGGCCGCTTGGGTTATTGAGAAAATGATACACTTCTGCTGGCAATATGTCTTAATAGGTACATGTATTTCTTTGGAATTTGAACCATGAACATGAAAAAAGGTAAGAGTTGGGCTTATGCTTCGGGAGTGTTCAGCGAGCTACCGAAAGATAAATATTCGTGTTCATAGCACAGGACTAACGTCTGCAGTTGACTAAAGAAACCCACAAGAAGGCAAAATAACTTTTGTCGCAAATATATCAAATCACTTATTTTTAAGATTTAATCCATTATTTTCTTTCATGTCTCACGAAACTCTTCCCTTGTCACTCACTCTTTCGCACATGCCAGCTGTGAATGAGACGCAGCGCCGGCGCCGTCCAGCGGCCCCCGGATCATCGGCCAAAGGTAGAGGGCGACCCTCCCGGGCCAGCGGATATGTGCACGCCGGGAACCCGTCGAATGGGCCTCCCGCAATTGAAGTCCTTCGCGCTCTTCTCCCACTCTAATCTCTCCAATCATTATCCATCAGGGGAGATCTCTTTCTGTCACTGCTAATCTTTCCCCTCCACAGCCTCCCTCAACTCCTTTCACCCACAACTCATCCACCTACGAGACGATTATCGGATCCCTGAAGGAAGAAAACCGCGTTTTCCACAATGCAATAATGTACGCATTTGCTCGCTTCCGTCCGCATGTGAGGAGAAAAGAAAATGTGGGAGGGGAAGAAGGGTACGGGCAGGGGGAGGAATGTGAAAAATGAAAAAAACAGAGGTGAACGTTTGCATTCATTCATGATCGAAACCTTCACTCACTGCACGGCTGCCTAGAATTCGACGCTAATATCTGTGGACTTTCATTTTATACTTAATCGCTCACCTTGTGATTGATGTATTTTCATGCCGAGGAGGTGCTGGCGAAGTAAATGAAAACGAATTGCATCACCACTAATGATGCAAGAAATGATTTTAAGGTTCAAGCAATGAGGAAGTCAAAATAATCGGTAGTGAGATTTGGAAGGGGTCGTCGCTGGAGCTCTACATCTGGGGAAAGGAATGACCCCACACGATGTGCTTCGCTGATGATAAATTTGAAAATGCATGAGTGTGTAAAGAATTGAAAATAACCATTCATTAAATTCTGCTTTCATAAAGAATTATGAAAAGTTGGAAATCACACAAGTGTCATGGAAAAATACAGAAAGTCGAATTATGCATACATTTTATTTCGATCCCTAACATTATCCAAATTAGGAAACAAAAAATCATTTACCGTGGTAAAAACTAACAGAGCTATCGAGTGGTAATGAACTTCCGCTTTGGGACAAGCATTACCCACCATCACCCACAAAAAAACCAAACACACACACACATGGTTTGATACCATGTTTGATGGTTTGAAACAAATGTAAGATAGCGTACGAAGGTAATGTACGAGTGAAGGATATAAATTCAAAATAAAAAACCCTTCCCATACTACCTTGTCAACTTTATTTCATAATACAAGTTATATGTACTGTTGTATTTTATATAAACGCTTTCTTTCCCATACATAGATTTAAGGTTTATTCACTCTCTGAAGATTCTATTGTCTGTTATGAAGACCTATGTGTTGGTGTGTCTGCCAATGATAAGCAATCCAAATGAAGAAAAATAGTAAAAATTATAAGAAGACCCAAATTAATTATTCAATTTATTTCATTATAAATTAGTGTTTTGGTTTAAGTTTACCAGGAGCCAAGTTTCTGTGCCGTCAAAGCATTGAAAACATGACTTCAAAAATTCCAGCTAAGGAATGAGCTCTAGCAGTAACTCATCCCAGGTGACAGACCTAGAAGGTAATCTGCGTCATTATCCTTCGCCATCTCTGAAAACTGTTTTCCCTAACAGACTGTACTCCCGAGGAGCACACGCCGATAAACTACAAAAGAGAACGAAAATAAATTCCGCATTATTTCTTCCAATCACGAAGCATGAACACAAAAGCGTTCCGGTCGACCTCGCGAGTACGAGCGTGAGTGGATGAAGGTATAAATGCATATGCTGTACGTGAGTGCGTAATCCAAATTAAAAGACTCCTTCCTCCTTTTTTTTCCTTACTCCAAGCTCGCGCGCAGTGACGAAACGCACATTTTTCCCTGAATGAATCCGAACCAGATGTAACACAGCCTTATTTATAATAAACCCGGAAAGGACGTAACCCGAGAAATAGGCAACAGAAAAGAATGCATGTCAACGCGAAAAGAAAATATTTTATTTACTTCACCGATCAAGTTTAGAATCGGAAATCGAATATAAATGATTGAAGTATCTTTGGATTCTGCTAAATGGGTAGCAAAAACTAAGTTAATCGATTACTTTATTGGAATACTCTTTCATTCCATGCCCAACAACTGTTGATACAGTTATCAGCGAAACATACCAGTATAACGCAGAAAACGATCTGGCAGAACAGGAATGAGTTTTTACATTCATAAAAATCATGAACATCTACGCGATAATCTTAAGTACTGATTTCAAAACCATCGTTGTCTAGAACGTAGGTTAGTAGAGAGGCCATAATAGCATAATTACCTATTATATATTTTCGCAATAACTGTTCTAACTTATACTTAGAGATATTAGCAACTTTTATTGGATCATAACAAATAATGAAAGAGAACTGAGAACATTATTTTTACACATTTCTATAATAATTATTAAAGAATTAAATTATCTGTCGTGGCTATAGTCGAGTATTTAGAAAACATCTAATAAAGGACATCAGAATATTTACATGGCCTTCCTTTTTACTTGTATCAGAGGAAGAACATTCGCCTTACCAAGGAAGTAAAACTTGCGACCCCAGGATATCATACAGAAGTCAGTACTCTCCAATGCGGTCTACATTAATTTTATGCGGACTTACGTAGCATAATTGTAATCTAGTTGCAGAATAAAAGAATAAATAAGTGTCAGAATTGTAAGTAAAAAACAAAAAAATGGTTATAAAATACTCTAAGAGAAGAGGGCAACTGCTGAAATATATACTTGCCTATTTATTTCAGTAGTAGCTGTACTCCTGACGCTGAAGACAAAAATATTAGGAGGAATTTTGGAATTTTAGGTTTTGATTCTTATTTAATTTATAACTGATTTTGGTAACTGGCGTGGCCATTCTGTGCATGAAAGCTTTGCTGTCTTCCAAACTTGCCTTGATCACTTGCTTGACCGGTTGTTAAAACCATACTTAGTGACTGAATCACTTGCTCCCGCTTAATGTAAATGCTGTCCTTCACGTTATAAAACCTAAGCATAGGTGCGCAATTGATTAGGCATCCGAGTTAAATACGCACGTGGTAAGATACCAACGAAACTCTGAGAAAGGAGTAGGGACTCCCTTCACCGTTTCGGCTCATTACTTCCCTTTTTTCGGTCCTGCGAACGCGGAAGTATAACATCTATCGCACGAGAGCGTTTTATTTACTATTCGACCGCCGTGGCAGGTTGCCATACGAATCCCTAGATTTGGTGTCACCGTGTGCCCATACGCTTTGAAACCGCTCACCCTCTATTCCAAAATAGTTTCGCCACTGTTTGCTGACCTCCGGTGAATAGGAAGGCGCGGACATCAACCGACGGACGCCACGCTCATTGTCGACAATGTGATTCCCTGGCTATTTTTTCTTTCCGTTTATTCTTTTTTTGGCATACTATACGTCTCCCTTCGGATCGTTGACTCGGTGAAGCCTGCAGCGTAGAGCAGGCAGCGATTCGGAATGATGTACGACTATTTGATGTTCCTCCAAGTGTCCGGGAGATTTACTCAACCGAGGAAATGTCCATCAGTCATCGTCTTGTTAGGAGATCTCAGGAGACGTCATAAAACTCACGCCCAGTTTCATCAGCGCATTTTGGCGCTGGCAAGCGAGCGCACGACCCTCGGCTGATTATTATTTAAGAAGCCGTAGAAATGAAAGAAGCGATCTCAATGAATCGGAAAATATTTTGCTTGTTCGAGTGGCAGGAGATCTCCTCAGATTGTGCATCAGGAAAACACGATTATTCATCCTACCTATATAAGAATATTGACTAAATCATTTTAAAATAGATTAAAATACGACTTTGCCATTTTTCAAAATTCATTGGTGGTACTACAGCGTTTAATCCAATGGCATCACAACAAGAGTGCCTAAGATGAAATGAGATGCCAAAAAAGTAACAATCGAGATCATTAACTGTTAATGTTACTAACGTAGACAATTCTCTCCAAAGGCTATATCATAACATATGTAAGAAATTGTATAAGCCATAAAATGGATGATTGAGCCAATAGAAAGTCAGGATACGATCATTTCACATTATTTTCTTATCGTACGTTATAATATCTATTTTCTGGTAGCTGAAAAATACATCTCCTTTGTCGGAACGGCAAAGAAAAATCGCAAGAAAATGAAAAGCAATGATTTGGATATCAGTTTTTTTATCAACTTAAATAGTTTCCGATCGATTATTTAAATCAATTGAACATTTTAAGTAAACATATATTAAAGTAGATAAAATTAATTAAACTTATAAAAAATAAAACACACAAAGGAAAACCGTCAACTAAAATCAATTCGCCGAATTACTTTGATTTTACTGAAGCCCCTCATGGAAGGCTAGAAACTAGGAAGCATGGGGATGAGAATTATTCTGGACTATCAGTACAGTCTAATTTTAATGCTACCCGTTAGGCCAAGTCAATGCTGTTAGATCATTCAAACATACAGACGTAAGGATGGACGCAAACGAAGTAGCAACAAGAGGTATAAAAATCATGTAAATAACGCCACTAATTTTTTTCAAGTTTCCAGCATCAATCATTTATGTGAGTTAGAGCTGCCGTAATTTAACCGATAGCCGGAGGATTTAGACCTTGTATAAGACACGAAAGATCCGAGGAAATTGAAAAGACAACTAATATCTGAAGAAAAAAGTATTTTAGTACCTCGGAACGCAGTACTGCGATTGTACTGCCTTAGAATAAAAAAATGATGTCATAAGAAAAATAGTTTTTTCAAAATTTCAACAAAATATAATTTGCACCTTGAAATATAAATTGCACCAAAATAGAATTTGCACATTTGCACCTTTCCATGCCCGGAAAAAAAATATTTTGTAATTTAGCAATAACCAACATAATAAATTAATCCAATTAAAAATAATGGAGAGAAATTTACGTTTGAGACTAAATACTCGTATAATGCATTTATTTGATTCCATAAAATAGTTCGTCTTCCCCTCAACTGCAATTTAATACAACGCTGAAGTTGGATGCATATCAAAATAGTACTGAAATAGTATGAAATGATTAATCGACACATACTACGACAAGTATTCGACTTATATAACTAGATAGTTTGTTACAGTTTGCCATAAATTTACTTAAAAAGTGCTAGAATTGAAATTCAGATTATCATTCACCTATATGGCGCACATTAAAATTCAGAATCACCAAGATGATCCCCTTAACTTTACGTATACACGACGAAAACTCTACTCAATGTGCATTTTTATCTAGTTTTGACAATATTGTTGCTGGTTTGTAGTAAAATACACGATTTTTAGTTAAATAATCTATTAATTCAGATTAAAGAATAGCAAAATTATGTTAATAACTGCCTGGTCGCTACAGTAAGTGAGTAAAATAAGAATTATGAGATACGTTGTGAGGAGGGTTTAGGAATGGAACGTTTTCTTCCTAAGCAGCGAGCAGTGAGTTACTCTTACTTTCCTCGGGGGTTTATGGACCAGGGTTCTTATGATTCTACACCGTCTTGCATCCGAAGGTGCAATGCTCGCTCGTGATACGAATTGTGAGGGTAAAGAATTCGTGTGTATCATGAGCGGAGACCGGGGTACCGTTTATCGTGGGAGGAATTAGAACAAAGTGAGTGCGTGGGGGCGATTCGCTCCACGGATCGCGCCTGCCTTTACTCTCGTTATTCTCGTTAAAAACCTCAATAATCGCCGATTAGCGACAAGGTTGGGAGGCTCTGAGAATTCAAGGGAAATGGGGTCTAAAGGACTTTTAATACTTTCCTTGGTTGAGTGTGGGAGTGGATTCTTTCCATGGCGGGCAAGAAGAGAAGCGCATAGTGTGGAGATTTGTCGTAGGGGCTCGGCGACGAGGAAGACAAGCGAGAAGGAAAATAATGGAAGGTTGAAAGCACTGTAAGGGAATTTTAATAGGACTGTCCAATTAGTTCTTACGTTTGGTAGTTACAAAGGTCCAGAAAGTTTCGGACAACTCAGCGTAAAAGTTGCGATCACCGGATACAAATAAAAGTTGAAACAATCTGAGCAAGAGTAGCTACAATAATGTTAATTCTGAATCTAAACGGTTAAGCAGAATACGGAATTCTATTGATGTTAAACAATTTTTTTCCAAAAAAAAGTTTTGTCCAAAATCCAACACGAAGCGTTGATATGACATATGCAAACTTAAGGATATGTATGTCAATTGTCGTTTCACTTCTTAACGGAAATTGTACTTTGACTGAAAAAAATGTTAGAATTTTTAAAGTTTCCGAAAAAGAGGAAAATCTTAATACCGATGCCGTTTTTTTGAAAAAAATATACAATTCAAAATTACGATTCTAATATTTCAATCCAAATTCTGTAAATTTATCAAACGGCGGATATTTAGGTAGTATCTAATAGCCTAAAAACATTTATATTTTGCGGTTTGTAGGGGCGGACTCAATCTTGAACTTAATTAAGAGAACTAGGATTGAAATTAATATCTAAATTTATTTACCTCATTCGACTAAAAAGAAAACATGAAATGTTGATCAAATATTTCTTTTTCAGTATTATTTTCATTTGAAATTCTAGATTTTTTACACTCTTCCGTAAAAAAAGATATTTCTTAAATTCAAGAGCACTTTTTGAACATAAGTATAAAATTTGAACGAAATCTTTTACAAGAAAGTGCATATAATTGCATCTCATTTTAACTACTTAATCGAAATATGTTACATAATTTTCAAGTTCTAAGCTCAAAATATAAAAAGTCAGCGTTAAGGGAGCAGGAATATTACCACCTGAAATATGTTTCGCGGATAGTTTTTATCTCGACGGGCAAAAGTAGACTCAAGTTTACTCGAGTAACAAGTGTTCCATCCAAAGCATTCGTGAGGTGGAAAGAGCTCCAATCGAGCCTCACATTCTTTTTCCATTCCAATGGACTTTGTTGTCCTTCTGTCCTCCTCACCTTGCCTATAACGCCCTCTTTCCCCATCTCTCTCGTTCTGAACCCGCTGAATAAAGCTCATCCAAGTGCATAGAAGGCTACACATGTACTTACGCGTACGAACCATTTACTACACTTACGTTTACTTAAAAAAAACACACTTGCCATATGTTTAGTGAGGAGAGACAAAGCTAAAACAATCGAAAACGTTTTGACGCTAGTATTTGAGCGATGTCAGGTATTGCAAAATTATCAAAGGTTTGTGAGATTCATGGAGCATAAAATATCAGCACGGTTATCCATGTTAGCATTGGGGGATTAACAAAAATTAGGGACCACAGGTTCATTCTCACCATCTAGGTAACTAAGCACACTGAGTTTGATATCAGTTAGACAAATGCACATTTACCAGCAGAAAGCAAGAAATTCTCTCCCTTTCTGATGCATAACCGCAAAATCCGTAAATGCCTCGGCCCATAATCTGAAACTAGTTTTATATGGTTTCCTGACTAAGTTAAACCAATATTGAGTTCCATGATATGTGTTGTTTTTTTTACAAATTGAAAATTTTACGTGCCTAAAGCTAATAACCAAACACAGTAATCAACTCAAAGGCTGGTTCGATAAGTGAGTGCAGTTCTCATTTCGTGCCACCCTTCTGCGTATAAAATTGAAAAGGTGGCCAGTTAGTCTACCTGGGCCACTTTCGATATCCCAGGAATAAATGCTAAGTTTGGGTAATGCTAGAGGTGTCAGTCTCATTTCAAATTGTTCCTTCTAGTCATTAGTTCTATCTGTCCAGGTGGTTTAGGTTTTCTAAATAGTTAATTGAATCGCGACATTGAAACCCGGTATTTTTCTTAGACACAAAATCTCTATTGGGTTCATACCGCTATTTTTTGTATTTTTCGGAAACAATATCTCCTTTGGAGTCAACCTTAGATACATCCACATGTGAGCTGTTACACGTAATGTTAATGAAAAATATTTAAGATTTCTTTGCTCACGATTTACTTATGGCTATAAAGTAACGTGTTTGAGTTAAATAAAAAAATACGCATAATTTGCTTTTAGTAACACGGCATTACAAAGTCAATCGACCAAAATTTTTCGTATCAAATATATTTTTAAAAATATATTTTATTTAAACAGGTTCTAATTGAGACCTTTGTTGACTGGGCTGAGATACAATATCAATATTCAAATTATATTTTGAATCTCTAAAGGAGGAGATTAAGTATATGATAACGGAATGGAAGAGATAAAAAAAAACAAAATCAAGGTTGGGAGTGATCAGAGTCTCATGAATATGGACGCTGGTGTTGACAGTCAACTTTGCTAATTCACTTATCTCCTAATTTCGGCAGGTGAATAAAAGGTAAAAGGACACGCCAAGGAAAGTTAAAATGCAACCACTTACATCATTGTCATCCAGATAAGAATACACTTCCAACTTGTCGAGGCGGATGGTACCCTGGAAAGGGTAGACAACTGCTCCTTGCGGGATTCTAGTGTTGCTCCAAACGTCAACTCTCATTTCGAAGAGGCGATTGGCATTCCGGTCTTCGACTGATAGACCGGTAGATTGAGGAGTCAGTCCGGTGCCTCTACGACCATCTACACCCGCGGTAGCCGCTGTCAGCACCAACGAAAACTCCTGTGGGATGAGTACACACGTCTCCATGGTGATATTTTTATAGTTAACAAAAACTGAAGTTCAATTTAAAAAAATAATAGTATCTGAGTCCTATCTTGAACGTGAGATCAATAAAACATTTTTGAGTCAGTTGAAAAAGTACCATTTAGGCACATTTTTTAAAATTTAGCCCTTAAATATATGTATGACACTGAGATCTATGGAAGGTCACATCTTCTTCATTTTAAAACTGGAGACTTCAACGAGCGAATTAAAATATAACATGTTGACATTCACTGAAAGCTGCACTCGGAATTAATTCTTGCGAATGAAATTAAATGATACAATCAACGCGCCACAGTGAAAAATTCAGTCATTGTCAATAGGAAGCAAAGTTTGACCAGGCAGTAGGGAGAGCACAAGCGCTAATCACTGGAATATCAGACACAAACACGATTTCCTCCCTTAGTGGTAGGTTTTAATCCACAGCATGGGTTTGTTGATACACAGTAGTCACACGCCAACTCTCATTCTCTAAACCGAATGAGGGTTACGATCTTCCGCCTCTGCAAGCAAAGTTCAGGGTCCCGTGCGCGCTGCCGGTGAACGGCTTTTTTTTATAAGCGCACTACCAACGAAGGCTCTCGCCCCCGTTTCGGCAGCCTCGGTTGAAGTCCGCGCTCGTGTTTCCACACACGGAGACACTCTTTCGAAACAATCCGCCAGGCGAGATCTTGCCCTCGATCTATCCTGGGAGAGGCAAATTCAAACGGCGCGACGACAGCGTGTGTCAAACGACAACATCAAGAGGGGCGTGCTGCGAGAGCGCCAGGGAACAACACAACACGACCGGTCTGCCTCCCGCAGTGAGTGGCCGTGGGTGGGGCAGCCGCCGAACTCGTAGCACTCGGACGGAGCGAAGAAGCCCTTTCCTTCTCTCTAAGCGCCTCGCGCCACCGTGCCAGTAGAAGCCGAAGAAAACAATCTAGCGTCTGCACGGTATCTCTGACCTTACCGCATGGCCAGGCTCTGCCCGACTGACAGGATCCGCCGAGCGGCTCGGTGGCAGCGGTGAGCACGTGGTTCCCTCGGCCACATGGGCACCTTCTTCGTGCTGCAGAGGGAAGGTGAGGAGGCCTCCCCACTCCCCCTCAAGACGGTCTCTCCTTCCCACCCCACCTGCCCGCGACCTTCCCATGGTCAACCCCCACCCCCGGCCCACGCTTCCGTCCTCTCCTTCCCCTCCCGGCCGTGCTCCTTGAAGAGCCGTTCCGCCGGTAGGCGGGATCACCGCGGAGGCTCTTGGCCAATCCGAAGGAGTCTCAATGCGGCTCCTTGACCAATGCTATCGCGTGCCGGGACGGTGAGAAGGGGGTGCCATCAAACGCCCCGTCTCTCACCGTCATCTGAAGGTGAAGGTGAGGAGTGCACGGATGGAAAAAGAGGATGGGGAATGGTGGGTGGGGAGGAAGCTCAAAGACGGGAGTCTGACGAGAAGACAGTGTGTGCCGGAGAGCGGTTGGAGATGGGGTAGCAGAAAGAAAGAGCGGAAGTTTAGACGTAGGTTCTTCCGAAAGAATGGCTGAACAGTAGATAATGGCCAATGTTTACTCGTTCCTCAATGTCGCGATAATAAACCGTTATTAAATGTGTAGCAGAACAAGGATTACAGCATTGTTTTATAAACCTACGTCCGAATCATCTGTGTCCGGTTGTTGAATCCATTCCCAAATAAGCCAGGCAGGAACTGACATAAAAAAATGTGTTGAAACAATTTTGAAATTTTTGCGGTGGAGATTCTTTCAGGATATTCATTCATTTGTTGTAGGCCATGCAATTTTTTCTTATTGTTCTGTTTTTTCAATCTTTTGTTCTTGACCTTTATCCTTTGTATTCTGTTCAGTAGCTCCAATTAAGGTCGTCAGTGAAACTCTGAATTTTTGATTAATTAGGTCCAAGTTGTTGTTCCAATTCCTCATGCTTTCCTCTATTTACTGTTCTAAGATCATTACTCGGACTCCTAGTTAGTTACAAAGCATCCGACCACAATTTTAAAGCTTCCAGTCTCCTTTTAATGGCACCTGGGGTCTACATCTCAAATCAAAGTAATGAATCAAATAAATGTCTCCATTAGCAATTATTACATTTTCAGACGATTGTTCTTTTTCACTACAACATTTTTGGAAAACGCAATATACATGCGATACATCTTTATATTTTTTGGCAAGTTTAGACGACTGTGACTGCCAATTTGTATACCGTGCAGGGTGTTTTACACAAATCTTTTTAGAGAGAAGAGGAGCAGTGATGGGGGGCTTCGTGTGTTTTTACCAAATTAAACTACCAGTAAAAAAGGAAAAACAGAATAAGAATAAAAATGATTTGGGCTTAATTCGGGCGAGATTGAGACTGTGGAATTCCCTTCTTCCTCTAACTCAAAGAATAAGAAGAATATGGCAATAATAAACTTTAGTTTGTGGCAGCATCCAATTTTAATACCGATCAAAAGTAAAATAAAGAAAGAGAGGGCCGCAAACACACTTAAATTGATTAATACATTTAAATTTGACTCCGTTTTACGCTGCGTTTTTCTGCATTTCTACAAAATATTAGCAACGATAAACTAATCCGAAAAATCATTGTTAAAACGCGTATCTTTTATCATATTATTCTATCCATGTTAACATTATTTTTCTTCTAATTGAGACAGAGCTTTATTTGAGGCTATAATATGAAAATTCACGAGAATAAAATACTATTCCTGAATTATGTTCCCCTAGTGGAAGCACTTCCCTGTCCTCCACGCAGAGAGTATTAGCTTGCGTCCCCCCTCAGCGAGGCTTTCGGGAAAGAAGTCATTATTGGCTGACGGTTGTTTTTCGCGGAAAGGTCACCACCCGCCAGTTTCTGGCCCAAACAGTGGTCAGCGTAAGGTGCATGAACGAATAAATGAAAAATGTGACAACCCTCTGAAACGTCTTTACAAACAACGAACGGCATTTCAGGGAGTTCTGAGTAAGGATTCCCTTCTGCCAAAAGGGATTTCAACGACTGAATAGAGTTTAAAGCGCCACGGATTTTGGACCATAAAAGGATTTTACGCCTTCCAAGAAAATTAAGAAGTGGTATACCGTTGATGGGTTCTGAAGTCTGAGAGATACGTATGAAAAATTCCTTCACGGATACCTCATGTCGTACAAAAGGAGATACCACATTTTTCGACAAATATTTGGACACAAATATTGCCGAGTAAAATAAAAGTAAATCACATTTTACTGCAGCACAACATTGAAAAAAATATGTTAAGACGTACCATAGAGTTTCTGAAATGCTTGTTAGTGACACCTGCATTGTTTATGATATCAAGGTTATGGTAGGCAGGTTAAAACTAAATATATTTAAGCCTTAGGAAGTTTTCATGAAGAATTAACACCTGCAATAATCGCTGGGCATATAATTTAATTAAAAAAATATTGTTATAATTTTGCTCTTCACCTTTTTGAGACTTGTAAAATCGTTTTCATGCAGACGTGAGGAAGGATTGGGAAATATACAAACAGAGATTAACATATGAATATGTCGTCAAAATCAAATGCAGCGTAGAGGACAATCTAAAATACTAACCCATTAAACATCATAAACGTGCATTATTGGGTCATTTATAAAATATACATGCTCAGAGTGAATTATTTGTTTCCTAGAATCTTTTAAATCAGTATATTGATGCATGAATAAATTTTTACTCCCCTTATCTTTGATCCTGTTGTCGTATCTAGCAAACAAACTAGGCATTACCAAAACTTTCTTACTTAGCTTCTCTCGTTCTGCATATTTAAAGAAATACGTTGAACATATCCTGAAAAATAAGAGTCACCAAAGAAATTGCTGCTAATGAAAGTAACTGAATACTTTCTTTACATTGATTGAAGTTAAAAACATGAATAAAAAATCATTTCTTCTGGCGCAAAGGAAGCCATCAACGCATTAAACTTGGTCACGATGAAACTCAGGAAGTGAGACTTCTTTTGTGAATAAATGCTAACTGTATAGAGATTTTGCCCGAGGGGCCTGAAATATACTTCGTGATGAAACAGTGGTCATCACTTTTGAGTGACGTATTCGATGTTATCGGAATGAATTCGAGTTATAACAAGGTGGTTGGCCTAAAGGTTGTTAAGATGTGAAGAGTGAGAGAGAGGTTTTGGTCGGTCGGTCTGAGTGTGGGTCGTACGTTAAGAAGTGAGGGAATTGGAAGTGTTGGCGATGATCGAGAGGTTTCCTATAAGGTTTACTGGCTTGTGGCCAGAATCGGAGGCAGCAAGGGATGAAGCGTTGGGCGGGCAGGAAAAAGGAGAGGTAGTTGAAAACAACTCTCGAGCTTCGCTGGAGTTCGCACCCTCGTTCCATCTCTTCCATCGCAAGCACACAGCCCATCGACCTCTTTCTCTCATTTTACTTTTTAATTTTATTTGCAACTACCGCTGCGACGGTGGACACGTCCGAACATGAATGCTCGAGGATATAGGAATAGTTTTGTAATTAATTTAGTCGGATTTACATCATGACAACTCGAACTGATTCCACCGATAAGGAAACTTATTTTCATCCATATTTCAGTCTATTCTTAATACAGTTACGCGTGGACTATGCCTGAGTGTAATTCGATGTTCGTCGGACGAGAAGTGAAGCTGAGGAAACCTTAAGACTACTCACTATGAGTTGTCTTTTAAGTTTGCTCTGGCTTATTGTCAGGTAAATTGAGAGGCATCTGGATCCACGATCACCGTATCCTACGTAATGGCAGTCACTATGTGGATGCTTCTATAAATTTTCTTGGATAGCGTAATATGTAACTACATCTAACAATACCGTGATTAGAACATACAAATTTTTGCTAGTTTTACGAAATCACCTGATAAGAATGATTATTTATCATTCAGACATCGACTGATTATTGATTGTTAACCCGCTTATGACAAGAGAGATCTTACTATCGAAATTAGCGAAATTAAGATAGGGGCCTTTCTGAATCGAATCGTAGTCGTTAATAGCTTTTATGGTGCCGAAAAAATGAACCTATACCGGTATAGTGTTAAGCTATTGGCTATTTTTTTAGCTTAGATTATATTTGTAAATTACTAACTCTGATTCCTCAATTCATATTAAGGAAAATCTGCTCATAAAATATTACTTTTGAGTACAAAGCTTCATTTCTTCTCTTTATTCAACAGCGTGAGACCTGTACACGCCCAACCCACAAGTATACATGAGTAAAAGGGTATTTAGTGAACCAGTAGTAAATATCAATTAACCAGATAAAACGAAAATATCTTGAAGACGTACCCACATATTCAGTTAAGACATTTTTAAATTTCTCGAAGTTTCCGAAGACATTCCTAGCTAGTAAACTCAAAGACGCATAACGACTTTAGCATTCATTAGTTCAGGCATTCGGGAGCTGATATTTATTCCCACCACCTATTGGACCCGATTCCAGACAGTAAAAGCGGACGAAGGATGAAAAACAAATCGCTTATAAGGAACCCATAAACACACAAAACAAGTCTTACGGGAACGTTTCGCGTCAAGACTAGATGTTCTGCTAAATAGAAGAGTGGAGTCACTTCGATGAAGACCAAAAGTAAACGATCTTCAAGCACGCAATGTGCTTAAGAAATAGGGAAAAATCTCGCACGGAATGTATAATAGCGGAGAAAGAGAGGGAGTGAGAGGCAGTAGGGAGGGGAAAATCGAGGGCACGTAAATGAGTCTCTTGAGACGATGTGCATCACACTAAGCGCAGAAGCATCCTCTGAAGTGGAGAGCGTTTGAGAGAGGAGATATGGCAGGGAGCAAAACCGATGGTTAATGTACAGTGAATATAAATGATGTGTGTCGGATCGCAGCGGGTGAAAACCAACGGATAGAGAGAGAGAAGAGGAGAGAGGCCTTTACCTAGGCCCATGAGCCAGCCGTTTAAGTCTTCTACGTAGAGGAGCAGTTGAAATGGGCACCTTCGCACCCCGTGGAAAACAGAATGTAGCCTGCAGGTAATGTGGGGGTAAAATGCGTTTGCTGTTATTTTAGATCCGTAACTGCTGGAGCCTATTATTTTGGTGTGGAAGGAAAGAATATATATTACACATAATGGACTAGGCGGTGGGAAAATTAATTATTAATATCTCCCAGCTTGATTTGAGCATGGATAGATTCTCAAAACAGTAATTGTTTAGTGTTTTTAGCTAACCCCCATAAAAAGTAACATTTAAATAATCCAAGCCTTGAAGGAATTATCATAAAATACTCTTTTGGTAATAAAAAGGTGGCTTATAAAGTTCCTCATGATAATGAATTCGAGAAATCCTCAAGATAAACCCAATGTGAATAATCTCCAAAAATTAATCTTGGCTCTATCGTCCAATTATTCGAGTATCAATATAAAACATATTCTATTTCATTTAAAATGTTATGTTTTTTCATTGTTATGGAATGAAGTTTGTGATGATTTTCGAAAAAATGTGTTTTAAAGAATTAAATATAGAACGAGAAATGTGGCATTTCTTATGCGAAATTTCTGATTGTTTAAATTAGATTATAGGTATTCGGTGAAGTGGTTTTGGAAGATACCTAGCTGGGGTATTCATTTATTTATGTATCTCTATCAGCTATTTGTGTTCCTTCACTTGGAAAATTTTCTATTCTGTGGATAGTATCTAAATATTTTAATTTTATGGACACATATGCACACTTAACAAACTACTATTAAACTCCCCCACGGAAAAAGAGTAACTCATTTACAATCTCAAATTTCCTATTTTAGCTTTCCTTTTACTACAGAAAAAATGAAGCCTGCATCCATAATTTCAGGACACATCTCCATTCGTGATCCAAGTTTATTTTTTCATACACTGAGTGAGTCGTAAAAATATTTATGCACCATCACGGATAGCGAGAAAGGGGTAATATTTTTTGGGGTTTCTACTTAATACCCTTAAGGTACTCTTGTCTCCTCTCATGGGGATAATCGCATTGGCATACGTGCACTCAAAATGTTTGCCATTACCTTTTAACCACGCAAAAACCACTTCAATTTTTATTGGCAGCTCCAAACTCTGTTGCAATACCTTCTTTGCAAGAGAGACTGCACGTGTATTACGTAGATTCTCCTACATCCAAAGCGTCCGTTTCCTTCACTTTCTTCCAACACTTTTCCTCTGTCTAAGCGCCAGAGCTTGCCTTATCGCATTCTCATATCCAAACTCTCTTCACGTCCGAAGAATTCGAATCATCTTTCCTCAAAACATTTACTTGCCAAATCTCCTTTTCTCGCTATAGCTCTTCTCCTTTCGGTCATAAAGTTACAAATAGGGGGAGATGGAAATAAAACTTCACCCTCAGCTTTCGTATTTTCAAATATCTCTCCAGAATCGGCGCCATGTTATGCAGTATAGAGTACGAGCTATTCTGAGGTTCTGACTTCTTCCTGAGATGATTTACGAGAAAGTGCCTACTTCTGATGCTTCCAACTTAGGAGAACCAGAACCTGATGCTTTCCGCCAGGTTTAAAGGCATCACATCCCGTCAGTGATACAGCTCTTCATCGTTGCATTCAGCTCCGAGTGGCTGCTCTCCGGAAACGTACGAATAACCCAATCCCATGGAGTAGAACTTTCTATTCTCAGGCTCGGGGAACCTCGTACTAGAGTGCGTGTGAGCGGGGAGGGGGGAGACATGCACATTGATAGGTATACTCCGGTCCAAGCAGGAATCTTAGCGCTCTTCTACGTTGGCATAGGAAAGGGTCTCAAAGCGAGGAGGGTGCGTGGGAAGAACTGAGGATGACGTGGAGCGGAGGTGTAGGTAATTGAAAAGGAACGTGGCGAGCCCCCACCACGCCCAGCGACGGAGTGGTGCGTAAAGCATCCTTTTCACTTCCCGCATCTCTCTCTCTCTCTCGCTACCACTCTCTGTCTCTCTCTCCCCGCTTTTTCCGCGCGAAAACTCCGCGCAACGTCGAGCCGCGGCCCCGAGTGCCGGACTCGTCTCCAGACGTGATAGTGCGTAACGCCGACCGACCGGCATTTCCACCCTCGCCCCTCTCTCCTCCTCCCCATGCCATCCGGCCTGAAACATCTGTAACCCCCCACCCAGGGGGGTTTTCCCGATTTATTTTTCAAATGCCGTCGCACATCTTGCCGCATCCTCTCACGTCTCTTTATCGCACAGTTCGCTTCTGGTGGATGGCTGTAAAGTTCGCGACTCAAGTGCACGCCGAGCCGAAGAGAGCTTACCTCCGCCAGCTTCGAGGGAGTCTGGACGTGCTCACATTTCTCGCACTCGAGGCGAATGAAGGCTTTGCGAATAGTTCTTAAATTGTATATATATTAGGAATTTACACGTTCGAAACGTATGGAGCAAAAGAGATTGAGCCTCAGTAATGTAGCAGGTCGACTTAGAACTGAATTGAATGGTCCGGAGCTCAGACAGGGGTACTGCGCAATGGTATTGAATGGTACTGCGCATGGTATAAATAATTGAAAAAGAAATGAGGAGCTCCTTATTCAATGTGAGAGGTGTTCTCATATGCATATGGAGGATTATTCCTTATTATAAGACAGTGAAAATCTTGTTTTTTTTTCGGCCATTTTTACTCAATTTATCCCATACTGGTTCGTTGACAACTATGGCAGCAATGGCCTGGCTAAAAGACAGCCTTTAACCGTACCAGTTTGGCAGAAGTGCAAAACAAATTTAAATTGAATTGTATAGAATATGTTTCATAAAACGTGGAACCAATTTATGAAACGGTGGAGTTAGATTTGAATTTTCAAAAGGTCGTCCCTGGATGGCTTGATGATAAATGAGTGAAAACTGCACGTAGAATTTTATAACATAAAAGTGCATTCATTGACAATAGGTTTTCAACCGACTAACATAATTAACATATTACTCGCAAGTGTGTACTTCGTGCTTTGTGGCAATGATCCAGCCGAAGGGAAGGTGTCCTCTTGCATTCGCAGTCTTAATGAAATTTTTGTTTAACATAAAAATATCGGGATGGTGTACTAATGAAAACCAATGAACTTATCTGAAGAAAAAGAAGTCTTACCTGTAGAATTAAATATTTAAAATTGAAATGGTCGAAATTTTAGCATTTCTTAAAATTCCGATAATTTCATAATTTCAGCTGCTCCCACGGATATACTTATACAATTATGACTTCATGAATTAATGCTATAGCATGAAAATTAACCAGTTTTATAATTCCGAACTTACTCTGGTTGGTGTTGGCTTAAAGAGAAACATCTCCGTAAGGTTCTCTAATGAGAAGAATCCGCGACAGAATGGAGAGAAACGAGACGGAGAGTGGAAATAAAGGTAGACAGGGGAAATGTGCAACTAGTGTCCGGTTGGGAGTGACTGTATGAAAAGTGTGACGGGGCAGAACTCACCGCGAAGGAAGGGAGACGCAAACGGGAGGTGAGTTGGATCAGGGAGGGGGAAATGGTTGGGCATATAAAGGAGACACGGCGGACAGTCTACCCCACGCCACCCACCCGTAATCAACTCAGGTTAACTCCCAGGCCGTTTGACTTTTACGATCGCTGCAACGAGAGGGCCATTGGAGAGAAAGAGGGGTGGGGGTTGTCTCGAGATGACCGTGGGTCCGCGGCCGATCGCGGCGGCGATAATGCGACGTCTTGACACCCTTGAGAGGGCGGGGGTTTGGGGTTGGAGAGAGGGAGGATGAATGGGGAAAGAAAGAGGGGAGGGCGTCGGGAGTAAACTCGTATTGTTGGGAGGAAGGGTTCACTCCTTCTCCGCGGTAAAAGAGTGACGGAGAAGTGATCAAGCACGCCCCCCACACCGCCAACAACTCCTCCCACCCCCATCATTGGCGTCTCCGCTTGTCGATCGGAGAGACAGTTGACGGCGCGGGTTCGTCTGGGTGAGAGATATGCCACGATAGGGAGACCGCGGGAGGATTTACGCGGCGATGCCAGCACAACGGAGGAGAGTCTCCAGGTTTCATAAAGATGGGAGGCAAATTGAATAATGCATGGGGAATTAAGTGGAACGGATACGGAAGGGATCGCGGGGGAATGATCAGGCGGGCGTCGGCAAGAGCGGGGAGGAAGCTGCGGAGGATCGGAGGTGGGAAAACTTAAAAGTGTCATCGGCTTGAAACCAGCAGAGTCTCCGTAGCAAGCAAAAGGAGAACACGGCGCCGACAACTGACGAAACCATTAAGTGGAAAAGCGACGGGCCTCGAAGGAAAAAAAATATGGCTGCGAGATGTTTTTCTTTTTGCTTTTATGACAAATGCATTTGAGAAATCGGCAGCTGACCGGTTGATACCTACAAGGTTCCAATCCACAGAATTTACAATTCAAAGTTCCTAAGTATCTACCTTTGAGCTCAAACTAAATATTTTCTGCATACTTGTCAGCTTTACTAGTGAAAGTGTAGTCAGTACAGGGAAAGAGATGGCCTTATCGGATATGTGATTTAATGCGACGGAGGTCTTAGTCGTTATGGAAAGAGCCAAACTCGAAATAATAGTTACATTGTTTTTCCCTTCCTCTACCCTGTCATGGCTGATATCCTAACACCCCTTTTAGCATAAAAAGAGACTTTTCAGGCGTGATATGGTGGAATATCATGATTAATTAAAAATTTGCAATTTTGCACAAATAAATTTTTTGCCACCGGTTTCAGTGTAACTACGTAATAATTATCACCTGATAATGATGTAGTTACATTGAAACCGGTCGTATTAAAATTTATTTTTTGGAAAATCGCACATTTTTAATTAACCCTCTTTAGCAATTCCTTTGGTGGATTTTTAGATACATTTTGAATAGATTAACGTCTAGGTTCACATACATAGTTAATGAAAAGGAGCACCAAGATGACTTTTTATAAGTCATCTAGATGCAGAAAACGCTATAAGTTAAAGATTTTAGCGCTCTTGGTCCCGAGATTTATTTTTTCCCGAAGTTTCGACCGTTCCCAATTATTCCGACCAGATATGGAGTCTTAATATTTCTCTGAATAATTTATTAGGTTTGGTGTAAGGCTTAAACTTGGTGTTTTCTACTTTATCGATAAAATTTTGAAAAACCGTTTCTTTTGTGATGTACTTTACTTTCGTGTCTTCAGCTTCACTGCCACGAGTGACATCACCTCCGATAAAACGGAGAACCCTTCTGACCTTTTTGGTGACACCCTCCTGCCGAAGCTAAAGGATACCGATGGTGCGATGTTTACACGTGCATCCGGAGAAAATATGACCACAGGAGGTGTGTTAAAAGGAGTTCAAATACAGGCGATAATGAGCAAAAAGTCTGGTGATAATGGGTGCTTTCCTAGCTCTCTAAGCTTGGTCACATCGAACAAAAGATGTAATTCCTCAACGCCCAGGAGTGTGCGAACCGTTAAAAAAAATCACTATCTCCCGATCCGAGGGAGCTCTTTGAAAAGAGTATCCACATGATCCGTGAGCACGAAAAAGAAGAGAGAGACTTTTGATGTGGAAGGAAAATAAAGTCGAGATTTTTCTCCGATGTACGTAGTGCATGTTGCATAGATGCATGCTTCCGACGGATGGAGAGGCTTTCAGGGGACGGGCGGCAGGACGATGGCTGCTTGAATGGAGGCAAGATTGAATGGGCGAGATAGGGTGCAAAAAAGCTTTTCCGAGATTGATGCATAGATGGGCACACGAGCTTTAAAGGTCCTGCTCGGTTTTTCTCCCGAAGAAAGGCATAACGCCAGCGAGGAAGAAATAATGTGCGCAGACTGCTAGTGCGCGGAGGAACAAGCAAAAATTAGCGATGAATGACGGCTTAGCAATTCTTTAACAAATGAAGAGTTCCTGTAGCAAAATAATCCTTTGATGAAAGTTTTCTCCGACAAAAATATATGTCCAACTATTGAAACTGTTGGAAACAATATTCAGAATTTAATCAGCTAAGACTTAAGCGTAATAACTTTAAATTTACGCTTTTATTTTGGATTGAAAGCAACTCAGTTGGGACATAATTTATTTAAGGGTGACATTAAAGCTGCGCTTTTATGGGATGGAATAGCCAACCAATGGAATAATTCTTTTTATCATTAGCACAGATTTGGTTTTAGCATTAAGACGTATTCAAGTTCGCAGATATCCTAAATTATCTGTTGCAAGTTGCGATTGAAATTGCACTCGGGAATGTGAAATATTCATTAATAATAGTTTCGTTAATATTTATCCAAATGTTATTTCCTAAAACGACGGGTAACTCCTCGTACCTACCTCGTAAATACTCTTATATGTTCATTGAATAAAGATTATAATGGTCGGTTTGATACCTACGGCCCCCTTAGGAAGAAAAACAGCCTCTACTTGTTTTGGATGTTGAGAAAAGAATTCAAATGACTTTGATGCATCGTATAAGGGACCGAACGTTGCATTCATTTATTAATTTGTCCTAAAGAGTGTTCCGAGCCTCGCTCGGAGCATGAAAAAGAAATCAGCTAAACAAGAGAAAATCTAAGGCACCTCATTTTTAAGATAATGATAATTATTATCGTATATAAGTATTAAATTTGTCATTATAACTCGTATATCATATAATTATTGTAAAACTACACTTTCAAGGAAAGGAGGATTTTCTTTCTTCCTCGGAAAGGAAACTTACTCTACATGCTCATAAATGCTGAGGTTAATTTGAATCTTAGCTATGAATATTTCAATATAATTGCGATACTAACGAGTGCATAACGTAGGCTGATTATCACTTGGAATTTGATATTGATTGGAAAAATTGATAAGGACAAACTGGACGAAAAAGTGGGTAATCTGCGTCTTTTAAAATCTGACTTGTTTAATTCTGAATAGTTTGATTGTACTGATTCTTTTATAACTGCATCTGCGAAGAAATATAAAAATATTAATTTTTCTTTAATTTTATCTGCTCAACATTTGCTCCTCGTAAAGATAACCCATAACAAACGAACAAGCTGGACGGTAGTGCTTTCTGGCTTGCTGGTCTTGATCCCTTTCATATGTCCCTGTATTCTATATCAGGAGTTCATTGCAAAATTGAATTTCCTGATTAAAATTTTAAAAATCAAATTATTTGGTATCGCATGAAAACTTAAATAAGAGCCATCGGAAAAACGTTAAATGCAGGAACGCCAATACCTCATTAATACTTCACTTTATAGATGAAATGAGTGGAGACCCTTTACCGGGATGAAGATGAATTCGTGAATGAAAAATATCTCTATCCATAAGGTTGCAAAGAAATGATGCTCAATGACTTATTTCTACAGTGTTTATGTGTATTCAGTCAAGAGCATTCTATAAAAATTATATTTATGCAATTCATATTTTATGTGGAAATTTTCATAAAAATTAAAGATCGCTGCATGCGTTGTAAATTATGTGATGGTGAAACACCTAATGATAACTTAGCATTTAAATTACATGAAGAACAGTTTCTCTATTATGCCTCCTAAATATATAAATGCCTACTTCTGAATCATGCTGTATGTTTCGTTTAGGCAGATGACCACGGCAACAGCTGATACACAGCAGGGTAATAATGTCACACTGGTATGCTTTTTCCATAATAATAACAGCAGAGAAAAGTTATTGGAGACGATGAAATGTGGTGCTGTGAGAAAATATTAAAAATAAAGTGAACATATTACAGCAGATGAAGAAGATCTTCGAAGAATGGTTGAAGATAGAAGTCATTGGATCTTATAATCATAAAGAAGAGGGATATTAATTGGACATATACTGAGCAAAATAGTTAGCTGAAGATCATAACTGGAGGAAGCATGGAGGGTAAGAATTTAAGTGGAATACCTGGTATGAACAACAAGAAGAAGGTGATAGAAAATATTGGTGAAACCTGCAATGATGAAATGAAGAGAATTACAGGGGATAGGAGAGTTAGGAGAGCTGCTGCAATGTAATCCTCATATTGATTACCCGGATGATGATTCAATGTACTCAATTCGAACGAATGCTTGTATGTTAAGTCTAAAATTATATTATAGTTCTTCGGAGCCAAAAAAATCAAATAACTTTAAAGATAAAAGTTACTCATTAAATATACCAAAAAGAAAATTTGCTACTCAAAAGTTGGAATTAAGAGTTGAAACATGAGATTTATTACATCGTGTGAATTTTTTCACTAATTCCGAAAACTCTGAAACTATGCCCTTTGCTCTTTAAAATTGGTACTTATTGAAAGAAACACTCCTAAACTAGATTTTACAGTTTCACGGGTACTCTTATCTTAGTTTATTATGAAATTCCCAGAGTATTGCAGCGATTCATTGAACTTATATTTGTAGCAAATGTAAGTCATCAGAAAATCACGTTAATGGATCTTCGTGTCCCTCGTTCCTCTCTTGGGCCTTCCGGTTCGGGCCATATGCAACCTAACCGTACCTTATTCTCTTTTCATTCCAAATTTTCTTCGCTCTTAGAAATCTCCGAGCACCAGGGATGGATGAGGAGGTTCCTCAGGCGCTCCGGGGGACCTTGGCATGGGGCATAGGTGCGAACGTTGAGTCCCGGACCAAGTTCATTGGGAGGTGGGGCCTGGAGGGAATGGGGGAAAGCTCACCTGAGTGGGAAGTTCCATTGTCTAGAAAAGGAATTTTCTTTAAGTTCTCCCCATTCCGAAAAAGCGGAGGGAGGGAAGTGCCCAGAAGAAAGGGAGTGTTTGAAGCAAAAAAATGAAAGCGTTTTCACTCATTTCACCGGCTATGAGAACTTCAAAATGAGAGAAGCCTAATGATTTCAACTTGGTTCCCTTTCTCCTGCAAAGTGGCGGAAAAGTATGTAATGAAAAGATGAAATCGGATTGGTTGAAGATA
Source organism: Hetaerina titia (assembly GCA_037158775.1). NCBI lineage: Eukaryota > Metazoa > Arthropoda > Insecta > Odonata > Calopterygidae > Hetaerina > Hetaerina titia. The sequence continues at coordinate 73,108,998 of CM073773.1, read as the reverse complement.
AGAGGTCTGTAGAAATGAGAACAGAGGGAGAGGGTGTGACTAAATACTGCGGGTAAGAAGAGTTTGAGGTTAAGAGGCCCAAAAAAGGAAAAGCGAACAAGGCGAGGTGGACAGGATCCCCTTATTACAAGTTTGAAATGAAAAGCCTTAAAAAAGTACCAAACGACACATGGAAATCATCACCTAGTCACATTAATCGCGATGAGTCCCGGAGCGAAATTTAGTCACATTTTTCACAAAATGAAAGAGCTGACTGAAAAATAAGGAGCATGAACAAGATAAAATTTCGAGAACACCTACAAAGCTACCTAACCTAAATGAAATCTCAAATATGCCCACAGAATCTTCAAATAATTTCCTTTTCCATACAGTTATTGAAAATTGGCCAATTATTGCCACCCATTTCAATATCGTTTTCATTCTTTTGTATAAAAAATAAATACGTTTGAAGGGACATGGGATTTTGAGAAAATACCTAAATGAATGCCTGCAACAGTCGGTGGGAAAGACTAGGCTTATTAATGTATGGTTCCGTGAATAAAGAGTCATCATCGGTGCTCTAAAATTTTCGAAACCGGCATCGTAACTTCGTGGCTTCTGAGTTTCGTGAGTACGAAAGCTATACTATATGCAAAACCAAAAAGCGCTAATACGCGATGACAATGCCCGAGTGGGTGAAGAGGGATGGCGAAAGGAAGGAAGGGAGAGATGCTCCGGTTAGATTGTGATTTTTTCCCACGCATTAGCCTCGTTTTCGCGAAAAATGGAAAAGGGATCCTCGGGACGAGCATTATCTCTACGGTGAAAACGATTGGGACACGGGAAGCAAAGAGGAGCGTTCACTTCTTCCAGGAGCGCGCGCTTTTTCCTAGAAACCAAAAAGCGAGATTATGAGTCATCGAGTCCACCCACCGGCATTGTTAAACATCCGCTGACGTGAAAGCATTCCGAACCCATTCAACGCTCAGCATCGCAAGGAAAAAATATGCGAATACAAAATTTCCTTTCTCCTTCAGGGATAACAGAGTTTAGCCCACCAAAGATTTTTTTCAATGTTAACAAATGGATGCAACAAAGATAAAGAGTGTTGGAGGGCTGCGGGTAAGGAGGGTTGGTTTTGAATGATAAGGAGGCAACAAACGTAATGCAAAGGGGTTATCATACTAAAATAAATGGCGGGAGAAAATGTTTCACAATATTTCAAGTATCAATTTGAAACGTAATTCTTTTGAAATTCATATGCAAATTCATGGGTTCCCATTAAATTTTGAACATGCTTAACCATTCCGATACAGAAAATGTCATTAATTTAAGGTTGATGGTTTATTCTACACATTTCTAACTGTTTGACCACAATTTTTTTTCAGTCTTGCTGTAACAGTTGACTTTTTATTTTATCCACACCCGTATATTAATGAATATCTTTTCAGTCCTGTGATGAAGTTATCAAATTGAATTTAAAAAAATAAAAATTAAAGAAGCCAAAAAAAAGTTGATAAAGTAGGTATCGAAAAGGTATGAAGAAGAGCTTCGAGGAAAATGTTAGTTAAGAAAAGTGGATTAAGAAAAAAATAGGCATGTTGAACGGGTGATAAAAAATAAGCAGGGTACACAAATAATTTGAAACAATGAAATGTTTCAGTGATAATAAAAATGTATTATTGGCCCCATTGTAATATGGTAGTAGAGATCATGACAGTAAGATTAGCGAGATCTTGTAGAAGCGAGCGAGATTTGTAAGTGTAGAACCGATTTCTCCCACGAACAATAAAGGATCAGAATAACTGTAGGCGACTACGTTATAGGAATTAGACCAGTATGTTGTCAATATTTCATCGAATCATAGTTCATTGATCTTGTTTTCACAAATAGTTCGTATGCATAGAGAATTATAATAGACTTGATATCGTAGTGTATGTAATTATATTTATCATTATCTACTACATTGGATTATTACTAAATTTTAAAACGTATTGCTACTAAGTATTAAGAACAATGTAATTTATAATGTTGCCTGCCTGGCGCTGAAACGCCATGCCACGCGGGTACACGCCTACATGGCTTACATGGTACCTTTTATTTGTAGAGTATTTTGTATATTGTTATATGAGGCTAAAAACTAAAGATCTATTTATTCATAAGACCAAAAAATCTAACTTGTCTGATTGACCACGAACGAACCCGTATTATATTTAAATTTTCTGTAAATTGCATTCGCGACTTCGATTATCTAAGATTCGTTTTTTTACCGAACATTTTGAAATTCATGCTTGCAGCACTCTGGAAATTTATATTTAATAAATTTCATCTCTTTAAGTCTATTTAGAAGTTTATAATTTAACTATTAACTAATGCACATTCATCGATAAGTAAGCAATAAAAAACTGAGTGGAATAACATGTTTATTAAAGTAATTATGACGACGCGTTACACAATATATCAAAAAAGAAATATTATCATTATTATTTTCATTGGTATTTCCCTGGGGTGCGTGAATAATTCAACCTGTTTTAGTTTAACAAAAGAAATGCAATTGATATTACGCAAAAATCATACTGGAGAGTTAAGAATTATAATGTTTCTTAATAGCGCATTCTTGAATTACATCCAACGATGTTGGATGAGACGGTTGTTATAACAATAGCATAGTATACAATATGTATATTAACGCGATGAAGTAGAAATTTCATTGGGTATAATGGATGATTTATTAGAGATATAGAAACCGTATTATACAATATTTTACCTGATTTTTAATGAATGATGGTATACAAAATCTGTTAAATTCTAGTGCAAAATTATTTGATACTCAACCAGTTACGGTAGATTTTGAATGTACACAGGATTAACAACTTTTTCTAAAACATTCAATCTATAAAACAAGCAATTATTGGTGATTGAATATCAATAAATGTGAACTGAGATTTCTGAATCAGTTAAATAAAATGTTAATCAATCCTACTGGTTGGTTTATCCGGTTCTCCTGCAGAATTATATATTTACGAATAAATAACGTATCTAATGCGAACTTTATATTTTATAACGTAATAATATATTGATATGTACTCCTACCCTTTCCTTTCTCCAGTTGCCTTCCCGATGGGTAACCTTAACAAAAAGACCACCCGTTCGCCTTGCAGTGTATTAAAGGAGAAGAAATTATAAAAGGAACCCAAAAAATGTTGTTGTTTTTTATTAAACATTTATTAATTTTCAAAGAGCGGTAACGCTTCCAAAATATAGCAAAATTAAACCGCAAAAATGCGAATATTGTACATTAAAATTTAGAAAAAAGATAAGAGTTAACAATAATTAAACAGAATATTAGACAGTATTGAAGTTCCGTCATTTTTAGTTTTTTTTGGATACAATTGTAAATGACAACAGGTTATTAACGCTTCGAGAAGGTACACCCCTAAGAAGTTCCTGAATAGAATTCAACTGCTTTTCCTTGTTAGCGTTGAAAATGGCGAGTAATAGTGAAGGTCCTTGTCTATCCCGAGTATATATTTAATCTGGTAAGTAATAGGTCTTTTAAAGCTATAAATAACTTTTTTTCATTTATTTATGTACCCGGAAAGCCACTTCTAGTGTGTTTGGCAGGTGGTGAATGCACGCCAGACCAATTGTTATCCGAACATGACCATATCGCGGTCGGAAAATGTTATTATGATCCCTTATTATTCGTGAAAATATGACACCATGACATATATCTGTTCTGTATTTTCTGTTCTAACATAAAAAATCAATATTTTCTTCAAATCAAAGAATATCATAAAATTCGACTTTACTTATAATTCCACTAATTTAACTAATATTCCACTTCTTTTTCTATCTTTTCTGACCAGAGTGTAGCAATTTAAACGACTTTTTCGAAAGTAGCAACAAAATTTGAGATAGAATATTAATTTAGAATGGTTTACATAAACGTGCATGCCGATATGAAGACGTCGAATTAAAATGAGAATATTGGTAGCATATCATACCGACGGCGGCCAAATATCTAAGCATCTAAACTGTCCCTGATGTCAAGATCAGCATAGACTCAAGTTTAATATGAATTATTTACTCTGATTTCATTGAATTATAAATAAATACCTCATCGCAATAATTGGTAGGGAGATACGTATGAGAAATCAATAGCGAAATGTCACAATGTCGTTCAGACCTCGAAGTAGAGGAATGCGCTTAGTCCCCGCTGCTCCCAAAGAGGGGGTGAGTGGTAAAGAGGGGGCGGGGGGTGTGGTTCTCCGTAGGTCGGGTGCTATTGTGCCCCGTCACTCCTTGGCTCCCACAAAGACGTGCCGCCCGGAAACAATGAAAGGTAGATTGGTTGCCGCGGTTGAAAATTTACTCCCTTGAGGGAGCGGGAAGAGGGAAGGGGGTCAGAGAAAATGTTGAGCCAGAGTGTAAGGGTTAGCTGGAGTAAACACAAAGAAATAGGGCACAGGCAATGACGGGGCAAAACGCTCTCTTCGGAAAAAACAGACATCCTGAGTCTGGGAGGCGAAAAATGTTTAATCAGGATATTTTTCAACTCAATAATTCTGCCACGACATTTAAATCACGGCCTTTCCCAGACTGATAGGATAGAAGGATGAATGATGGTACACTACGGCTTCACAACACTAAAGGAAAACGGCACCTTCCTTACAGTCATTTTTACATAAATAAACTCCTAATTTAGTTTGTTTTATCCAAGGCAGCAATGAATAAATGGGAAGTTTTCTGAATTTTAATACAAAGGTCTTTTATTGTAATGTATTGTATAAAACCTTTATCGGGGAATCTGTTAATTTAGGAATTATATTCTATGAATTTCATGCTATTTTACTTTCCGCGAAAATGTTATACCTGTGAATCTACTTTCCCAATTCCAATTGTTTTAAAATACTTTGAATATACTTTCACTGGCATGAACACGACTGTGTTTACAACTGGCACAGCACTGGTTTACACTGGCACTGACCGACAAGGTTTACAGCTGTGTAGACGAGGGAATATATTTTCAAAACTTTTGCCGCATCAAATTGCATACAGTAAGTAATATCACTTACTCAACTGCCATTAAGATTATGTTACCACGTATTAGGCAAGGTTTACAATAAGACAAGCTCTACATAATCCAATAGAGATTTCACTTACGGGTAACATTGCTCTGTAAAATGAATAATGTAGATATGCAAGACGCCCAATTTATCAATTTCTATTCTAATTTTAACATAACATGAACAATTTCATTGAACAAATCCATTCCATCAAGTTATGCTGTTACACGAAATTTATTTAACAGAATCCAAGGATGACGGTGTATTACTCGACAATTTTACGGTTTGGCCAAAAGAATGGCCGTATCCATCAATGTGTACACGTACGGTCAAGTGAAACTCACACAAAAGTTGTTTTAAAAAATAGCCATCAACACCAGCGGTGGGATATTGAGTTGAAATGCCCCAAAGGATATTAGATACGCTTCTCACGCTGTGATATGACGTGATAAATAATAAAATTGCGAAAAAACCAAACGATTCGGCGAGGCACAATGCAGCGTGCCCAAGAAGATGATGAGTAGGGCATTTAGGTTTCCTTCAAAGAACTCCCTTTGAAAAGGATGTAGCCCACAACCCTCTTCGGGAGATGAAATGATTTTTTATCACAATGATGCCCAATACAGGAGGGCCACGATAATGCACTGGTGATCCTCTGTCCATACTGACCTTACTCATTGTCCTACCTGCCTTGCTCGCCGCTGAAGAGCGAGAGGGGAGAGGGAAACATTTCCCATGTCTTTCAAAGGTGGGCGCATACTCCATCCGGGCCTGAAAAGTGGAACTATTGGGGTTTTGTATGGTCGCTGTCCGACGAAGATATATTGGATTCGTGGCTGACGAAAGCGGGGTGGGGGCCAGAGACTCGGCTTATATTGATTCCGCAGCCAACAAAAGGCTCCATTATTAGTCATTCTCGAAATGCAATAATGAAGTTCGCCTCGCCTTCATGGTCCAGCCCCCTGCGGACCGAGATCCTACCCGAAACATAACCCTCCCCCCACTCCCATGCCCTCCTATCCCTCCCGCGTATCCATTACCACCTAACACACTCCCTCGTCTCTCCTCTCCCTTCCTCCTTTTTTCGGTTTTTCTATCGCATACTCTGTCTTGACTTACTCCCCAATTGTTTCAACAGGTATATATTACACTACTAGGTACACTACTAGATTCATTTCCCATAGGTTCAAAATTTTAGTTGTGCAGCCCACCGTCAACGGCTACAATTTTGACAATTTAATCTAATGACCACTTAGTCCTAGAGCCATCATTGGGATTTAAATCGAGACCCTCCGTTCACCTAAAGTACTCCCCTATTCTTTACCAATGCGAGGTGTGTTGAATAAAAAACGGGAATTTGAGTTAGTTCGGAAGGATTTTATTTATTCGGCCATATCAATTTCATCCCCTTCGAAGGTGTTTCCCCTTCCATAGCAGCAAAGACGTAAAAAGCACTGGCGTAAGTGTATAATATCTAATGGGATATTATACACTTATGCCATTGCTTTTTCCAACCTTCGAAACAATTCTGGAACTCGACCTCTGGTGTAGCTTTTAGCACTTTGGGCAATGTGTTTTTAATCTCATCTATTATTGTAAAACGATGTTCCCATGATGTTCTCTTTATTTTTTCGAACAGAAAAAAGTCACGCAGGGCCATGCTTAGCAAATATGGAGGTTGGTATATTAGTGCAGATAGTTTTGGCTAAATTTTACGACCAAGGAGTGTTGCACATGAAGTGTGAGAAAGTGCATTATCGTGGTGGTGCAAAAGCCATGATTTGTTTCTTCACAAGTGCGGGCGTATTTCTACATATATTTTCGTATTGCTTCAAACATACGGCGTTGAACTTGTGAGCAGTACTTCATTGAGCGTTTGACCTTGTTGTAAGAACTCATCGTGCACTACGGGAAAATTACAAAATTCCCGTTACTTCTGGAACAATCTTCGTTGAATAAACCTTACCTCTTCGTATTGAGGCTTCACCGCGTTGTTTCGAATGATTATGTAAGATCAAAACTATCGAGTATATTATTAACATATTCCAAAAGAATTTGCCATTTCAATTACTATGAAGGACAACTTGATTTACTCCTTCTTGTAATTGCGTTCACTCATACACGTAAATAGAAGTATATTATAGACTTCATTCACTACTTAAAATTCACTCTCTTTCCTTATTTGTCACAGCTGTATAGCACTTTTATGAAAATAGAAAAATTGATAGTTGCTATGGTGTTTATTAAATACCATAGAGGATACCAATAATCACAACAATGAATATGTATGGTGCCAAGTACTTTAGAAAGCATTTTACGCTGAGAGAAGAACAATGGCCTTTCTTAAGAAAATCGAATCAAATAAACCTGTAATAGCTTAAGCAGTCATGAAAATCCCGTCCGATTCCGCTTAAATATCTCCGTGAATGTTTGCCAGCGGAGTAGAACTTTTCCTCAAGACACCATAAAAACATGCATTCGACTATTGAGCTGTTATGCAAGTATACACCTGTCATGCTTGAATTCTATTGGGTACTGAATTAACCTGGCAGCCTGTCAATTGTTTGTCAGTCATAATTATTGCTCTTAAAAATTATCATTAGGGGCTGGTCTAATGCTCAGTATTGAAATAGCTTATTTTGACTGTAGTATCAGTAGATTTCAATTACTGTGATGACGGACGGACATAAATAAAAAAACTATGTGTCTGCAGAATATGACAAAACTGGAAATGAAAGCGGTAACAAATTTAAATTTGAAAAGGAGTTTTAATCGTGAAATATAATGTACTATTAACTAAAAATAAAAATATATTGATTATGTACTAATTGGTAATTTTCCAATGCTAACTGATATGAAACAATCACGGCTTATGCAGTGGCGAATTCTAGATCGTCTTTCAATTACTGCTTATTGCATCATGATCATCTATCTATCTGTTTATTTATCATTAAAGACGCCTTATAGATTATTAATCTACCAGGCATGTATTTCTGCATAAAAAACAATGATTAGGTATTTTGAACATAAGTGTAGCCAATAAAATTCATTCAACAGTATAACTATATTTCCTAACTTAATGAAAAATCTGTAGTTTCTATTTACTTTGAAAATTGTAGTGCACAATTGGACTTAATATAGTTCAATACTGAAAAATTAAAACATTAGATGCCCACTATTTCAAATGCATTAAACGGGCCTTATATGCCAGAGTTCTAAATAATATGAATGCTAGACCAATACAAGTTTTGTGAATGGAGTATTTGAAGAGACTTTAAACAATTTCATTACAAAATAATGATGAAATACCATAACTTGAATGCAATTAGCAGTCAGTAATAAGTATTTTTTAGAAAATCATGCTTTGCATTCTTAGCTGATTATCGTGATCACATTTTGAATAAATTTATTGTGTGATATTTGTCACAAGGAAGCCTAATAAACTTGTCGTGTTTTTAGTCAGTTATAAATATGATTTATCAACAAATAATATATTTTCATCTATAATATTCGTTTCGATAGATCGCATTTGTTACGAATTTCCATACAATTATGTGTACCTATTTTCATGTTCACCAAAAAAACGAGAAATTCCTGAACCTGAGGTTTATGATATTTTACACAGCAAATGTTTAGAGTGAAAAGAAAACTAGGTCAAAGAAAAAAAAAACTTTCAAACGAATTCAAAATTTCGACTGCTGAAGTCTAATGTTTAGTTTTATTTACGTCTGATTGTAAATGCATGAAATCTAAGAATATGTATAAAATATTTAAAAATCGCTTTTTTTGGCATTAAACTCCGGATGATTAATGTTCTCCGTCGAACGCATATCATCTTTTCCATTCATTTTCCAAGATTTGTTAAGTTTTCAACCCCGAGTTATTTTCCATATTCATTGGATGTTTTTTCGATTATTTACTAACCAATATTACCTGGTATGATACTGATTTTTTTCAAAGCATCAGATAAGGACAGTGAGATGAGAGAAAATATTGATACATCTATGCATATATTATAATATAATTTGAAATTTGATACATAATAATATTATATAATTTGAGATCTGCTAGTATGTTGAAATTCGAGACCTTTGTGCGTTTCGTGATGTCTTCTTACCATCAATGATCTTTTGCAGTCATGTGTGGATACATTTTTTTCTAATCTGATTTTAATTAGAGAATGGAATAGACTTCAAAGGCCTTCTTTTGTGTACGATTACTTCAAGTTGCCCATAGTATATTTAATAAATCTTAGCCTCCAAATTTGTTGATAATGGTAAGCTATAAGCGATGAGTGTAATCGAAATATGAATAATGCCCGCGATTAGTTTTCTGGGAGTTTTTGGCATTCTTTTTCGGACTTTGAATGCCAAATGACTAGCTCCACTATCCTAGATAATTCCTGTAACCAAAAATCCAGAGTATATTAGGTGCTTCAGATTAGAATCATTAAGAGAATACATATGTCATGCTGGCATGACGATGGGAAAAGAATTGTTACCTTAATGAAATTATGAGAGAGCTCAGGCCCCGCGATAAAGCATAATGCACCATCCTGTCTGCATTAATTGGTCTGAAAAAGACTATTATCAGAGAATAACTTAATTATTCAGAAAAATTATTTATTACTTGTATAAATTTTACAGTTTCTCACTCTGTGTTAATCAAGGTAACACTAGTGATAGACCACTAAGACATGGTTGCTATACTATCACTATGTTTGGTGTAGGATAATGAAATTGTGTTAACTTTGCGAATTATCGGACATAAATAGACACTCAAATATTGCTGCTTTGTAGGGTAATGGCAATCGAGAAATGAAAATATACGTTGGTACTCGGATCTCCATTGAAAATTCCCTCACAATACGTATGTATACTTTTAATCCCGTTGTGACTTGAAAGGTTTTTCTAGATCAAATCAATGGTTTCAAGGTGCTCAGACAGGCATATCTTTTACGTTGGCGATTTTCTTGGAGAAACTAGCGGAGAACACGTAATGCAATGGCACGAAAAATATGTCCTGGCGATGTATAGACATTTATGCAAGCAAAAGGAAGGGAGGCCGGCAGGAGATATTGTGAAATGGAAACCGGAGCACGCGTCGCGGTCAGGCCAGATATGCAGAGATGTGGCGGAAGGCGTTGGTGTGATTGGATTGGCGGAGAGTGTATGTGTGCGACTTCACGAGGCTCTCCAGGGGTTTTAGAATTCGCAAACGAGGAAATTTTCTCAATTTCCGGCAAAGCATACCAGCGTGTACCCCCAAGGAGGGAATCCACGTTTCAACATCTGAGACCATATTCATATCACCAACTCGAAAACATATCTGCAATTCTTATATAGCGTTGAAAATATATCTTCAATAATATTTACTGTAAAAATTTAGGCAAAGCACTTTCCTCAGGACCTCTAACTTGGTTGGAAAGATACCTTCTCATATTTCTCGTAATAGATTTGTTAAGGGGATACTCACGTTTTCCACCTGTAAGAAATTCTATTACATAATATCTGTGCATTAGTAACCGTATGTTCCAGGAGAAAAATGGACTACATAACTGACCATAAGAAAAAATAAATGGATATAAAAAAATGATGTCAATGCAGCTCAACTAACTTTGAATCAAAATTTTCATATATTTATCGTTTGTAAAGATGTATACTACTATTATTTTTCTTTGTATGCCCAGCCAACGAATTTTATAAATTATAAAACTTGACAGTAATTAACGATCATCTATTAGGACTGTAGTATGCAAGAAAAATATATTTAAGGATTACTGAGCTTATTTAAATGTAAGGGGCAATGAATGAAAAAAAGTTTGTTAAATTTTTTCGATGTTTTTATTCGTACTTTCAAAGATTTAAATCGAGCATAACAAAACTATTTCTCAAAATTTAGTTTTTCATTTACGTAGAGTGATTGAGGCTACCACAACTGCTCTATGTAACATCAATATCAATATTTATTTTATGGCTAGCCCACATACTATATATACATTACGAAAGCGGCTGGAGAGTCATCGACATTACTGTGTCATAATGCTTGACCGTTCTTCCATCAGTTAAAGAATAGATAACATAAGAATTACATAGTCAAGCAAAGTTGGGAGAATTTGCAGCCAAATTCAGACACTTTTATCCCTTTTTACTTCTCATTCCTAATATTTTACGTCGTATTTCAAGACAAAGCTCAAGAGTCACTGTCAAAATATTAATTTAATCACAGGAACGCTTATATTTACTAAAATCTACTAGAAAAACAGGAAAAAACGGAGGCTAATTTATTTATAATACTATTTACTTTTAAGCACAGATTACTTCTTGAAAATTGTCCATATCCTAAATATAACTCGTCTGAAAAATCTTTATGTGAGTTATTAGCTAATGATTGCTATGGATACAGGAAAGTTCATGGGCATCGTTTTGAATACATGCATATGCTGCCTTTAAAATCTCCTCTATTGCTAAAGCTGAGATTGTTACACCTTATTTAAACGAATTTTGCATCAGAAAAAGCCAAGGGGGAGGTGAAGTACTTGAGCAGTACGAAATGCTGTGAACAGGTAGTTATGGATTGTCCAGAAGCCACGTACCTTTAACTGGTACATAATCTATGATGAGATGAAGACATTCACGCTTCATATAGGCGCGCCCAGAAACCGTCCTCATTACCTTGAGCCACACATTTAATACAGCACGTCGTTTGCGACACTCTAGCATATAGCAAACTGGAGGGTTGCCAATGTAATTTTTATAACTCTTTTTAAAGCAATATATTCCATAATTATCGCCTCCACAACATATAAGAAAGAGAGAATAATTAGATGACAATTCCATCAAATGAATTCATGTCACGTGTAATGTTACAAAAACAAAAAATCAACATTAAAGTAATGTGAGTATAAATATTACTTCAGGGTATTTTAATGTATTACAATATTTGTAATTTATTAAAACTCAAGTTATCATTTCAACAATAGTAATTGGTATACTAAGTTCATGGTGATACAACCCAGCAGATTAGAAAAAACCTAACATTTTCCTTAAAACGATAGTTATCATAATTCGACCAAAAATATTTAATTGCAACTTGAATCTGAGAGTTAAATACGGAAAATATTGTCAAAAATTACCCATTACTTATTTACTTTGAATCACTGTGGGAACTGCGCAAATGAAACCAAATCAATGACCTACGAAGCTTAACTATGGTGGTTGTTATCCTATAAGAATTTCGCTACACAGTTTTAACTAATACAAGTGATACGAGAGTAACTTAAATATTTACTGGCTAATTATAACATTAATAATATAAATGATTTATATTTGACGCGTACAGTTAAGAAAAATTACTTAAAATTTAATTTCTGATACAATGTAGTTAAACTAATTCTTCTCCATGCCTCATAGTTTTGCGGTAGTGAAGTTCAGATTTGCAGAACAATGAAATCCAGCATGTGATACAGAAAATAAGAAGCATTCTTTGTTTAGAAGAAGAAAATACATTATTTCAAAGAATTTTGAAAAATTACTTAATTATCTTGAGCAAAATTCTGTACTTAAACCTAATGATTGCTTTAAATATTGGCATGCATCCATGGTTAGAAAGAATCCCTCGGAAATTTTGATTGCAAAATTAAGGAATTGTTCAACTAGTTCGAGTGGTAAAAGCGTGGCACTCAAGCAAAATAGCATTATAGCTGAAGCACAACATAATAAAATCTTATAAGTTGTAAAATTTTGTTCATAACTGCGCGTTGTGGTGAATTGGCTTTCTCTTATTTCAAAACCCAAATAGTAATTATTCCACGTGTGTTGATCATGCAGAACTTATTCAATAACTCTATGTTAAGTAAAAAGTAGAATTTCGTTTAATACTAACCTACTTCGATAATAAAAAGCTGGTGGTGGATTTCTATAATGTTTACGTGAGTTAAAAAGTCTAGTATACATACGTATTACTTCCTGTAAATTACTATGGAATCAATATTGAAGAAAGACATATTCTCAGGTTGAAATATTGTTTTGACCAATTTTTAATTAAAAACTGTGTAAAAAGACATGTAAAATGACATGAGACATCTCTCGCTACACATGAAAACTAATGTGGTTGTTTAATGTAGTAATATAATATTAACTACATGAAATGTAGGCAATCAATATGAGAAATGTGATTAGTACTTGGGTGGTCTGAATAGTTTCCGGCCTCAGAAAATTTCAGAAAAAATGCCTCGGAAACGTTTCAGACCACCCTTGTATTAATATCTTGAAACCGAAATACCTGATCAATTCGAGAGCATCCAAAGTCAATTATACTATACTTTTGGAAGGGATATCGCAACGTTTTATATATCCAACCCTGTGAAGCACGAAAACGTAAAGTAACTATGATAAACTATGATGTTTTATGTACACGTACTTGAAAATCGTCAAATATTCTTCTAATTTGGAAACACATATGATAGTGCACATATTCGATGCATAAGATGAAATGGTACAAGGTTCATCATGATAAAGCCAAGATGAACATTTTACTAGAGATTAGCAATTGAGTTCTTAGGAGCATTTTCTTATATCTGCAATAATTTTTTACACTTGATGACAGCCCATCCAAGAATTATTCGATATGAAGAAGCACTTGAAATTGAATTGAAAAATCAGTTGAAACTTTTAATTTTGAACCAATACACCTGATTTAACGATTAGTTTTAATTTAAGAGGAATCAATGATAACGGTACTGGTTATTGTTTCGCAAGCTGTTTACGAAAGAGCAACTACCCACCAGAAATGCACCGCGAGTGATTAATATCCGCCGTGTGAGATATAATTCTGTCCCTCACTGCGTTGGTAGATTTACAAGCAAGCATATTAAATCACGCCACGTGTCTGGTGGTCTGACACCTTCTAATTCACTTCAATGTACATAATACATATTGTATGAAGGATTGAGCACAGAGAGCAAGCAAGGGTAGACAGACGTGCGCACTCTTAATGCTGCGTGAATCGTTTACCCCAGATAAATACTTAGGAATCAACACACTGTCAGGAGGTTAAGTTGGGTGATCATAATATTAAGCTTATATAACGTAACTGTAGCTTATACGGGAGAAAATCGACACATAAGGTCATTCACATTATTTGAGATAGGTGGGTTATTTGGTAGCGTAGGATATCCAGGGTATGGTGGAAGGATGGAGAGAAATCCGGAGTCAGCATTAGCATACTCGTTACAATAGGTACCATGAGGACAACAAGTTAACGCCCCATATGACGGAGGAGCTGCTTTTCTTGATATGCTCTCCACCACATAACAATATGGTGCTATGTGGTGTTCCTGTCCCCTAAGTAGGGACCGGGATACTATTTGCCACCCTTGTGATCCCTAGGCCTCCATACAGTACCTTATAGTTAGGGAGTTCACTATCCCGATCTCCTTGCATAACGGTTCCTTTTTGTTTTAATTAACTTTATGGTAAATGAATAGAGATAGGCATTTCCAAGTTTGCGACGACAAAGTAGAATCTTAAACTCAAGCCAAACTATAATTATTTGTGGGTATTAAGCTTTACCATGACGCCTTATTTTTTGTTGACATATTAAAATGGTTAATTTTTAATCCAATATGACTTGATAAGATATTTTATTTTTAAGACCGCGTTCACTCCGAAACTGTACGTTTTATGTTAGAGACCAGTGGCAGACGCTAGCATTTTTTCATCCGATGTTGTATTAAGAATCCAATATAAAATATTGTTAGAATTGTATGGTAGACTACCAATTAGGTAGGCTTTGGACTGAATGGGGTGCAAATGGGCTCAAGCTTCACATCCCTACATTTCTTAGCATCGAACAAAAGATAACCTGACCCCAAATTACAAAAATATTTCAGTTCCGCATAGATGTACTTTCTACCCCCCTTCAATCTGCCCTAAATGCCTATCATTTTCCTTTCTTAACCTTGGTTGTCTAACGTTCCCCTTTCTATAAGGATTTTAAAAATTTCTTCACCAATAAAAACGTTCTTCACCCACCTTTTCTACATACTTTGGATTTATCTCAACAACCCTCTCTCCTTATACACCATATTAGTATGGTGTATAAGGAGAGTCTCTTCGTTTATTTTCCTTTCCGTCAATTTCATCCTCTTATCCTTTTCACACAGTTACATTAGTAATTAGAGTGAATATATACAGTAGACCGTGATCTAAAATTATGAAGAACAAAAGGAATTAAAATTAGAATAATAGAAAAATTATTTTAATGTTGATATACAATTTAAATAAATGGATCACATACGCGTAAAATGATGGATTTGACAATAATCAAGCATTTTATAATGAACCTGTCCAGCTGTACCATCAAAACACAAGAAATCAATATTAGTACTTTTCTGAATGCATATTCATTGAAAGACAGAGTTATTTATTATAAACATAAAGAGCTGCCACCCACTTACTTGACTCTATTACGGAAATGTCGATATCATTTATTTGCACATTCAAATTCATCAGTCTTGATCTTGGTGCTGAGGTATTATGCAAATTCATTCTCAGTTATAAGTCTCAGGCACGTGCACGTTAGCATATTCATCCAATCGAGACGCACAGTAATGTGGACTTTTCTGTGGTTTCTGAATAATGTGAAACATTCAATCGGTTCACTTTCTTATCCATTAAAAATATTACTGTTGATATTCGTAGCACATGGTTTAGAGGCAGTGATGATTACACAGTATTCTTTTGCTTGGTCAATACCAAACTTAAAAGGGCCAAATATTTGAGGCTCTTGGTAAAAAATCAATCCTAAATCCACCAATAAGAAGTTATTCCCTTAATGATCGTTGCCTCCAAGAGGCATGGTTTTGAATACTCCTTCACAGTAACGGGGTTCTTTAAATTGACCGGATATTAGTATACTTCTAAGCCTTGTTAAAATTAAAATAAGTAATCCAGAACTAAAACAAAATATTTTTCAGCAAATTTTTTATATCTCCCTTTATACCATCTAAAATGCTTCCTTTACCTCCTCTACTAAAGAGTTTAGCGTCTACCTGTATTTTAGTCTAACATTTCTTCATTTGTTTTACTTTCCGTCATTTCAACCTTTTTCCATTCTTCTTGGTATGAACTTCACAAAATTTTCCGGTCCACGGTTATCTTCTTACCTCCTTCTTACCATTCTAGTTTCTTTCGTAATTTGAAATTTAACTTAACCTTCACATTTATTTAGAACCTCATCATCTTCGTTTTCTCGATATTCATTTTTGTTTCATGCCAATTCTTCGTGTGAGTATATGTTTGAAATCCATTAGTTTGACGTGAAGTTTTATTTCCAAAGACGTTCAAGTTCTTAACCTAACATGCGCTCAATTTCGTTCCTACCTACAGCATTTCCCAAGCTCCCATACTACTTTCGTCGCGTACACTGAAAAGCACACGTAATAACAAACAAGCTTGTCTCAGTCCTATGCCCATCACTGCCATCTTGTTTCCTTGATAATTTAATGTTTTGGTCTTTGCGTTATACAAGATTTAATTGATAAATGTGCAGGTAACATTTTGATCCAGTTCAGCTCTAACTGCTACAATATGTTTCTTAGCTTTGTTCACTCCGCTCTTTGAAATGAACTCTTCAGATTCACGAAGCAATAACAGAATCATGACCATATCCCACATTCTTTTCCGTCTAACCTCTCATAAATGCAAAGACGTTACTCTCAACAATTACTTTTCTGAGCAAAATTTGATCTAGCTTGAAGTACTTCTATTCAGTTTCCGTCTTCTCCATGCCACTTTTATGAACTTTCGTATTACCTAGTTTGACTACTTGCAAAATTACGACAAGGTTTTAAAAATTTTAGTTAAATCAGTTGTAAATTAGTTTTTTTGTTAAAAGTGGCAATATATGAGGGTATAATCTGGAAAAATAGAATCAATATTTCTTATATTCCAGCCTCCTGGTCAAATTTCTCCCTCATAGATACTATGAATGAATGGATAAATAATTCCAGGTTAGCCCGTTCTTATGTCGTTACAATTCTTCTACTTTTACTGCACCCCTTATTCACGATTAGAATTCTGTAATCCAGTTTGACGTGTCTTTTTATTCTTGATATTTTAAAATTGATTCTCGTAACACCTCTTCTTATTTATCCATTTGAATTTGCAGCAAGATTTCTCGAGCTCTAACTTTGATCCGCTTCCCAATTTCCTCTGGTGATGCTGTACAAATTTGTCTTACTATAATTTAACTTTACACATCGGTAATAAAGTAATCATATTGATAGTAATGGATTATGATATGAAAATTATACATTTTCAAATATTTATTATTTATTTAAGATTAAATATTAACACTGATGTAACAAAATACTGGATCAATTATAGAAAGGAAAATACATTATTTTTATTGCTTAGTCGAGTGGATGGCAAAAGAAAGAAAGACGCAGAAGAAAAACACCACCGTGAAAACAGGACTTTAAATGTTAGTACGATGAACATCAATTCGGAGAGAGGAAATAAAGACATGTTAAATCTATGAGAGATGAGATAGACTGAAAGATGAAAGGGAGTCAGAAAACTATGGATTACAGAAGCTATGATTAGGAGAAGTGAGAAAAAAAGAGAACATGATTTCAGTATTAGGAACAGGAAAGTACCAATAAGAAAACAATGAGTTACAAAAAGAAACTAATGCGACAAAGGAAACATGATGGAAATAATAGCGCGAGAATATGGAGAGTAGACTGAGACGGTTAAAATCTAACTTCAACTATCTACAATACTAAAACTAATCTTCAACTATCTGTGTGCCTGTAACTACAGTTACAGGCACACAGATAGTTGAAGGCACTGTAAGAATGTCAGAAGGGAATACGCTTGCACTAAAAGGGATGCAGCTGGTAAAACATATAGTAAGTCGAAGCAGAGGAGATTCTGGTGACTTGGAAAGAATATACGAGGGTCATCCGGAAAGTAGTACCCGTTCGTGCCGCATGAGGTGCTGACGACGCGAGTAGCCGCTGGACGAGGTCAGATAGCTTCAGTGGCTTGTCCGCCTTCTCTGAGCCAAGTTGCGTGACGCTAGCATTGCCTGTGTTGTTTCTGTGATTGTTTACAATGTTTAAAAAAATTGAGAACGCCGTCAGTTGTGAAGTGAGGGCAGTGATTAAATTCCTCAATGCAAGAAACGTTCGCCCATGTGATATTCATCGCCAATTAAAGGAGGTGTATGGAAACAATGTAATGGACGAGTCGTCTGTTCGGCGGTGGTGTCGCAACTTCAACATGGGGAGGGGGAACACACAAGACGATGAGCGTTCGGGGAGACCGTCTGTCATTACAGACCAACTGGTGAGCTCAGTTGACGAATTCGTGAGGAACGATCGGCGCGTCACAATTGATGACATCTGTGAGCATTTTCCCAATGTTTCTCGAACAATTGTTCATGAAATTGTTAAACACCATCTGCATTATGCAAAAATTTGTGCAAGATGGGTCCCTCGCATGCTTACAGATGAGCACAAAACCAAGCGTATGGCTGCAGCACTGACGTTTTTGGGACGTTATTCTGATAAAGGAGACTCTTTCTTGACTCGCATAATTACTGGTGACGAAACATGGGTTTGTTATGCATCACCTGAGAGTAAACGACAGTCAATGGAGTGGCATCATGCTCATTCACCAAACAAACCAAAAAAATTCAAGACAGTTCTGTCCACCAGGAAACTCATGGCAACCATTTTCTGGGATCGACGAGGTGTATTGCTTATTGATTTTATGGCCCGTGGAGACACTATTAATGCCAATGCGTATTGTGAAACATTAAAGAAATTACGGGGGGCAATACAAAATCGGCGGCGAGGTCTATTGTCTACTGGTGTCATTCTCGTTCATGACAATGCCAGGCCTCATGCAGCTGGGATAACACAAAAACTTTTGCACCAATTCAAATGGGAAACTTTCGACCATCCACCGTATAGCCCGGACTTGGCCCCTTCAGATTTTCATCTCTTTACAAAGCTTAAAGACTTTTTGGCAGGAAAAAGATTTGACAGCGATGAAGAACTTAAAGAAGGAGTGACCCTGTATCTCAATGAGCTGGCGGCGAAGGACTATGCAGCAGGAATACAGAAACTTGTCACACGTTATGACAAATGCCTTAATTTGCTTGGAGATTATGTTGAGAAGTAGTTTAAAGTATCCTCTTTCAAATAAAATTTTTTATGTTTGTTAATATTTACTTTTGTGTCTTTATTTTACGAACGGGTACTACTTTCCGGATGACCCTCGTATTAAGGAACTACATATTCAGGTTGATAAAAAATTGAATTAGAATATAGAAAGGAAATACGAAATTAATAAGACTAACTTAGGACCAGGAACTTGTCTGTGTGACGGCAGAGGCATCAAAGAAAAGTAAATCAAAAAAGGCTGACAGAATAAGTATTCGCAGAAATCTTAAGAAACTTGGAAAATGGGGAAGGAAGAGTTAATGTGGTGTAATGCCACATTCGTAGAATTTATGATGGAGGAATTTGGTCGGAAGGCTGAATTAAAAATTCATTCAGCCCAATAAAGGAAAGGCAGTAGTATGGGTTAAACATTGGACTATGAGTTTGATTGCACACGCGGTCAAGGTACGGGATTAAGATAAATAACAAAAAGATGGAGAAAATAGAAAAAAATACTGAAGAAAAGATCAGTTTGCATTACGAGAGATATTGTAAAAATTCCTCTCGTTAGACATTACACAGCCTCATAAAAGATCTTTCCAAAATGTTTATTGATTCATTTAATGTTTAAAGTTGCACTCTCTAATGAAAAAAATCGTAACTAAAGGTCAGGTGGTGTCTACATGTTCAAGCTGTATTTTGACTTGTTGTAGGTGAAGCATTGTCGGTGGAACTATAACCTTACCTATTATTATGATAATATGCACCATAACCCTCCTTTGGCATATTTTCAGAACGGTTGCCGTCTCTTTCAGATTAGAATTTGGAGTCTAAGACACACCCATCATACATATTAAAACCATGGGATCTGGGCATTTCCCAATATATACCATGAAGTAACTGATATGCGACTTTGGCTGGTGAAGAAATTCCTAGCGGCATAATCTTTTTTCAATATTTATTACTGTTTCTTCAATGATGTGTGCGGATGAAATATCTCGAATTCACTGAAGTAGTATTGCAGAGGAAACAGTTTAGCAAGTTGCCTATTAGCCATACTTTGGAAGATTACCACCGCCCAAATTTTTTTTCCAATTGCTAATTTGCTTGTATCTGAATCATCTTATTTTATTTCTAGTACATTATACCTATTTATCGATGAGGATGATGATTTATCCTTCCTTAACATTCAAGGGCTACGACAGCTCTTCTACGTATTCTCACACCTAAATGTTTTCCAACTTTTTGCTTGAAATCAGAGTAGGTATATTTCCTTTGTTAAATATATATTGCTTGGATATTGCTCCGAATATTCACTTCTATTTTTATGTTTACTTTCCTACTCCTCATTCCATCTTCAGTGCTGCACCTGCAAAACCAACCATTGAGAAGGTTCACTCTCCTACGTTATATTTATCTAATTTTTCACGTATATCATTGATAAACCACCTTCGACAATGTTTTCATTGAGCCTTTGACGATTATAGTTGCCTTTTTACCATTAACGATTTAAGAAGTTGATCTTCTATGCGTATTAAATCTGTCAACCTATTTCTAGACAACGTCATCCTATTTTCGTAAAGGAAAAAAATATTACAATTGTTATGAATTATCTTCTTGAAAGCCACAAATTTTCTCCAGCTTTTCTACCCCTCATTTCATGATTATCTTTTCTTCCTACCAACTTGCGGATTCATTTAATTTCAGATTTACCTATGTCTTATCCTTGAATTACTTGATTTATTGCGTTCAAGGTCTTCTCCATTCTCTGCTAAACTATGATGTCACACACAAACCGCAGCATGTTAGTGTCTTCACGTCATGATTTATTTTATTTTTTAGCTTATTTAATTCCCTCCAATATAGTATGGAGGGGTTTATTCCAGAAGAGAATAATCCGTTAAAGAAGCAATTTTGGGAAACTAAAAGGATTCATTGATAACAGAACTTTTTCTTTACAGCTCTCAGGATCATAGAAATCAAAAAAAACCCAGAAGTTTAAGGAATGATACATTTGATTCTACTAGAAGAAACGACTCTATATGAAGTAAAAATGTGAAAAACTTATTATAAAGAATGCTTCATTAGGATCTTCCGAATATCTATGGTTTTACATATAGACCACTTTGATAATCATTCCTGCTTAGGTGCTGGCTGGCTAAATAGTACTGGTAATGGGTTACGTTTCCGTCTAAATCTACAGGTATAAGTTGAAAAAGCATTTTTATTAATGCCACAATCCACTACTAGATTGACATGATTTGAAAAATATCAAAAATCATATTTATAGTTAAATTTGTATACTTTTAGGAAAATCAAAAATAATTCACCTTTTGAGTTGATTTCATTGGAAAAGGGTCGAAATTTATGCAACTAAGACTAATTAATAACTCAAAAGGAAAGTTAAAGATGGGTGTTTCGCACTTCTCCCCTTGAATGAATGTCCAACATTCTGTGAATCTAATTTCCAAATTAAAAGATCTAATTTCGGAATAAAAAAGCCATAGAGAAAAATTTCTTTGTTATTTTAAAATCGTCATGAACAAAAACCTTCATGCGTTATTTGAAATCTTGGTTTGCAAGACATTAGAAGAACAAAGAAACAATTGATGAACTAAACTTGCTAATGGATACAACCCCGCACCTTCTTAATGAGTGTAATGCATAGTAAAAAGGGAATAAAACTAAGTGGTCACACAACAAGAAATAATAGGAAATTGACCGCTAGAAAAAAATTGTTGCAAGAAACCCTTTATCCATTACATAAGGGTTTCCTGAACTTTTTCTGCGAACGAAAACTTCGCAAACCAGGGAAGTTTGGCGGAACATTTATCTTGTTTTTTAGGTTGGGTAATTCTGCTTGTTTAAATTTAATAAACAGATAATTAAAAAAAGTATTTATTTAGTAATTGTTTTTAATATATAACCATGATAATATAAACATAAAAATATGAATAAATAAATCATTTAATAATTTTTATGAATTTGAATTTTTAAATTACATATATTCTTGATATCAGGCAGAATATTGGTAAGTTGTATTCTAATCGAGCCTGTACCTGCAATTTGATTGATTCGCATAAATAGCTTGTAGAAAATGGAAGTAAAACAACAATAGTTGGTCTTGATAAATTGGGGTACTCTTCAAACAAACTTACCCGGAAATTATTTTAACCACTCATACTGTATTTTTTTCAAAATCAGACTCACCAATTAAATCAATTATATTATCATATTCATTTACGTTTAAGCCTACTGGTTTAGCAGTCATGGTGAATGGATTTTGAACCCAGGAATCTCCCTTACTAGTTTTTCGGAAAATATTGTAAAAGAGTGGATTTCAAATTATGCTAATGCTCTACAAATGCTAATTTTCTACGTCATAACCTGCTTTAAAATGTATCCATTAAAATATTTACGTAAGGTGGGAAAGTAATCCATATTTATAGATTCAACTGGGTAAATACAAAATTACATCTCAATTTAGTATGTAACAAAAGTAATTTGTGCCAACTACCCATTTCATCGAGCAAAATTAAAAAAATAAACTGGATTGAAGTGGTCTTGAGTTTATATAGTTCATCACTTATACGTACGTCTTCATCAATAATGTTTTTTCAATTTGTGGAAATATTTTAGTCACTAGTGCTTGTCTATGTAAAATAAAATGACGGCTGGTGGTTCTTGTAGCTACTTCCTGGGTACTTGATACAACACCTTTCATCCTTCCTACCATAGCTCGAGCACTACAAATGTCAATAAAGTCTCTCAGCTTATCTCTTGATTTGTTATGTATTGTAGTTAATACTGTTAAATATAACTTCTCCTGTAGTTTTTCCATGAAAATATTTTATGCATGAGTAAATCTTCAAATCTTTTATCACACGGATAGAAAAAAAATACTAGTAGCACAGCTAGTCCTGGAACTTCTGTAGATTCATCCTTTGCAACGCATGTTCACTGCAAAGTCCAAAGACGACGAATTAACTCTTTCTCTATGCTAGTAGAAAGATCTTCAATGCGTCTTGAAACAGTTTTATTTGATAACTGTACTGCACTTATTTTTTTAGCAGCCTGTTTTTTAATAATAAATTACACTGTCTTTCGCACATGGCTTAATGAGTGTCCCCTCAATCGTATGAGTATCACCATTAGGTGTAACACGATAACTCATACGATAAGTCGTCTTTGTAGCATTTTAACTTTTAGCCGTTGTAGTCATTTGAAGTTTTGAATTTTCTAGTAAGCAACGTTGTCTCTTAAAAATTCCGTATTTTCCTTAACAATCACTGTTTACCGTTTCGAAGTGTCTATGGAGTTTTGCCGGAGCCAAGTGCTGTTTGCGAGTATTTTATGACGTAAAACACACAATAAATCAGAAGTATCCAAATTGCCAATATACGTAAATACGAAAGTTTGAATAACTTTCATGGTACTTCCGTTTTGGTCCGTTCATAGATGGAACTTGTTTATTGACATTCGATTTTGAAGAAACCACGGGTTTTAGATCATTTTCTTCTTCAATCATGGACGTATTGGACGTAGTAAAGTAGGACAGTAGATATACTTCGCCTTCCTTTTTCCAAAAATTCAATTTTTAATCAAAAATCCATGTGCACTTTTTTAATAATATTTAAACTCTGTAATAAGGAAAAACTTATTGATAAAAATTTCAGTTTAAAGCTTTCCAAATTTAAAAGTTAAAAAACATCACGGTTTTACTAAGAAACTTCTCGCAGGCCTTTCCCTCGCGAATTTATACAATGATGTCAAAGAATTGTATTTTGATGAAGAGTGGAGGAGAGCTGTGATTTCATTTTTAAGACTTTTCCAAGCACACAAAGATGGAATATGCTCTTCGTTTCTACGAAAATACTGAAGATTAAATTATTTGTTTGTGATTAATTCAATCAGCAGCCTAGGGAGAGCAACACTAAGTTACAAAAGTAACTTGCGTATAACTCGTGGAACACGCATTATTTACACTGCGCCACTTTTGATTAAAATATCCACACACGCGTACATATACACAAGGGAAAAATTTAAAATTACTTTCCATTAATTACTTGGAGTAGATAGTATCAGGCCTTTAAATGTATTTCAGTACATCAAATCTTTCCAAATTGTCGCGGAACACCTATTTAAGTTCAGCGGAATAAGTGTCCCGGGGAGCATAGTTTGGGAACCCCTGCATTTCACGAATCAGGATGAAAACGGTTAAAATATGGTGAACGACTATTCACCATACTATTTTTAACTATACAACTACATGTTTGAAGATATGAATGCAGATAGAATGCATGCAGAATTGAAGGGTTTATTGTACTTTTTGGTGTCAGGTCACCTTCTATATAAATACTATAATATAACTAATATCTATATAAATGCTATATTGGGGTGTCCAATCTGTACCTATCCAAAACCTGCCTTGAAAGGTAGACTACCAACTAATCAGGAATTATTTGTCAATTGAAAGTAATAAGTTACTTGTTTGGCTAGTTCTTGTTTTCTATATCAATTGCACCTATATTTCATATTAAAATTCAGTTAACATAACACTAAAAAAGATTAGCTGAAAAATATATCGACGCCTACGATAATAGATTTTAAAAATCTTTGACGTGACTAAATAAATCAAATCTGGAACTTTGGGGCATTAAAATTGTAAAGTTTAATGCGGTTGTTAAACTATTAGCAAACAATAAGAAAGATTATTAGTTACATTAGGAGAAATAAATGTCACTATTGTTTTTACGCAAGAGAAGAGAGGAAATTAATATAATTAAAACCTACTCTAACTAGTCCACGACAAAGCATTAGAGTATACATATATTTTGGAGTTTCATTTGAGATCCTGTAAGGGCTAGTTGTTTTTTAAAGGCCTTTTATGGTTTTTTTCCCAATTACCTCTGAATCACCAAAAAATTACAATACATACTGGGCAATAACGTACAATGATAATGTATCGCCTGTTACTCCAATGACTAGTCCTCAACACGACCTTGCGCTAGCAGTAGGGTCCCATTGAGTAGTAGCTCTAACAAGAAGTGTCCTAGCAAGTGTTTGCGTGTTATTTCCCAATTTTTAGGATATTTCTTTTGATTTTCAGAAAAAGAGAGAATCTACCTGTAATGGGTACTTGACATTGGTTTAAGGTTGGAAATGTAAACTGGCAATAGCCGACAAAATCTAACAAACTCGGTCCCACCTAATGAATCAACCAAGACGTGACAGCCATATTTTACGTACATCGCACTTTTCGAAGCCTCCAAATCCTAATATTTGAAGAACAGAGACCAGAGAAGAAGTAGCGGAGGACAGAGAAGATGAGACACGTTGGGGTGGATGGGAGGGCATGGAGGAGGAGCAGGGGTACTGGATGAAACGACCTGATCTGGACGCAACGAAAGCAATTAAACAGAAGTTATCGTCAAACTGGAACGATACATCTTCCGAATCAACCTTAAGTGGGTCATTTATATACAGGGGACAGGAATGGTAAGGATGGAGGGAGTAATACGAGGATATGAGAAGAGGAATGGGAGGGCCAACGCCAAGGAGTGGGAATATGAATGCGAAAAGGGAAGCGACGAGATTTAATACAGAGTGCAAAATTAGTTGAGAGAGAGGCAGGTGTTTTATGGCGAAGGAAGGTTAACAGTATCCGGAATCAAGAAGATCGCACTTTTAATAAATCAAAGATGACGCTTGCATCTCGTTTACTGATTTCAGCTTGATTCAGGTTGTTCTAATCCGATAGCTTTTTTACCGTTCTTAAAGGTTCAACGTCCACCACACTGGCGTCATAACCCCGAATGGGCTCCCTTAAGTGCTTGTAAGGAGAAATGTAATTCGATGAAATCAAGACGCAAGAGTCGTACGAATCAAGATTGTCGGGATATTAAGGGAGCGGAGTCAGTTTCTCTCAAGGGTAAATTAAACCCATCGAGCACGGCACCGCTCCAGGAGAAACCCCATGCCGCAGACTTCTTCTGTGATGCATGGCACTAATAATCCCTGCGCCATAAAATCTTTTAAGCTGCGCCGATTGGCAATAATAATTCATCATCTGAGGTGGATTTCTCAGATATTAAACCCCAGAAAGCCAAAAATAGCGCATTAAAATTAAGGCGTCCGTCGGCAGCCGATAGCAGTGAACATTAGGATTAAAGGGATAATCAGATCTGTGATTAATGAGACCTCACTAAAAGTTAAACCCTAGGCTGGGCAGAGAGTGTGTGGATTTCTCTTGAGCCAGACATTTTCCGGATGAAGATTAGAGGCACGTCAGGACCAAGTGACTAATTTCTTTAGCATTTTATCTTGCCCTCTTCGAAACTGCTAGCGCCTGTGGTCATGTATAACTGAAGGTGTACATAAATGTCTCGACGAGGATTAAATTCCCCATATCAGCAATAGCTATATGCCAAATGAACAGCGTATTAACGTGGTCTAATTTTTAACCTCAACTTCTCATATGTTACCCTGTTCAATAGAAGAACTATTAAGCGGATCTATAATGCTGTTCAATCAATTGTTATAACTAAAAAAACAGTCTTTCTACCCATTGGGGTATGTTTTCAAAGGAGTTGTTGAGCATGAAAAAACTGGAAAAATAAATATGTAATTAATATCTGAAAAGAAAATAATTCAGTATGTGGATAACTATATACGTGTACATAATGTGTGCGCGTGTGTGCCATTCAGATTAACATATTTTCATTAAATGAATAGAGAACCTGCTCTAACCCTCCCAGTCTTAATGATACTTCCCATTTGAATGAAAAAAGAGGAACACAGATTGCCACAAACGGTTTCCAGTCTTGCGACATGCCAAGTTAAGATATGCCAACAAATATGCAGCAGTTGGCTATCGATTTCGTCACTGACATTGGCCTTCACAAGTGCAGTTTGAAGGGTAGAAAGTCACACTTAAGAAAAATGCATATTGTCTTTTTGAAATCCGTTATCTTTCAAAACCACTTGCACTAAATGCATATTTTATATATAAAATGAAAGACGACAAAGATTCGAGTAGAGAAGGCGTATTTAACTAGAAGAATCACCACACGCTAAAAA
The DNA here is from genome assembly GCA_037158775.1 of Hetaerina titia. Lineage (NCBI taxonomy): Eukaryota > Metazoa > Arthropoda > Insecta > Odonata > Calopterygidae > Hetaerina > Hetaerina titia. Next base: position 73,081,695 of record CM073773.1, on the reverse strand, counting down.
TATAAATTTATTAAATTAACTGGATTATATGACCCAGTCTCTCATGGTTAGTCCTATGGTCTACTCATATATCCGTTCCACGAAGCTTAACGCCACTAGATTTTGAATTTGTTCGCACTGAAGACTACCATAAAATTAAAGAAATAAATAATTTTCAATCATTTTAATCTAATTTTTCATTTTCATTTCAAAATATGCGAAAGGAATCATTTATTTTTTGGAAAAAGTTTCAGCTCTTTGTCTGGCCACGTTACGAAATAAATTTTAAAGTGCATAATTTAGTTAGATATTCACTGAAATTGTTGCATTGCAATGCAAATTTAGCGATGGGCGGATATAGTTATGCCCTGCAACTGAACCAATTTTGTTAACCACTCCCAAAGATATTCTGGATTGTATATGATTTGCGAATGAAATAAATGCATAAAAATGTAGATTCAAAAATCCAAATGATATATTAAGGTGATCAATTGTAAAATTCTTAATGTGAATTATATAGTCCCTCTCGGTAAGCATACCATTCTTCGACCAACTCAAGGGCCAACATAGGTTTTCGTACTATTTATATCAGTTTTCAAAAATTGTATGCGTACAATTAAGTATTTGTGTCCCTACTTGCATTCAAAGTGAGAATTTTAAGGAAACTTTGTTAAGTTTCATAAAAATCCATTTTTTTCTTGATCATTTCATTAAAATTTCCTCATCCACATGATGATTGATACATTTACGAACCCTAAGAGTCAGAAAGAGCAGAAAAACCTTTCCACAAGAATTGTACTAGCACCCTCGTTCACGGGTCCAATTTAAATACAAAAAAATTGTGTTAGAATACTTGAGCATTATTTCTTACACCCTGAATAGTATTAAAATGGTACTACATATACTGTTACACATATTTGGAATATTTAGAACTGACATTTTGTCTTCGCATATTTCAAACCCATACCGATATTATATCTGACAGTATTGTGAATCCGAAATATTTATTTTTTAAACTTAAAAATATTAAGTAGTAGCTCATTTATTCAAAAATGAATATCCTTTTCTCGATAATATTTCTTTTGCTCGAAAAACTTATTTTTTTCTTGAAAAAATTATGGGGAGTCCTGGTAATCGATGTAGAAGTAAAGGATAGCAGCTCATAACGTACGTTTTCATAAACGTTATTTTAAAAGAAAATGTAAATATTACTGAAAAGGGACCCTAATGAATCGTCACTTCACAGCATGTTACATATAATTGCGACTTTGACCAATGAACTACTAAAAATTAAGATAACTTGACGTAAATACAAGGCTACCTGTCGAAGTATGGTTACATCGAAGAATAAATTGCCTTATTCTTGTACATTAGTTACCAAAAAAGTTTTCCAGCACACGGCTGATCTGCGCTTGCATCTGTATTGCACCCATAAGATTAATTAGGTGAGTGGTCACTGATTTTTCAATTCAAGCTTGGGCTACAATTACTAGGTGGTTTCCGTTTTCATATATCCACCGCAAGCCTACTTTACCCAAGATTCATCGTACACACCTATCCAAGTCAAGGCTAGATATGCGCTTAGTATCTATATTGCGCTCATGACATTGGTGCCAGGAATCACGCCCTTGAGATTAGAAATGCATTTATACATTTTATATTGCTCATCGTATAGGATTAAATTTAATCTAAAAGCTAACTCAATGTTATTTTATCAAGGCTGACATTGAGCAAGACGACGAAATATGCCAAAAGATAAAAATTGATAGCTACACTATAGATAGACAAACTAGTATAAAAAAATATTTTAAGATGTTTTTAAACATACCAATTCACTGAGTAGTTTGCAATTAAAAGTGGTACTTCTCACTGTTCAACGCCTAGTATCTGAAATTTGCTATAATTCTGTAAAATAATAAGTAAATGTTATTAAGTAGTGTATAAAAATGATATACTGCTAGTTCAATCATCCAACTTTGTAAAGACTACAGTAAAAAACCAAAATATCGATCAATCCGACAATAATTATGTTGCGAAGAAACCTTAGGGGAAGTCAAACATAACGGCATACGGCAATTATAGTTATCACATTCATTAAATCACGTAGTTTCATTCCAATGGTTCTAATAACGAAAAAAAATAAATGTCTTTATGATTCAAATGGAAATTGTGATTTTTTCATTTGTGCATGTCCGTTTATAGGCAATGCCTTTGTTTACTGTAACTTCATTTGCTAAAGTGCAGGCGGCTCTGACTGAAATGTACTATTTAAACTGGTAATGCCACGAGAAGGGTCTGTCACAATTCGCTGCACCTGTAAATGATACCTCAATAAAAAATGTTAGCGGCAATGCTCGAGTTTTATTACTTTCTAACACCAGAATAATGATGAATAAAAATAAGAATAATGATTATCTTGCTAACTTGGCAACGAGATGAACTCAATTCTATATCTATTCAAAGGCGTCAGAGGAAATACTGCGGACGATTTTCAACGCCTTGAACAATTCAACGATTTCATTTCTAAAGCACACATCCATCTTTAGTGAATGATATTTCTCCGTTTTACCACGTAATTGTGCTGTTAGCAGCGTAATTTTAGCAAATTTATAAACGAGAAATCAAATGTTCAGGAATTATTTTTTTCCTGCTTAAAGAATGTACTACATAAGTATTGGGCAAATGGGGACGCCTATTACCTAAAAAGTAATTTAATTCTCGGATTAAGAGCAATGTAAAGACGACATGGCTAAATTTCACAAAAAAATTCAGAATATAATGAAAATTTTGAAGATAAATTTTGAACTTAATCGGCTTCCAAATACAATGTAAAATTATTCATTTAAAAATTAACCAGACACGACGCGAATTTTGATAATAACAAATTGTAACAGTTCTATGCACTGATGAAGTTAAGAAAATCGAAACAAAACGTGTAGCTGTTTGAAAAATTAAAAAAAATATTTGTAATAATTAAAGGATCCCTTTACAAAAAATAGTTACATTCAGCTGATACTTGAAATAAAATAATATAAACGTTTACATCTCATGCAAACGAACAAATAACTATTTTGTTAGGTTTTAATTTTTGATGCCGTAATAAAGACAGTATAGCTTAAGAGAAAAATCCTGCATTAACACTAATTAAGTGGGTCGTTTCTGAAAGTATCATCCTTAATAAGATTAAGTGGGTGGTTTCACCGACTTGCGGCTTCATCAGTAACAAAATAAGCTATATTTTGGTAATAATATCCCATTTGTATGTAAAATTGCAATATTCAGTAGCGCAGTTTTCAATTATTATTTATAGTGATTTAGACCTAAGTGCATCATTAAATTTAACAATAAATTAAGTGAAAAGGTTGGGATAATGTGGTTTCAAAGGTCTCGGACCGAAATGTGGGAGATGTGACAAGGGAACCATCATTGGGTAAAATAACTTTGTCTCATATTCCACAGAAAACCTTTTTTCGTGACCTGGTTCATGAATAACTTTGCCAGATTGCCTGAATACATAAACATTGAACTATCACCTGATCTCTTCATGATTGTATATTTAATCGCTTTCGCACCAATCCTTAATTGGTTCATTTTCGATTTCTCCCTCTTTCTCTCTGTATCTTCCTGCATTAATTTTACGTTTCCAAAGAAGACTTGAATTACAGAGGGTACGATGACCTCTATTTACGTTAGTAAAAATTTTAACTAATGCGACGAAAAAGATAAGGAATCCTGACCTCAATGTTATCATTCGCTAGTTAGGCTTCGTTTATAATATTCTGCTCGTATAAGGGAGCCTTGAAGTTGGATTGATTGCCGATTTGGAATGCGTGCAGCGTAGAGGAGCCAGATTTGTAAAACGCTATCATGATACATGGAGTAGCTTAACAAGATTATTAGAGGAACAAGATCTGGAATCACTCCCGGAGCGAAGGTTATATTACTGATTAAATCTTTTGAATACAATGAAACCAGATCTCTTCGGCAATGATAATGAAAATATATTATTAGAACCGCTGTACTAAAATAGGGAAGATCATGTCAATATAATTAGATAGACAAGCTGCAAAGCAGATACAGTTAAGATACATTTTTCCCGTGAGGAATCAGAATAGGGGAGGGAGAGAGGAAAAAGCATTTTTCTTTTTTTCCTCTAGCCTAGCGTTTCCAAGTAGCCTAGTATTATGTTATTATTTCATCTAACCTTAGGTATTACCTTCTTGTTAAAAGCAGGGAAGTACAGAATCTTGGATCATGTTATTTTAATTAGATATCGTAGTGTATGCACCTTTAGTCAATATAATCTATAATATTTGAACTTTTTTACATGGAAAGTTTTCCTTCACACGTAAAATGAAGTTTTTAATAATTTTTCCTCATGTATATAGTACATAAAAAGTGGTATGTTTATTTAATTATACATACATACTTTGATACAAAAACTAAAAATTATTAAAAACTCCATTTTTGAGGCTGTATGTCTGGCGTGTAATCACGCCTACCTTACACCCCATCAGTGGCTAGCCTTACCAATATTAGCCTAGTATTTTCTAGAAGAAGAGAATACCAAGAATTCAAGGATATAGAAAAACGCATATTGTATTTTATGTTTAAGAAAAAGCATTTTATTTAATTTCGTGAAATTTTATACATTAGAATGGACAGGAGGCTTTGATACGATATATCGTCCGGGTTTCCATTTCCTCGTCACTTCTAGAATGCTTTTACCAATAAATTTGTATGCATTCTATGTTGCCTAAAAGAATGCGTGTGAAAATGAACTAATTTTTCAAGACAACGCAATTTTAATATTCAACAGATGTGGAGTCATTTCATACTCATACATAAGGATTAACGATGCTCCAGTTAGCTTATCCCAAATAATACATTAAGTAGAAGGTTCCATGCTGCTTCCGGGAAATACCGCCGCGTAGGTTGGCCTTTTGGAAAACAGTTTCGCCTCCGGTCCTGGAGGCTTCTTCAGGTCGAAGTGATCTTCGTTGTTTTCAGTTTCAGTTTTAAGGTTTTTTATTGCTGTTACGAGTCAGAAGTCCAGAAGGAAATAAGCATAAAGTAACATAACAAAAACATAACAGAAACCCCGTTTTAGGAAGACTTCCTCTTTGGGTCAACAGTGAATATAACAGAGTAAGCGGTGGCATAGCATTTTGGCCGCTATACCTATGGCTGGCCCAGAACGCTGTGATTCGTTCTTCCTTGGCGGTAAGGTGGAATTGCCCTTTTTGACGTCGAAGTGAGCCGTCCTCACGGTTGAAATTATTTGGATTTTACCTTTTTTCTACCCCTTCTCTTATGAGTCTCGGGAAATAGCGTGTTACTCTAGTTAGCACTTTTGTTTGGTCGAATCAATTGTGTGTCCTGGATCCGTTCACCCATGTTCGGCGACTTCCGAGAGTCAGAACTGTTACTTGTCAGTGGCCTTTTAGTGCTCCTAAAGTCTGCATCTAATGGACCTTCCTGTTTCGCCGATATAGGATTCTCCATATGTGCGTCGGATCTCATACATGTATAATCGTACATACGATCGAGGATCCGGTCCTTAGATTTAGTCACTGATTTTTCTTGTTGTGGAGAACCTAGTTACTACGTTATGCTTCCGTAGGAGCTTACTTATCTGTCCTGCAACGAAGATCACTTCGACCTGAAGATGCCTCCAGGACTGGGGGGTGAAACTGTTGTTCAACAAGTCAACCTTGCCTCGGTAATTCCCAGAGGCAGCATGGAACCTTCATCAGAAAGACGTCGCGGAAGCTTTCTGATCAATACATTAATTTTTATTTATTTAATTAATTATTCATTTAATTTTTTAATTGTATTAATTGTTTCAAATCTAAGAAATCGTTCTTTTCCCAATCACTTCCTATTTGAATAAAATCTCCCCGCCAGGTATTTCTTCGGAGACTGGACCGTAGCTCGTAGGATCCAAATCTAAAGAAAGGAGGGACTCATGAAAGCGTTGGAATAAAAAATCCAAATTTATGGATACTGTGTGCTGGTTCGTTATGGTCATGGTAAAAGACTTTTCATTGACCAAATGCGGTCGTCTTCTTTGCAGTTCATCTTTCAAATCGTCTAATGGTTGTATATAAATACCTGAAATAATTTGACCGTTTTCCAAATGTCGATGAAAGTTGTTTCTTTCCAGTACCCAAAAAGGACCCTATAGGTTTCCCAGCTAAAGGAACAGTCTTTTCTGCGTAGACTCACCGAGGGAAACCTATCGCTTGGACTATTCCTTGGTTTCGAAGTGCGTAGTTCCATGTTTTGTACACAAGAAAGAAATGACACCATAGCAAGTCCTAAATATTTTGCTGACGCAAATCTTGGAGCAGGTCACAGGATTTCATGTTTGTCAAGTGCCATCAACGCGACACCTGTCTTACGGAGAGCTTTCTCCCGTGCAAATGTTGAAGGAAAATATTCGGCACCCGTTCAATCGAGATCCCTGCAGAATCAGCAATATCACTCACATTCACTCTTCCATCATCAAATTTGGCGAACTTTGTCAAGAGCAGTCTAATGACAACCCTATATTATGCCTCCACTCAGGAAATTACATGAAATATTTAACCGCCATAGGATGAATAAAAACCATACTACATATAATTGCTGACCATTCAATATTAGCAATCCCGCCACGTTAAGTTGGTTGGCGTGGCCACAATGAAAAACCAGGGAAAATTGACGAAACTGATACGAAGAATCGCTGTACGCCCTAGTAACTCAACCATTCGCCGTTACGGCGGCTTTCGGTGCTGTATACATATGTAGATGCACCACTCCCTTAAACCTTATGCGACCTTAAATCGCCCAACTATGGTACACGTGAATTAGCGTCCGCCCGCCTCCCTAACCGGTAACCACCTCCGATAAGGACTAGGGACGAATCGCGTACACACACGCACACACCAATATGCACTCAAGCGTTCACTTGAGAGCATCCCTCTCCCCTCCCTTCTCACCGACCGCCCTTTCGACAGGACGCGACGGATGCACCGCCGCCGCACTCTCTCCACCCCGCCACCGTCGCCTACCCCTTCCCGTACCCGCGAGTCATGTCGGGAGGGAACGAGTTGTCCACCGCTCTTCTGAGATGCGGCGGCAAGTCGGTCATCGACTCGGCGGCCTACATCCACGCCTCAAGCGACCCAATGCCACCGCGGCCCGCCTCCCCTTCGCCCCCACCCAACCCCACATCTCCGCCCTCCCCACGCCTCTCCCTCTCCGGCGACTCCACCCGTCGCCGTTGACTGTCCTCTACCTCCCTTTCCTCCGACCCTCGCGATCCCCACCCACACACGCCTCCGCAACCGTCCACAGCCTTATTCCGGACCACTGTTCAAATTTCCGTCACCCTCGATATTATCGACGCGGCCGCACTCAAACCGGAGGTGGTGTTTGGCGGGACGCACAGGGAGGAAGGAGAACTGAGATATCTTTTTTTAATTTTCCCTCCCTAATTGCAGACTAAATGGTAACATGCAGGAAGTTAAATAAGGAGTTCAAGTACCATGTAAACTAAATGACTTAATGGTATAGGATAATGAGGGGACTAAACCTTAGTCGGGTTGAAAAACCTGGACCAGAAGAAAAATACTAGATTGAAAAATATTGGATGAAAATTAAGTGAAAACATAATTCAGTTTGTCTGAATATCCTGTGGTGAATCCTTAGGCACCTTCGAGAGCATCTTACTTTTCTTGAATAGTAGGATTACCAAAAATAGCGCTCCACCATAATAATATTGAGTTAAATAGTATTTTAGCAGAAAGATTCGATGAAACTTCATTTGAAAAAGGTCGCATTTGCATTTTTAAAATCGGTTAAATTATTGGTGCTACTTTTTAAAATCATAGGCTAAAAATATCTTTATAGCTATAATTGATTTTAGGCTCATCTGCTTGATGTAAAAAGACAGTACATTTAATGGCCTTTGTGAATAAGACGTATTTGAAATCAGAAATTTCAGTTATTTAGGGTATATCAAATTTTAATAATTTTCAGTGGTGTTTAAACGATTTTATATCAATACCAAAAATTGTTTGATTGTAAAAAATCACACGGATTTTGGAAATGGCAACAGAAATGTGAAAGTTTCAAGTTTTATTTTTCTCGGAATCGTTTTTGCATTTGTATTATCAATATCGCACAAAAAATCCGCCTTATGCAACTGATAGTATAAAAATGGTGATTGTAGAATGGTGATTTTATAATGAAAAAAGCTTTTAAGCTGTGGTAGGCCAGTATGTATGCAAATAGTTTTTTCATGAATAATATACAAATGCATAACCGAAAGCTTGTTTCCCATGTTTACATTTTTTATGATTTGAGACATTAAAAATTGATTGACTCATAAAATAATACTGAAGCAATTACAAAATATGGAGTCCATATGTCATTAATATAAAAATACTGAGGACAAAGTGTGTGAGAGCATTGAAAAACTATGAAAGTAAACATTCAATAAAGGAATACTCATTGTCTACCGGCATAAGCCACTACGTATTCCTAATCTAAATTTTATCGTAAAAAATTAAGTGTCTCTCCTTCGTATTCACAAAATGGTTGAATAATTCAAATTCAAAATTTGTTGAACAAATATGTTTTCGGGGTTGCTTTCTAAGTAGAGGCAAATATTTATTCAGATGTTTGCGCTTTGATATAGAGATAAATTAAAAACAGAATGGAAAATAATCTTATGTATTCTAGATTATTTTCCATGATGCAAAAAAATTTAACAAATTCAATTACTCACGCATCAGTCCTGTATCAGAAAAAATACTAAGGTAATCAAGTGTCGTAAGCTAGCAAAATCAATGCTCAGTCAAATGAATGCCTAGAATGAAATAATACAGTCAACCATTCCTTTCACCAACCAAATTCCATTGTTTTATAAGACGAATGGATATTAATCTCGGCGGTTTTTTCTTTTTCTGGTTTTTCCAGAATAAAATCGAAGTATTCTCATAAGCCGGGCGCAATCGTCAGATGGGAGTCAAAGTTTACCAGGCTGAAACAGGAAGCAGATTTAAATCCCCCACTGGCTATGTGAGTTGTTCCCCCGGAATGTACTTAAGTGTACTTAAACAACATTATGTTTATTTAAATACATTAATAATTACAATAAGGAAAAAATTTTTATTTTATTTTAAAGTAGAGAGACATGAATAATAGGCGGATACCTGGAAGAAATTTATAAATGGAAGGAGAAATGTTAAAATTTTGATAAACATACGATATTTCCACAGTTCCGGTTGTGAGTGGACAAGCCAACGTTGTGATCCATAAATTTATGAACTGGCTCTGACAGTAGGAACACAATATTCTTGATCATCCCCCTAGAACCTATAGCCCTAGGAAAAGGAAACGACACTCATTGCGCTGCCTTTGAAACTTTAAGTGATGTGAGGCGATTGGAAAATCTGCGGCTTTATGGTCAAGTTTAACGGATAATTCATTTGGAAAATAGTATAGCGTGACAACAATTGATCCCCATCTTCAAAAATTGCACACGTATTAAATGTGATTAGACACAATTATATAGATATTAACTGTACCGTGAATTTAATAGAAGAATACAGATTTTACACTTAAAGTTCCAAATATAAAAATATGCCCTCTTATATCCGCGGTTGATAATATTTCTGCTTTTTGTACAGAATTACTGTATAAACAACATTTGAATGGACCTTATCATCCTTATCATAGCCATAACTTTTATAGATGTTGGAGTACAAACTTTTACAGAACTTGGAGTACAAACGTACGTGGTTTGAGTTTGTGGTTTTTGATCCTTAAGGTAGATGCCATACGCAAAATATATCTCGCACTGGCTGTGTACTAAACGAGCAGCGTGTGATGTAAATGCGTCCAATTATTCAGAAATAGCTTTCAATGGCTTCTCAAATTTCTGAAACAACAGGACAATTTGTAACGAATCACAAGCCTCTTCAGGATGATAAATTATTTAAGAAGTCAGAAAAACAGCAAAATGTTTACGTTTTACATATTTTCATGCATATGTTTTTACATGCAAATACGTTTTACATGCAAAGGAGATTCACATTCACCAGTTTTATAGGCAAAGGTAATTTAAATGCTTCATTGCCCTACCTAAACGAGCCTTTAAAATCATTGTTCGTTATCCTTAGAATTTCTCTTAAAGAGGTTAAAATTTAAACTAACTTATTGCTTGATGATTTAAACTAACTTATTAAGCTTCTTAATCATCTAAAGCTATCGCTGGAAATTTCACTAAAATTAGAAAAATGGGCATGCTCTTACGCTCGAATGTCGCAAGGAATACGGTTCACAAAAAAGTGCGCTTTCACGTTTCTTCTCTACGCTCATCGAAGCGAACTCTTTCAGCTTGGGCGTCGAAGGCATCGAAACCTCTTGTTATGTACTTTACCTTATTTCCCTGGCGGAGCGTGCGAAGCAGATCATAACAATAATATGGGATGATCGGCCGAGCTAGGCCTTTCTTTCAGAGCGAGATGCAGTCTCTTTTCCTACGATCCCCGGCAAGTTCAACCTACATTCGTTCCCTTTGCGGAGAGTTGAGGAGGGGGGGGCATTTTTCCCCCCGGGGAGGAACTCAACGCATGCACACACGAGAGCGGCGCGGCGTAAAGATCGGGTGGGGCCCGACGGGGGAGGGAGCGCTTCCCCCTCTGCTCCTTCTCCCCAACCCGACGCGCGCCCGTCCCCTCAGCCACCCCCTCCGCCCCGGTCGCATCTCCTCCCTCCTTAGTGGAGTAGGCCAACCACTTTTACCGCACTGGAAGGGCAATGTAAAAGACGCCGTCGATGAAATGCACGCAAGGTCTAACCTAGACTTCTCAACGAGATGCGGGCTGGCTATCGGTTTTGCTGGAAATTGAACGAGTTGGAAAAAAAGGAGTCCGTACTCTTAGCCAAGGGTCGCCGCACAGAGCAGCATTAGCCGAGGGTGGAGGGAGGGCGTTGGGCGTGGGGCAGGGGCGAGATGGACTGGATCGGGGGATGGGGGTGGTTTGTTAGGGGCGTGGAGGGGGCCGGGGAAACCAAAGGGGTGGAGTGGGCCGAAGAGAAAGGCGCTTACCTACGGTCGGTTTTATTAAATGGAGAGTCGGTAGCTCTTTGAAGGAGGTGAAGACGATAGGAAAAGGTTGGTCAGCGATGTTTGGAGAGGACGTGAGGTGAGTTCCAGAAATTTCGATACGAGGCGGGGTGATTTTTTTCCCTCATCCCTTCCCCCACAATCCCTCGGTGCGGCGGATGAGCGGAAAATATAAAATGTCGGTTCGAGTCTATAAATAAGAATAAGTGCACATTCAGAGTTGCATGCCACGACTTTCTCGCCCAAGTTGTTCGCGGGAAGTTCACCTCTACGCGAGTGCGTGTTCAAGCATTCCCGACATGCTCAAATGTTTTCGTCTGGGGAAATGCACGCTGGATGCTCCGTCTTATGCGTGAAAAAAGTAGCGATTCCACCTACTTTCGGGTAAAAGTGGAGCAATTATGCGTGCGCTAATGGTATTTTCCATCATCACAAGCTGCTACCACGGGAAGAATCATCGTTTCACTTCTGTTATGCATAGAATTCAATGTAGACCGAAGTAAGCCCTTTCCAAGAGTAGATTCCCTAGGAAACACATGAAATATTATATTGGCAACCGGAACGAACTGTGCGGTAGACATTAGTCATATATTTTACGGCAGGTTTATGTAATTAGTCATGTCATCATTACTCCATTATTCATAAGTATAATTTGTACAAATTAATGAATAAAAGAAACCTCATACTAAAGGAAATACTATTGGTCACTCGTGGGTTTTTATCATTTCATTTCCTCGGTGAGGAGTAAGTTTTCAAAAATTTCGCATGAATATTTATGGTGAAAAATCTTAATCCTTAGATACATTTTGCATCAATTTCGCGAAAATATATACGCGTATAAATTACTCCTGGTATGTATATTTTTTGTCCCTCGTTAACGTCAACCGTGAATGGCGGCCAAGTATACAGTATTCGACAGACAATCACGATATCGGATACCCATTAATTTAGGGGGTCTTAGGAGGGGGCGGCCCGTTTTTTTCCACAGCCAAAATAATCACATTCCTAAATGGAACAGGAGCACCGCTCGATTTCTTAAAGATAACCGGGAAGACAATTCCTCGGAATTTCCCGAGATTCGGATGAATGGCATCACCTTTTGAAAAATCATTCTTTCCTCCAAAAAAGATATCGGAACAGATAAGAAACTTTTACGCGAAGCAAAACAAGAAACGCGTGGGGGGGGGGGATGGGATCGATGTGAAATAGCGCAAAAAAGTCGTTTCCTTCACTGGACTCCCCAAATACGAAGAAGTAAAACAAAAACTAAGAGAAGAACGCCGCCAGTAAGAAGAGCCCATTTGGAAAAATTCCACCGGTGATCGAAAACTTAGGAAAAAGAAACAAAATCTCCACCGCAGTCTCCTGAGGCAGGGTTTGCGGGAAGAGGATGGGCGCAATGTAAAGAGGGCACGCTTAAAATCCAGTCTTTTGTTTCGAACCTCGCTCACCCAATAACCCCTCCAAGATAACCTCTGATCACTACGGCATACAAGGGAAAACCAGCTTCCAGCATTTTTTTCGAGAAAAAACAGCGGTGGAGACAACGAGAGGAGAAGGGGAATAAACCTCATTTTTTTTACTCAGTAAGAGACAATTTGGGACACAGGTCTCGACTTTAAAAGACCCGTCTTTTTGTAGAAAAACCGCTGCAGACTGGCGCGGAGGCATACACCTGTGCGGAGCGCATAAAGAAGGGTCCGGCCAGGTGCATCACCCACCCCTACCTGGGCTCCTCCTCATCCTATCACACCCACCCACGCCCCCTTCTCACCATCCCCCTCCAAACCACCTGCCCCTCCTCCCTCAACCTCATAGTCCTTACTTCCCATCGATGTTGTCCCGAGAGTTTATGAGACAAAAGGATGCCTGAAGTCCAAACCTGGGGTGTGGCAACACCTCTGTTAGCAACAATATCCGTGCCGCAATGGTGTCGTATCTCGACTGATTAATATGTACACTGATGGCTAGTACATACTGCAATGTTAATCTACTAGCCAAATGTATTTGTGAAATACATTACAAAAATGACATACGAAGATGATGAACTTATGAGAGATTAATATTTATAATGGACTTTTGTATTTCATGCATAATGTATACTTTTCCGATCTTACAATCTTCCCGCCAGTCTGAGAAACTCATGAAACCGATTACATGCGAAAGAATCATTGATAGGGGGTTATCCTATGAATTTACATCCTACATATTACTCGTATGTGCCTCATCATGCATATTATGAAACTTTTTATGTCTATAACTGATTGGAATTTCGGTGAGGCAATGCACGGCGAATATACGAGCACGTTGCAGACAAAGAGTTGGAATCACCTCTACATGATTTTATTTGATTGCATGAGTTTACAATTTCGCAAAATCCGTGTTAATGCGTAATATCCTTTTTTTATGCAAATATGTTTTGCGACGAGTTTTGTCACTTCGAAATTACATTATTCCATATCTTTGACATGGAAATTATATTTTCCTTGATAATTCAAGTATTAGTTTTATTGGTTTCGCTGCTGAACGAATACCCCTTTTGTATAAAAGTGGTTGATATATTTGCACAGACTTTTCTGAAGAAAGCAAAACTGTCGACGACTTTTGATTTCTGAATATTTTCGTAAAAACCCTTAATAACTATGATAATAGACAGTTACTTCAGCACAACACAATTTTGGAGGGACACCTGATGAACGAATGACTGAAAGGCAATAAATGAAGTCAATATAGGTGACAATTAAAAATAACTTGTAAATGTTATTTCAGTTTCCTACTAAATTGAATTTCAAATACTGAAGAGACACGAACTATACAACTTATTCATGCCCTTATTCACTTTGAATTGAAGATAAACTATTAAATTTATTATTATTATTATTAGGTAATCTACCGTTTAAGGTAGGTTTTTGTATGGACACAACTATCAAATAAACATTTTGTGACTCCCCACCTAGCAAACTAATCTATATCAGGTCCCTCTTCATCTCGGTGTACTTCTTTCCTCCCTTCATCCCGTCCAATATCCCTATCCTGTTCCTGCCCTTACCTCGCTTGCCCAACATTCTCCCCTCTATTACCCTCTTCAACATTCCACTACCTCTCAACAGGTACATGTCATGCATTCCATAATTAGTTGGTAGGAGAAAGGTGGGCACGTATTTTAAACTGTTCATACCATATTTTGAAGAGAGATTTCGCTGTAAGGGAACCCTCCAAGGGCAATGGCCAGCGGGAAGAGATGATTTCATTGAATCAGTGCTCAATTTTTGGTATCGCATTAATAATGAGTGAGGAGCGTTGCGGGAAAAATTCTTGTTTCAATGAACGTGTGTTCTACCGGCAATATTCCAATTTCGATAGCATTAAATGTCTTGATTTGACCGGTGAATAATAGTAAAAGCTCAATTTAACTGTGATATATTCGTAGGTATATATCATAATAAATTAAGGTTAAACTGTATAGTAAGTGTGCGTTAATGAATTTTTTAATATCTTTTGAAAATGAAAAACAAAGATCAATTTTAAATCCTGAACAGGTGATCCTCATTCAAGAAAAACTTGATGAAAATGCCGAAAATTAGTTTTATCGACTCATTTTTACCCTGTTCGCCTGTTATTATTATATTTTTTGTTGTCCGTCTGCGATAAAAGTAAATATTGGGGCCAAAGTATAATGAGCAAGTATTAGTATACATAGGAAGGGTTAATGGTCATTCAAGGTTTGCAACCCTAGCATGGGCAGTACTCCCATGTTCTACCATTTCTTCCTGTCTCATCCTCTTCTTTAAAATTTTTTTAAAGATTACGATCAAATGCGACGTTTTCTTACAAAACAGATCGAATATCTTGCATTCAAAATGTATTATTGATAGTGAAATATGATTTAACGTTGACATTTTGGCATAATATTGGAAGGATTTGACTCCTGACCGAGGAAGACCTTGGTACAAAGTCTGCTGTGGTTCCTACATCAAACGAAACGTAAAACACAATTTTAATGATTTTATAAGATGAAGAATATTTGGGGAGCTAAAGTAGACATTAGAAAAGAAATAGCCTCCCTATTTTCTCCATGCGAGAATTCCATTTTCAAGCCCTATGTCTAGACAGTTCAGGGTAAATTCTAGCCATAATATCAAACCAAAATTCGGGATGATAATTGTTATGATGGTGCTGATATTCACATAAAAATATCAAGCCCATTATCTTCGAGGAATGAATTTGACTATCACTTCTCCAATGTAATTTTCCTTTGCTAACTGCCTTCAAATTTTTTCAACCTCCTGGCTGAAACTTCAATGAATGAAGCAATGATCGTCTTTACACAAAGATTTTCTTTATAAATTGGAATTTGCTTTCGCGTACTACCCAATAATATCAGCTGTCTCCTTTCAATCGCCGGACAATTATTTTTTTTTGGGAACTCATTTGATGACTACACATGTTTTACACACACCCTCGACCAATATCGTCTGCGTCGAGTTTTTTTTCGGCGTAGTGGGCCCAATGCCCGACGCCCCGCATCATGCCACTGGAGGAAAAGGAATTAAATCGTGACGTCGACCCACTGACGCACTTCCCGAAGCTTCAAAAATTGGAGAGGTGAAATTGAGAAAGGGAATAACATCAAATGGCGCACGAAGCGATCGCACTGCGCGCTCGCGGTGCTATTGTGCACAAGGAGTGAGTGTCCTTCGTTCCAATTTCGCGATTCGTACGCCGGATGAGGGAGGCAAGTCTCCCAGGCCACAAACCGTTGGTTTTCTGCTGCCCACCCACCCCGTCCACTCCCTTGACTCCTTTTCCTTTTTCCAATCCCGTTTGGTTGGTTCCTTTCACAAAAGGGAAGAGAGGGGGCCATCAAGAGGGAGGAGGAGACGTAGGGGAGACGGGAGAGGGAGTGGAAGGGGGTACGAGTCCTATTGTCGACTTCCATTGTTAGGTTGCCTTAATATTTCAGTTCGATGTGCATTCCTTCTCTCCCCCCTTCCAATCCCACACTCTTATTCCGTTCATTCTTCCGTCACCTCTCATTTCCTTACCCTTCCTTCGCCTTAACTCTACCAACTCTGCCAAAATGATTACAGGACGCCGCATATTGCCTTAAAAGAGTTGATAAGATTACCTTACTACTACGCTAAACCAACAGCTTCGTAAAACCACATTACTACCCTTTAATGGCACCACCGTAACATTTCCACGGGAATGCGTACTGCTAGTACCATTACAATCGACTCACGCCATACAAAGTACGGTGAATTGAGCATTTAATGGAATATATTACTACAAACGTGATAATAAAAAGTGGTACATAAGTACCCAAATGCATTAACTCAAAGACAATCATTTAACGATTTTGACATACACCGGTTATTGCATGATGCATAATATGCACAATGCATGCGTATGTGCACGAGTGTCATGGTATATTAGGCAATATACTCCCATTGAAATGTATGTCTATTAGCTAATACTTATGCATGTGCGGCTGATTACCTAACACCCACCGCCACAAGAAACGATCTTGCAGGAGCTTGAAGTATATTGGTAAAAACTACCAAAATTTGACCACGGTGAATAATTTGGATTGAAAATTAGCAAGAATAGTTTTGAAAAAACCTCAAACAATGGAGTCATATAATTTGAATTCAATCAGCAATTATAGTTGAATAACTTCAAAGAGTCTTTTTACAAGACAGCCAAAGCTATTCAACACGAATAATCAATCAAAAATATTTCGCCTTAAATAGTTCCAGTTTGGAATGCTCCGCAAGTATTTGTGATCCATGGGAGATATTGTTGATAAAAAAATAGATAAACAGTAAAAAAGTAACCAGATCAAAGTCAATGTTGTTTCAAGCGGGTACCAAAATAAACGCTGGGTAAGCATTTAGTGCATTCGTAGGTGCATGTGTTTGGGTATATTGGTTCCTATTTTTGCATGTGTGTAAATTATAATAAGTTGGCATAAAAATATACACATATGTGAGTGTGCATTAGCATGTTTATCTGTTGGTATTGTAGTTACACTCTATTTTTAAGGTTGGTTTCCTAGCAAACCCCGCCACACGCCCCTGCGGGATATTTTGTAAATGAAGAGTAATATTTCAAATAGATCCAGTGTAATAGGCGCTTTTCGTGTGATATTTTACAAAGCACTGTAAGGCTGCAACAGACGACAGACCGAAAGATAAATCCAGGGCAAAGAGAACTGTTTTTTACCATCACACCAACTAGTATCCCTAATGTGAACTTCACGCTCTTCAGCCGAACAGATCGATTCACATGAAAGGAGAAAAAACAATAGAAGAGGGATGGAGTCAAGAATAACGACAGTACTGAAAGAACGAAATTATCGAGGAATTGAAAGCAGAAATCGAGCTGATTTTTCATTTACAATGTCATTGATTAGTTCCGATATCGCCGTGGAAGTTTTAATGGATTTCCCTGAAAGATATTGGAACTACAACAAGCCGACCGAGTTAGCCCGGTTGTTTCGCACGAAAGTCGTGGATTCACATCACGCCCAAGAGGGTGCTATTGTGCAGTCAAGCCGTTGAATGTCCTCGGCCCCCTATAAAAGGATACAATGAATGTGGGTGGAGCCAGTTTGTACTGAAAGTCAAATGAATGTATGGTCAAAATTATGTTTTCATCTTTATCTGGTAATTTGTAAATCGTGCCACATTTATAATTACCAAGGAGCTGACTCCGTAATAACAATGAAAACAATTGTTTTTCATGTTAATAAAGAAGTATGCATTTAAAAAATTAGCAAGAGGCAACTGGTTTATTTTTCTACGTATTTCCATATAAAAAAATAAAAACTTACGCTAAATATTTCTAAAATGTGCTCTAACTTGACAATATACCTATTCCTTCTCTTTTGGTTCGATGAGTGCTTGCTACATATTTCAATGCTTTTTACCAGAAGGAAACTTTCAAACATGTGCTTCCAGAAAATTTACTCGCAGGCCATAATACGTACTTTTCACCCGAAAATACAAAGCTCTTGGAGTAATAATTGTATTTTTTAAGTTTAAATATAATTAAAATATGCAAATAAAGTTAAATATGTGAAGATTAAAAGTAAATTTCAAATTTTGATGTTCACATTCTCAAGGGTCAATAAATTTTGAATGAGTTAAAATATAATATTATTCCAAACAATAGCACCAACCTTTTTTTATGGATTTCACTGAATTTGACTATTCTCAAAGGTAAAATTGTAAATTTTAAAATGTGAACTATGGAAATTCATTTGTTAAGAAAAGTTTATATGCATAAGAATTATTCTAAACACTGTAAATTGATCAGTATACACATTTTGCAAATCCAAACTATATTCTATCATTGCCTGATTTTACTTTGAACTATTTCTAAATCTTTAGTTAGTTTGAATCACTTAACCTATTCATACGTCGACGCTTCAAAAACTTATATCCAATTCAATGGTTATATGGAGTACTCTAGAATATTATCATATTATTATTAGCTCATTGTTCTTGAGCTCTGAAGCAGCTATGGCCATTGCTTCATCCTTCGTTTCACTTGAAAATTCGAAGTCCGCTACTCACTCCTACTAACCTATATGAAATGCATATCAATTTGAAGCGGGTAGCATGTTTAACTAAAGCGCTGATAAATGAAAAATGTGTTTAACAAGCACAAAGGTGAAAAATATATTCACGATTATTTCATACACTTAAACAGGGTAGTTTTTCATCAATTGAATATTCACCCGAATTAAAAAAAAACTTGGAGTAATTAATGTCCTCTGAATTTAAAGGCACGCTAAGTAAAAAATAAAATTGAATTGTTACAATGTGAACAATTATCAAAATTGCATAATTTTAAAGTACATTTTGGCTCCATGAGAGTTTATTCCACCTTAAGTTCTTTGAAAATTACATACTACCAAAACAGAGCCAAGATAAACTAAGATAAAACTTATACCCTTACCATCATTATATTTCCATAGTCAATGCTTGTTGTATACCATCAAATGAATCTTGGTGTGTTTTTTTAAATAATGGTGGGTTTTTTTATTTTGATGTATTTTAAAACCATGTCACATTGAAAATTGAAAGAAACGTTGAGTATCCAGCAACAAAGGACACAGTTTCCACCGATTCTTTCATTAATCACTAAAGTATTAACTGATAGATGCACTTTTTCCGTACTTTTTAACCTTAAAATAGTCAATATTTCTTTCAATCACTCCCACCAAATGAAATGTGCTTGATTTTTCTTGAGAAAACCTTAGACAAGGAGATACGAAAACAAGGGCTTAAGTAACATTCATAAAGAGTGCTCCTAAAAAGCGTAAATATTTAAAATTAAAGAATTCTCACGACTGATTTGTGGCAAATGTGGTGTTGCACCGGAACGAGCCGGAAATTGAAAGGAAATATATTTCCCGTTTCACTAAGTATCTGACAGCATCGAAAATTCGGAAAGGGGACAGAAGGTGATCCACGGAAAGATCTCCTTTAAAAATGTCCCACCTTAAAAAAGGCCAACATATTCAACTTTTCTCCGAAACGAGAACACCCATAACGCCAGTGTCAACAGCCAACTGGGAAATAATCTCTCTCGTGCGAAGGTGCGGTAATCCTTTAGAAGCTGATTTATTCACCAAGGCCAAAAAAAAAAACAGCGAAGATATCCTAAGAGGCAGAAACAACGGTGGAGGGAGGGGTTGAGGTGAATTCGAAGAGGTTGGGAGGGAAAGGGTGATAAAGAGAGAGACGAGAGGATGGGAGGGTCTCCGCTCTCCGGCACAGTCCCGCGAGTAAAAATCTTCAACATAATCATAATCAGGTTAGTCCCCAACAAGGTGGCCAATCAAGGTGGCTCTGCTCTGCAATTCACGCGCATCGTCCATCCGAGATTGTGATTACTTGCTCGTCCGGAATAACCAGTTTATACGTCTCTTCCCAGGCGATCTCTTTCTCGTCCCTCTTTCCCCTTTCACGACTCTCTCTCTTTCCCCCTCCCCCCCATTCTCCCATCTCCGACTCACCCCGCCCCCCTTGTCTCCGACGACCCCGCCCTTCCACCTCACTCACACACCACAGGACACAAACACAAGAGGGTAAGGGAGAGTGCGCCCCTCTCCCTCACCTTGACCCGACTTCCGATATCAGGTAAATCGCCGAAAATCCTACGCAGCGTGTGATTAAAAGAGTAGGGAAGGTGGAAGGGAGTTCGATATCGATGTAGACCTATTTTACAGGGTAAAGTGAGAGAATATACTACAAAGAATAACACTAGAATATACTACAAATCATTATCCCCTATTGGATGTAAGTGTACGAATGAAACTTTGATAAGGAGAGGATGAGTGGTTACCATGGGTTTCTCTTGTACTTGTTCCCCTTAAAAAACTGTTTGCCATTCCTTTCGTTTCCGGTTGTTGCTTCAAATAAGATTTCTATAAAAGCACTGCATTATAATAGAAGGGCAGTATCTCTGCGGGAAAAAGACCTAATTCGAATATTTTACCTTTGTTTCTCTACGGCCCTCTGCAAGGTATCTGCGCCTAAAGATTTTTGGAATAAAATTGGTTTTCTGTTAAAATATAAGATAGCCGCTTTGAACCAATTTGTTTTGCATTGTATTTTTCCATACATGAAAATACAATGAAAACACTACGACAATATTACCTGGTTTTAAATATCATTGCAAAAACAGCTTCAGTGGAATTTATATGATTTTACCCAAAAAATGACACTAATGAAAATTACAAACATCTAATACATGCATGGAGGAAAAATATCTTCGCGGGGATTGAACCCTTGCTGTTGAGGGTGTAAAGGACTATGACACGATTTAACGATATACATAAACGATATATATTAATTAAACCTAATTCTTTCTACACCCGGTCTATGAACGCCCATATCACACTACACAAAGGTAAAATGACCACTGTAACTAATTATTGTTACTAAACACCTATTGTTACGCTGAGTGTTAGAAGGAAGTAATGATAAGGAGGAGACGCAGTATGAATGTCATGCGAATTTAGAAAAGATCATCTCGCGCACTAATGCTTTCAAACATTTTAAATTAACTATCCCAATACTTATGTGGGCAATTTTGATGCTTATGTGAATACGGGCTGTATTTTCAACAGATTTACTTGAAACAAAAAAGAAACGACTTGTTTCCCCTGTGAAGTCATTAATGTAAACAATTTTTTTATATAAATTCGTGTTTATTTGAAAACGTTATAGAACCCGGCAACATGGCAATAAACGACTCGAGTTGCGAGCAGAATGGGAATTCTTTTGAAGGATAATGTAATAAGAGACTAACAATGATAATATTCCCACGGATTAATGTACCACCGATCACATCTATGAAATCAATTGAGTTGTACTATGCAACTAAAATAAGATGGCAACTTGTCCAAACACCAACACGTTCCTATTATACATTATTAAACATTAATACTTTTTATCAATAAATGTCAATCCGTATTTTAGTGCTTTCATTCAATTCGAAATTTTAGAGCCTCTCAGGGTGGAATTCAAATTTAAGGAAGTTTGAACCGTGAGCCATCCATCATTTATCAATCTATTATTTGATAGCACCGGCATCCAAATCTATGCAATATCATAAATACAATGCATAAAGTAATCTCTAGATTATAATTATCCAATTTTTTTATTCACTTTTGGGCATACTTTACTTCTTCTGCTACTTAGTGACTACGTAGGAATCAGATTGACCAATATAATCCAGGCGTTTGTCACTCACCTGAGGTCAGACTGAACTCCCCAAATTATTCCGAAATGAGGAAACATCTGTTGGCCGGAAACCAGAGCCCAGATATTTTTTCATGCTATATCGTTTCCATGAGCAAATTGCTTGACCTAGTCCAATAATATAATTATAAGAAATAAGGCTCATTTAGAATATCTCTCCCACCCGGTTAAATGGGTCAAAGAAAAATATGTTACGAAATACAATACTTGTACATTTACACCCAAATAGTTTTATATCTAATTAATGCAGGAAAATACCTATTGATAATCAAGCATGTGATACATTTAATGAAATTAAGTATAATATGAATTTCTATCCTGTAAGATAATATTCAATCTGAAAAAATGTCCCAGATTTCTCCTTATCAACAATTTTATTAGTATTCCACCAGATGTTATTTCGTTTTTTAAAACAAGAAATAAAGCATCATCATATTTATAAGCCCCGCTGTAAACTAGAAACTAAATAACATAAAATTGAAAAATAACATTATTGAACTCTATATACTTTCTACATCCCCTCATTTGGTTGAACGTGCCAATTCTTGTCCCCCCTCATCACGCTTACCAACTCCCTATCCTTACCAACCACTCCACATCCACACCTTACCAACCCCTCTATCACAGCCTTTAACACTCCATTGCAGCTCAATGATTCTTGCAATAACTTTTCTTGCCTCCCATCACTTCACCCAATAGATAAATTCGTTCCTCTGCTATATTTGTTACAATTATTATTAAGTAATCTACCGGTTAACGTAGGTTTTGGTTGGACACAACTACCAAATAAATATTTTGTTATTCCTAACAAAAACATAATACAGCAACCTACTCCACGTAAAGTCTCTCTTCATCTCTGTGTACTTCCTTCTTCTCATCATTCCTTCCGCATCCCTTTCCTGTTTCTGCCCTTTCTTCTTTTGCCTAACCTTCTCCCCTCTATTACAATTTTCAGTATCCCACTGCCAATCAATTCACCCTTCATCCATTTTTCCTGCCTCCTTAGGAATTTTCACTACAATCCACTCTCCATGCCCACCATACCTGGTACTTCCTCATTTGTTTTCCTTTCGGTCCATTTCATCTTCTTCATTCTTCTTCACACCCACATTTCAAAATCTTCCTGCATCTACGTATTTCCTACTGCTTCAGGGACCACGTTTTCGCGCCGTATTCATCACTGCTTTGTTAAATTTTGTTAATTTCATTTTTCTAATGGTCTCCACAACCACATCTCTGACGACAACCTAGGCTTTACCACTTACCTCAATAGCCAAGAATCAGAGAGAGACAAAACCACGTCCCATATCAAGGGATTCGTGAATATTTTCCTTGTGCTCATTCTTAAAGCCCCTAATATTCAACTGCATCAATTAATTTTTTTCACTATCCTGACAAATTTGTTCATTATTTCGTTTAGTTATTATTAATATTGTTATCTTTATGTTACATATTAATAAGTTTATTATTTCCATATTGTTCAGAAAATTCCCTAATTACGTGTTACACTGTGATTTATGACCTCCGATCTGAAAATTTAAATTACCCCTCCTATTTGTAGAGAATATCATTACCTTTGTTTCTTCGATCTTTGTCCGATTCCTTCCCTATAATTATTTTATTGTTTGATGACGTCCTTAACACCAAATAGATCTAGCTGCCTGATGGAAAAATTAAAACCAGATCTTACCAAATATCTATTATATTACTTTCTCACATACTTCAATGATTACCTCTTGTCCCATTCATGGCTTCCTCTCTGTTTTCCAAAATGCGTCGAAAATCATTAATGAACATGGACAAACCTCTCCTACTTCTTCGCTTATCCTGATTCCCATACCATTACTTTACTTATACAGATTAGGGTTTGGGTTTCGGATGTTACCTATCCCTCCATCCAACTCCTAACTTACTCAGTTGTTACAATCATTAATTATATTCTGTTTACTCTTCCAAATATCCTCTTAAAATCTACGAACTAAGCAATTATAAACTTTTTATATTTTATCTTATTCTATCCTAAGAATCTGGCGAGCGCTATGACATCACGTGTATTTTTACTCTTTCTAACCTATTACAGATCATTTCCTCAGTATTCATTTTTCATCTCCTCCATCCGTATGCTGATGATCCTAAGCTGCGTTCAAAATTTAAGATTGCTTGAAATTTAACGTTATGACACAAGTTGAATAAATTTAAATTAGTAATATTTCATATTGTTCCGTAAGATAAAATATATTCCGTATGAAATGCAATTACTACGAGGGATTTTGAAAATAATAACTCCATTCAAAAGGAACCGTTTCAATGTGACCTCTTTATGATAGCAAAGAATAACTGAACTCGTATCTTAAGGTAACTGTAAAGATTAAGGTCAACAATGAAGACTTAATGGTCGAGCTTCAGATTTTGTTCATATTTTTTACCTTAATTGAAAAGTGATCTGAATAATTTCCCGATATCCTTTTCAAGATAACATAGTTTCTTTATGATAGGTGTTGCTATGTATTTGTAAAAATTATTTCAATTTTTTCATTTGAAATTCAGCAACTTACGCCCTGAATGTAAGTATCACTTCCAGAATGGACCTGAGTTCTTTTTGCTCTATTTGTCCGTGATTAAGTACCCTGGTAAAACAATAGTTGGCAGTCATAAGAAATCAAGTCGCTGGCAAAAAAAGCTAACAACGGAGCAACCATTAAAGATTCAATCAAGCGGAACGTAAAGAACTCATTATTTTCCCATTAAAACACCCCACGCACAGCTAGTTTACTTTATTGAATATTCTTACTTACTCGTCAAGCTTATAGAGAATGGCTGATTATAAATAAAGGTCCTATATATTTCATGGATAGAGCGAGACAGATATTGTTAATGAATAATGAAAACTTTGTTGCAATTTGCCACTGTTAAAACTTTATTGCCGACCATGGTTTCGATACACTGTATCATCTTCAGGTATACAGTGTATCGAAACCATGGTCGGCAATAAAGTTTTAACAGTGGAAAATTGCAACAAAGTTTTCATTATGTCTCGATTCCACAATATCACGCCTGATTCTTCACTTTTCGTAGATATTGTTAATTTTAAATTTCTCTGACCTCGTTGGGCTCAAGAATAAGCTCATAAGTATGCATAAGCATAAGAATAAGAAAGTAATAAAAATAAGTAAGAATAAGCATAAGTTGTTTTTAACAGAGGAGGGAAAACGAAAAAATACCTACAGATAAAAAAATAACTAATGAATCAAGCAATAATTTAATCATTGCACGCCGTCATTACGTTTAACATGGTTCTCCCAGCATTAAACGTATATCGAATTACTCAAAATAACATTTAAATTTAAAAATACTCGTTCATATTTGAATATATTTAATTATATACTTTATTTGATAGTGGCACAAAAGCTAAAAGTACATAATTATCAAAAGGAAGTAAATTAGTAGCTATCTATGACATTCAATAGACAAAGAGTATTTTCATTTTACTGCAGCGTGAGGCTATAACGTAGTAAAACGTGCCGTGCCGACGTTTTCGAAAATTGCGGAAAATTATAAAATTTCTAATCACCACTTAAATATTTTCCTAAGGTCACTTTTGGCTCTGTTTATTTTATCATGACACAAGTATCTAATTTTAGCATGCAAATGACAACTCAAAATGTAAAAAAACTGAGGCCATAAGTTTCGTCTACTGAAGATGGGTAAATTTTCCTAAATTAAGTCTGTCATTAATATCAACTAGTTCGTTATTCGATGATCCGTTCCCAACGAAGGATTCCGTTATTTAGAGTTATTTAATACTTCATCCAACTGTGTCCGGTTATCACACCACCAACTAACTTTGACACCTTAGAACTTTGGATGACACATCAAGATTTCCTGCTGCAAAGTTAATCGGGTTCCTTAACGTTAAGTCACGTATTTCAGCAGTCTCATCTGTGCTCGATGAACAGAAACAGGAAACGAACGTGAAACTAAAATGAGCGTCCGGACTATTCAGAGCGGGGAAAATTAATTCTTCAGACGCCGGTTTCCTCGCAAGTGTACTGGGTGAGGCCGAATGGAGAAAAAAAAGCGAGACAGTGCCTGTGACGGATCGCCGCAATTGATCGCCCCAACGCCGTCTCGCCCGACCGTATTCGGGCGAGGCGCACCACGTCGGAGGGGCGTGCAGGTGCGGCCTGCCCGCGTCAACGGAGGTCCGTTGCATCGCGGCTGGAGGCCGCGAGGAGAGCGCGGCGGTGATTCCCACCCAGACGTCGAGGTGGTCGGAGGAACGAACAGGAGAAGTACTGTGGGTGTGCAATTGGAGGGCGGAGCGAGAGGGACGGGAGGTGAGAAGTGGGGGTTCAGTTTGGAGAGGTGTCACGTCTCCGGGAGTACGGCATGAAGGGACGGGCGTGTTGGGGGCGGGGATTTGCAACCGAAGCAGCGGGGTGCGTTGTGCTCCCACGGGTTGGGCATCGTACCAAACCCTCTCGAGAGATGACGACCCATGGGAGACGATTTTTTTTCGAGGAAGATGAAGATTTACCGCACAGTACCATTGAAAAATAATAACCGTCCCAGCCATTCACAGAGGACTACTTTGACTACATGTACACAATGAACAATTTACCATCCAAAGAAAACCATTTCAAAAGTGTGCTGTTAGAATAAATAAACAATTAAGTAGCATAAATACTTAAGTACGTTATCGCAGTGGAATATCTTCATATTGAAATAAAAAATGAACGACTTGGCTTTTCCACATATAAAATACATATGTGGAAAAGTCGAATTGTTTTTTTTTCAGTTTCAATAACACTTTAAACTTAGTCTATGTCGAAATAATTAATTTTAATACGTGCTCATTTAAGAGGAAATGAGTTATCTCCGTGACTCGCTTAGCAGGTTGTTTTCATGTTAGCTGTTTGAAACTGGATCACAGATAACACACGGACTCAAGTTAATGAAATAGTGGCCTTACCGTAGATGTACCATCTGATGTCCCATATGCGGGGCCATATATTACAACTTAGTCTTTAGATTGTCTAATGTTAAGCAGTGAGAGTCTTTTACGCATTTGCCCCTCCATCCTTTAGTCCTCATGATAAATCTAGCATCAAGTATCTAAGGGTGATACTGATCTAATCTCATAAATTGCTACCATTGATGGAGAGCTTATACGATCTCATTATGCTAATATTCTTCAGTTACGATCCGGAATGAGAAATTCTAAAATAGATTAACATATTATGATACGGTTTTCCTATATTTTCTCGACAAAATGGTGTACATCAAAACATAAATAAATCATCAAACAAAAAAATAGATAACACGTAAAAGGACACTCACATTTAGATTGTTTGAGCTTTCGACCTTCTCTGAGGCCTTCTGCTGACTGAACTTCTGAGACTGCTGGCTAGTCTGACCTAAAGAAGGCCTCAAAGAAGGCCGAAACCAAAAGCTCAAACAATCGAAAATATGGGTGTCCTTTTACGTGCTCTCTATTTTATTTTGTGTTCTATTGTGTCGTCCAAATGTTATATTGCTCTCGTGGGTGCTTCAACATCATCGATGTATATATTTTATAGAAATATATATATTTCTATATATATATTTCTATATATATATTTCTATATATATATTTCTATATATAGAAATATTTATATAGAAATATATATATTTCTATATATGTGTACACACACACACATATATATATACCATACCACAGTAATCAACCCGAAGGTCGGTTTAGTAGGTGATGGTAGAGCTTACCCATGTACCAAGCCCGACGGCGTGTGAATATTCACACATCAGGGTAGGGGGGCCAGTTCCTTTCCCTGTGCCGGTTATGGTTTCCCAGGAAGACCTGGTACCCGAAAAATCAACTAGCTGCAGGTGCCCAAAGTGCCTTGCCCGGGAATGGAACCCGGGACCCTCCGGTCAGTAGTCCAACGCTCTACCCACTAGACCACCGCGACCCGCATATATATATTTAGAGTCATTTCTTATGTTCCGAAGAAGACGGAGTTCAAGTCCGTCGAAATTATCAAGATATTAGTGTGTGTTCTTTTTATGTGTTCTCGTGCTGTGTGTTGCTGTCTAAGTTTTTTATTCAAGACTTCCATGTTACTTCGATGAAATCATCTATATTTCTATTTATATAAATAAATATATATATACATATATATATATATATGTATGTATGTATTCATTCGCATGGATACGAGATAAGAAAAAGGGATAGGAACACATATAGAAGAAGAACACATGAATGGTGGAGAAGGTAGAATCTAGCAGACCACAAGCGCAAAAAAGCTTCCCTGACCGGAGCTTAGATCAATAAGCACAGATTTTTGTGTAATATAGAAATTCTGAGGACAGAAAAACCGTAACGGTCACGGCTAACAAAAAATAATTGAAAAATACAAAAAACAAGAATAGTAGGTATGTAAAACATCTGTATGCAATGGGAACGAGTACATTAAATACGAAACAAAGCCTATTTTCTTATCAGAATCCAAATAAATATTATGGATGGTGTAGTGAACTTCATTGTACGCCGGATCTACATGCTACTCTTCCCTGCAATGTAAAGGTTTCAACTGAAAATCAAATATTTGTTGAACTTATGAGATTCAACATATTTTTAAATCATCCCTTTGGTGATTGTAATTCCAAATGATCTAGACGATAAATTGAGAAGTGTGGGTGCCATAACTTGTTTTAGAATGAGATAAAAAATAAATTGATCCGTCTAACATGACTAATAGATTCCTAAACTTTATTTAATGCCGATAACTTCTGTGCGCTGAGGGTTTATTATTCACGGTGGCGAGGATTTACGCCAATCGTTTTCATCTTTGGCTCGGGTTTAGCTGAAAAATGCTACGCAAAGTCATCGAATCGTCAGGATAACATGCCAACGAGGCGGATATTTTATTATCTAAGCAGTTTCAAGGCGATAACAGCTCAATTTTTATGGCTTTACTCTTGGCCTTTTGCTCCTAATAAACGTATTTTAATTTTAATGGTTAGTTTGTTCTCCGCAAGACCAAAGGGTCTTTTCATTCCCCCTTTTCCTAAGCAACGCTCAAAAAGGATGCATTGAGGATTAAGGAAGAGCCACGCCCAGTTGTAAACGGGTTAGAAATTTTATTCTTAACGTACAAAGCCGAAAGGAAAAATATAAAGCGATAGGTATGGACTGGGTGATTCACTCGTGCTCTTGAATCATTCACAAATACTACCACTCCTTGGGCAGAAAAACATGTTGACGGAAGACCAATACGCACGCTTGATAGATTCTGTAACTAGAATCTAAATCACAGTTAAGCTAACAAAGCTATTAATTAAGATTTGCATGGTGCCCTGCGGAATACTTCCTCCTGGATCCTGAAACGAATTGGGTACACTCAGAAGGAGACAAAACTTTCTCCAGATCCATGCCAATAAGAAACGAAGGGAATGACTCATAAATGAAGTTAGAGTCACTTGGAATAAATGCCTATGATTGAAATAGTAGACTTCGCTAATTCACTCTTTACAGTTAAGACTGTGTGGTTTCAGTTTATTGCTCCCACTCGTCTGAACGATAATCTACTAAGCAACTACTCTACATTTCATAGTTGTTGAAAATAAGCTCAGCGCATCAATGACTTGAATACAGGTAGCAAGACTTGGCAGCTGCCTTAAAGAAGAGTTTCAATAATTTTACAACAGCATTTCTCGTACAAATACTAAGGTTTTTTCAGTCATTTTTTATCTAATTTCAAACGAATTTTTAAAAACAGGACAGTTTCTACAATTTATATTTGATATAAGGAGTAAGAAATACAGTTATAAATTACTTACTTCGGTTTTGAATTTTTAATACGTTTGAAGTTATACAAGTGGATATTCAAATAGTTGAGTATTCTATTTTCCGAGTTTGATTGTTTCGTACACTAACAAAAGAAGGGGAATTTGTTTCATAACAAACGAAAAGCATAGGTGTCATCTCACCTACGGTTTTTTCCTACCCGTAATATACTTTCACTAGAAAGCGGACTCGACCACTTCAATTGATTTATGTAATCTGTTTACACTGCCATATGATACTTGAAAAAGTTTTCACGGCCTTGGGGTACTTTTTAATCACCTACTTGAAACATATCTCTCAAAGCACCAAAATGGTTCATATAATGGTGAATAGTAATTTTCGATGACAACTCAACTTGAAATACCCTATGTAGGTTTTGATTAGCAATATCAATATTCAAATAGAGTAGATAAAAATTATCCCTCACCGAGTTATTTGGAAATGGTAGGTCAATTTACTTAAGATATTTGATTTAAACAAAAACTACACGCTATTTAACATAATATTAAAGTTGACAGTCAATTAAATACAGTCTAGATAGCAATACAAGTATGATCTAGTATTGGCTGTAATTAGATTGACCAAAGCATCATTACAATAGCAAAATAATGAGTGTTAAATTAGAATCGTCGACGCTGAGATTTTAAGCGATGTTTTCAAACATCTTATCAGGTAATCTACCAGTTAAGGTAGATTTTAGGATGGATACAACTATCAAATTAATATTTTATGACTCTAAATAAAACGCAATCCAGCAAACTACTCTACATCATTTCAAACATCTTTATGTACATTATTTATCTCTTACGATAACATGCATAGAGTTTTTAGCTGATCTGATTGCTTCGATAAGGCTAAAGAAAGCTTATCTCTTAGGGATATAGTTAACATAAAAGCTGCTTTGCCAAGGAAATTGCAATCCTATATTGAAATGTGGTTTTAATGTTCTCAACAAGGAGTATTCCATTATTACCCACATTAAATGCGTATCGGTGACTAGAAAATATATATGAAATCAATCCGATTGCATTATTTACTATGCATAAGGCGTAAAGTACAATGAAAAGGGTAGATAACAGGAATGGTCTAGGGGAAATTCGGCAGATTTAGCCAACAATCATCATGCTTACACTACTACGAATAGAAGAGATTTGAAGAGTAAATTCACTTTCAAAGAAATCGTGCCTTAGCAGTCACCTGGTGTTTTAAAACGCGCCTCCTCTGTCACGTAAGGCACGCCACGCAATCTGGAGGGTCGACACTCCCGACTTCCCCACCTTCCGCTTCCCGCGGAGACATTACTCAAAATTTCACCCGAAACAAATCGCCCTGTTTGCGGGGGCACTCGGGAGAGGAGAAAGGGAAAGGAGCGGGGTGGGGGAAGTAGAAGGAGAGAGACGGCGGCGGACGGAAGGGCACCACTCGCAAGTACGTGTCCCATTAGACCCCGTGGCAAAATGGAGTCGTCCACACAAAGGCGACGTGAAAAGGAGACCACCAAAACAATCCGCGGCCCGAAGGGAATAACTCATGGCGGGGAGCCTAGAGTGAGATATGGTTTGAGGGAGAGAGAGAGAAAGAGCAAGGCTGATAGAGGGTTCCGGGAGACGCCCCTCACTGCCCCTTCGCGAATGAAAAGAAACGATGAAAGTGTTCCCAAGCGGAGCGAGCGAAACGAATGCGCGTGGGTGCGTCCACGTAGAATGGTCGTTTGAATCGTACATGTGCATATATGCGGTGACGTTGGGTCGACTGTAGAGCAATAAACAATGTGGCAAATCCTTCCTACCCCCTCAAGTGCGCTCTCCTCAACCCCTTTCAACCATCCTTCATCCGGCGGCAGCGACCCCATATTTATGACATCCTACAGCTCAGACGACGATGTCGTCGTCCTCATTCGACTCTCGTCTTGGAACTTCCTGCTCTCCTTCCTCACAACCTTCTCCTTCCGCCTCAGCCGCCGAGAAATTAGAATTATATTTACTAGCTGCGCGAAATAAAAAGCAAAGACGTCGCAATGCTTCTAAAACATCTTTACCCTGCCGATGTTTTTTTTATCACTAGTTCTGAGTAATGACTTAGCTTAAGCCTCTCTGTCATTCCACCCTAAGTAAATATTGCAACAAAAACTGATTTATTATACTCTACTGAGGTGAAACGCCGCCTAATTTCATAATAGTTGATCCCAATATGTTAATAGCTTAGTAGCAGAAATATATTTATGAAGATATTCTCTGACTTAGGCAATTTTAAGATCCATGATGTAAATTAATTATGAATTTATACGGTCATTCAAAGCATGCATACGAATTCCAATTATTATGAACCATCACAGCAATCGTCATTTTTGTATTATAACTAATAAAATTACGTAGTGCTCTTATGTGTTGTTATTATTTCTTGCGGGCTGGAATTTTTTCACTGAAGGAAAATCAAATCAGTAGGTAAATTAGCTAGCGCCAATTCCTGCAACATCCAGGTTTGGTTGCTAAGACTGGCGAAATTTTGGTTGAATCGGCATTAGTGTTTGCGCCAGCTGTTTGTAGGTTCTTTTTGTTTTCCGGAAATCACAGTGATACATTTTTTTTCAAATTTAAAGGTTGGCACATTTTTCTTTATATAATATAGTCAAAAATGATAGGCTACGAGGGTAGGCTGAAAACTAATGCACACATGCTTGTAGCCATAAACAAAATCACCTTCAGAAGAACTCCTGGTGGCTTGTGAGATTAACATTCCCCCTCATCATGCTTACGCAGGTTTGAAGTGGTTTCATTCATGCAGTGTATTTTGGGAAGCGGAATTATGGAGACGAGTACAAGTGAACACGAGTTGACATAGCAACGAAAGTTAAACAGCGTGCTATAGTCGAATTTTTAACTGCTGCATAAGGGACTCACACAGAGATTCATCGCCGTTTAAAGGCTTTTTATGGTGACGATGCTGTTGATAGGTCTACTGTAAATCGAAGGGTAGTAAAATTTCGTGGCTGCGAGCCTGGAAAAGCCATAATTGTTGATAAAACTTCTTATGACTGTGTTTTGGGATGCTCACCAAGTTTTTGTGACCGATTTTCTGGAACGAGGGACAATGATAAATTCTTCTCAGTATATGCAGGCTCTGAAACACCTCCGATTTCGAGTTTGTCGTGTTAAAGACAGCCTGGCACCAATAATCTTGCTAGATAACAACGTTCGTCCACATATCTCGCGCGCAACTGGAGAGGCTCTGCGAAACCTGAAATTTGAACCGATTCCACACCCTCATATTCCCCCGATCTTGCTCTTTACGATTGTTATTTTTTCATTAACTCAAGAGACACCTCAAGGGTATTGAAAGACACCTCAGACAATGAGGTGAAGGCAGCTGTCAAGTCCTGGAGTCAAGAAAATTCGGAGGAATTTTTCAGTGACGGATAGAAAAAACTTGTTACAGGTTGGGAGAAATATGTTAGCCTTAACGGTGACTATGTTGAAAAATAATAAAATGATTTTTAAACTTAAGAATTGTAATTTAATGTACTTTTCGCCCGATCTTGCTATTTATTTGTTGTATGTGGTGTACAAGTATGAGTGAATTAATTTTCAGCATACCCTCGTATTATTATATAAATCATTCCATATATTCATACAGTAATTTCGAAAATATAGAGGAAATGCATGAATTGAATTTATTTTGCGAGGGATCAGGAAAATAAAAGCTCTCAATCGAGTAAATACCTAGCGCAACTACCAAAACCAAAGAATTTCACATTAGTTTTGGACGCACTAAATCCATATTTTAGGAATGGTACCAAGCCGGACAAGTTTTGCCAATAATTCAGGGAGATGCAGCATACATTTGAAACGTTATCAAAGCCAATTCTTACAACGAATCACCATCTTGGGATTGCTACCCATGCACCCGAACCAGAAGACGAAGTACGCAGGACGTTTCCCATCCACCCCCGCGGAGGAGAGGCTTCGGGGCAAGGCGTCTGCCCACGCATCTTCTCTCCTTCAGTTTGCCACATCCCACGGGGAAGAATATATCGAGGTATGGCTTCGCAGATGGGTGCTGCACACACAGATGCACAAACACACGCTCGAAATTCACACGGTGACATTGCGCACTCTCACAGACAAGCGTCCAGTACTCCACTATATTTTAACCCTTATCGCATAAGAATACGCCCTTTCTACCCACACGACGGGTCATGCTACAAAAAATATATTTAAATGTTTTTTGCAAGGATAAAGTATTCTGTTTCGGATAATTAATTCTGCCAACGCTTCATAAGTCGCAAAATGGTTCATAGCCAACTGGGAAAAGGGCAGGATAAAGAATAATTACAAGATTTCCTCGTCGAATTTGTCGTCATTTTCAGTGATATTTGACCATAGATACTATATGTTCCTTCAGAACATATTTCTTCTCTGATCATATGCAAAATATGTCAAACAAAAGAATGATTGATCTTAAATTTTATCTATTGGTCAGAAAAGAGTTAAAATGGAAACTGGATGAACAAGATAATAACAGTAGATTAAAAAGCCATAGAGTTGTAAAGCAATAATAATTTTTACTACATAATTTCTTTCACATAGCATTACTTGCACGATATGAGCAAATGACGATGCGAAAAACCAATCGTGAATACAGCGATGGATGGATGAATTTAATAGAAGCCAATAATAAAATAATAATAAAATTTAATAAAACATAGAAATTTGAATTCATAGTATGTTCATATGAATTTCAAAAAATTCGATGTATTTAAAAGGAAAATTTTATTGCTCCTTTCATGGACGAATGCGATATGTAGAAATAGGTGGTAATTCAACACTTCGGTACTGGCCGTATTTCATCGGCAACTAGGCAAGATGACATATTTATGGGACAGGTTTTATTCACCTCAAGAAAAATAATCCAGACCAGAGGAGGAAGGACAAGGTTTATAATTTTTAGATCTATAGTTTAGACACCTATATTAAGCATCGATTCATGTTCTTTCAGGATCCTTAATTCGAGGAGCAGTAGTCAAAAGACGCATGTCGGATAAACTCCGCTTAGCAGAAAGTTTTACTCATTAGATAAATATATTATTAGCATTGGGAATACTATAACTTGATATCCACAATCAATGTACTTATTAAAGGAATTTGTAAATTAAAATGGAAAGTTAACTTTATATTCCATTAAAAAACCTATTGACTATCAAAATATTATTGATACGTATCCATGCAAGTTACGTATTCTTGAGTAAATTGTTCCTTTCTTGTACATCTCATCCACTACTGCCCGAAATATTCACCTTCATTGGCTGTTCTTCTTCCTCACTCTTAGAAACTGGTTTGAGGACTGTTTGCAGGCCAGCTTATGCCCTCCTCATCTTTTTCAACTCATTCCTGGACACAACAGTTATGGTAAAACACGAGAGACTACATTCCTTCGAGATTTTACAAGTTCTTTGTGGGTGCAACATTTCTAACCCCGCATCCATTTTCTTAACTGCGTCAAGAGAATAAAATTCTCTCTTGATACATAGCAGGAGATAGCCTATGTTGTGTTATGTCTTAAATTTGCTTCCCTCGGAAGGTAATAGAAATTTCTTGCAGCTCCTTGTTCATTCGTTAAGAGTGGCATAATTTTCAAAAGTTGTCGCTCTAAGGAACTTTAGTGTTGGGAGGGGTTGCAATTAATATATCAAGCAAAGAATTTGTAAAATTCTCGAACATATGTTAATTTGGCTGAGACAGTGTCTTGTTAACATATCTTACAAACATAGGTCTATGCCCTTAGGGTAATTCACCGTTGTTCGCTCGGTCTTATATTGTCTACGGTAATAATCAACGTCACTTAATCCACGTTCATAAAATAGCACGTCAGCACTTAGTAACCACTAACTATTTTGTATATTCACTCATGAAACCCGGAGGTATTACTAGTCTGATTACTAATGACATCTGATTAATTTTGCCACTATATCGCCATGATTTTCATTAAAATCCTTATTATACGTTATTTACATTTAAGTACCAATAAATGAAACCTTTTCAACTTTTGAAGGGTGAAAAATGTTATTAGTAATCAGTGATGGGAAAATTTACCTATTTGTGTACTAACCAATAAATTCAATGAAATTAGGTCCCCCTCGAATGATTGCGAGTGCGTTACATAAGCAAATCTTTTAAGTATTGGTAATGTATTTTCAACGTCAACTAAAATGGCGTCAAACAAAAATTTAAGACTGTTAAAATGAATATAAATAAGAAACTATGTAGAATGTAGAGCAACTACTTTGATAAAATATCATTATGTAACTTTATTATACAGCTATTTGCAAAAAACAGATCGATTGAATTAACTTAAAATGACAATCTAATTCCATATTATATGAAGTATTCATTCATTTATTCATCGTTTAACACAAATAGTGTTTGAAACGATGAATTAGAGAACTTGCATTAAAATACATACATTATATATGTGTATATATATATATATATATATATATATATATATATACATACATACACATACATATTTATATGTATACAATCAAACACGAAATCCCGCCATACGCGAACAAATATTCATTCATATAGAAATAGAGATAAGGAAATGGGAAAGGAACACACACAAAGGACGAACACAGTAGAGGTGGGGAAGGCGGACTTGAGCAGATCACAAATGTAAAAATATCTAATCTATGTGTGTGTATTTTTATAATTATACACATGTATGTATATATATTTGTCGTGGTGGAAGGGCTTGTGTGTTCCGATGACCCCTAGAGCTGTGCTGGCGGGAGTAATAATAATTACTCCTGGAAGGGTCACCCATGCCAGATAGGTCGAAGGTTAGGAGCCAGACGAAAGGTAGTCCACGCAGCGTCTGTTCCTCAGTGAGGCGGCTGCAATGGCGTCTGACCCCAGTGGGGCGGCCATTAAGTGATGGTGTCACGTTAAAAACACTATTGAGGAAGGCATCGGGAAACCACCTCAATTATGATTCCCAAGAATATTATGATGGGAACTATACATAATATGAGTCCTGGCAACTACGGGACTCAGCCCAAGAGGCCGTGTGTCGTGCCCGGCAGCGGGAGAGGCAAGGCTTCCGCGGTCGTCATCCCACGAAACCCTTGCAGGGAAGAAATAACTTCAGCAGGACAGAAGACTCAGAAGAAGGC
This sequence comes from Hetaerina titia, assembly GCA_037158775.1. Taxonomy (NCBI): domain Eukaryota; kingdom Metazoa; phylum Arthropoda; class Insecta; order Odonata; family Calopterygidae; genus Hetaerina; species Hetaerina titia. The sequence goes on along the minus strand of CM073773.1, from coordinate 73,044,793 downwards.
GAAAGTAGTAAGAATAGGAACCTGGAACGTCAGGACAATGTTGAGGAGAGGCAAATTAGAAAATATTAAGCGAGAGATGGAAAGAGGTAACATAGATGTTTTAGGCCTCCGCGAGGTGAGATGGAAGGATAGCGGGGATTACTGGAGTGACAATTATAGAGTAATATACAGCGGCGGGGACGAGAGCCAACGAGGGGTTGCCGTAATTTTAAATAAAGGGGTAGGAAGAAGCGTAGTCAACATAGAGCAAGCGACAGATAGAATTTTACTCGTAGAGATTAAAGCAGAGCCGACGAACTTGGTCATTGTTCAGGTATACATGCCACCGAGCAACCACAAGGAGGAAGAAGTCGATAGGATGTATGATGAGTTAGAGGATATCATCGCGAGTGTTCCAGCAGGGAAACATTTGATAGTGATGGGGGATTGGAATGCGACGGTAGGCGAAGGAAGAGATGGTGGTGAGGTGGGGGACTATGGGTTAGGCACGAGGAATGAACGCGGGGAGAAAGCAATTGAATTCTGCAGGAGACAGGGGTTAGTCATCACTAACACATGGTTTAGACACCACAAAAGGCGTAGGTATACATGGAAAATGCCAGGTGACTCAGAAAGGTATCAGTTAGATTATATTATGGTTAGGCACAGGTTTAGGAACAGTGTGATAAATTCGCACAGTTTCCCAGGAGCGGATGCGGACTCTGACCACAATTTAGTTGTTATGAAATGTAATGTTCGTTTCAAGAAGATAAGGCAAGGACGGCGGGTTAAAAAATGGAATTTAGAAGCAATAAATGAATTAACGAGGAAGGAGTATCAGGAGGCTGTAGAGAAAATGATGGATGACGGTAAAGAACTGAGTGCTATCGAAGAAAAATGGGAATGTATCAAGAAAGGGATATTGGAAGCCGCTAAAGACACTATAGGAACCGTTAACGGGAAAAGGATAAGGAAACCATGGGTAACGGATGAGATGAATGCGAAGATGGATGAGAGAAGAAGATGGAAAAATGTAAACACAGAGTTAGGCAAAATGAAGTACAAAGAGTTAAACAATAAATTGAGAAGGGTCACAAATAAAGCAAAAGAAGAATGGTGGAAAACGCAATGCGAGGATATGGAAAGTTTACAGAAGAAGGGTGAAATTGGTGCTCTATACAGCAAGGTTAAGTTATTATCGGGAAGTAAGAAGGCAAGAGCTGTGCTAACAGTTAAAGATAAATGGGGTAAGATAATAGTTGAACCAGGAAAAATCCAAGAGAGATGGAAGGAATATATAGAAACACTGTATGGTAAAGAACTTAGGCCGACAAGGTTAGACATAGAAAAGGAACATGACGTAGAAGAAGATAGCTTAGGTCCAGGCATACTCGACGATGAAATAGAAAGGGCATTAAAGGAGATGAAAGCAAATAAGGCTGTGGGGGTGGACAATATTCCTGTAGAAATGTTGAAATGGTTAGGGAAAGGTGGGAAGAAGGCCATATATGGACTGATTCGTAGTATCTATGAGGAAGGAATCTGGCCGGAAGATTTTGTGAAATCGGTGTTAGTTCCTATTCCAAAAAAGGCAAAGGCTTCGTCATGTGAGGATTACAGAACAATAAGTTTGATATCCCACGCAGCTAAAGTTATTCTCAGGATCATCAACAAAAGGATAGAGAGTAAGGCAAATGATTACTTAGGGGAGGATCAGTTTGGGTTCAGGAAAGGAAGAGGTACGCGTGATGCCATTGCAGTAATGAGATCACTAGTCGAGAGGAATATAGAATTCAATCAGGACGTTTTTGCCTGTTTTGTAGATTTCGAAAAAGCGTTTGATAGAGTGAATTGGGAAAAATTAATGCGTGTATTGCAGAAAATAGGAATGGATTGGAGGGACAGGAGACTGATCCGCAACCTGTACATGTCTCAGACTGCTCAGGTGCGAGTGGGGAACGGAGAGTCTGGATGGGCAGTGTTAGGAAGAGGTGTAAGGCAGGGTTGCCCATTGTCACCGGTACTGTTCAACGTATATGTAGAGGAAATGATTAAAGAGACATGGGAAGAACTGGAGGTAGGAATGAAAGTCGGAGGGGAACTCGTAAAATCGGTTAGGTTTGCTGATGACCAAGCATTAGTTGCTCAGTCAGCCAAGGGGTTGCAAGCATTGTTGAGTGAATTGGAGGTTCAGTGCGATAAATATGGGATGAGAATAAATATTAATAAAACAAAGGTTATGCGATTTTCCAGAAAGAAAAAGGCTAAGCTAAATATTGAAATAGGCGGGGAAAGAATAGAGCAGGTAGAGCAGTTTACATATCTCGGAAGTGTTTTGGACCAATACGGTCAAAGTGGTAGGGACGTAAGGAGAAGAATTGCGCTAGGCAAGGAGGCTTTCTCAAGGAGGAGGGAGTTGATGACGGGGACGTTGAGTAGGGATGTTAAGACAAGACTCGTAAAAACTCTGATATGGAGCGTAGCTATGTACGGCGCGGAAACGTGGTCGCTGAAGCAGGAGGATAGACGTAGATTGGAGGCTTTTGAAATGTGGGTGTGGAGAAGAATGGAGAAGGTGAAATGGACCGAAAGGAAAACAAATGAGGAAGTACTGGAAATGGTGGGTGAGGAGAGGGGTTTGTTGAGAGAAATCCTATGGAGGCAGGAAAAATGGATGAAAGGCGTATTGAGCGGTAGTGGAATGTTGAAGAGGGTAATAGAGGGGAGAATGTTGGGCAAGCGAGGTAAGGGTAGGAACAGGATAGGGATGTTGGACGGGATGAAGGGAGGAAAGAAGTACACCGAGATGAAGAGGGACCTGATATAGATTAGTTTGCTAGGTGGGGAGTCACAAAATGTTTATTTGATAGTTGTGTCCATCCAAAAACCTACCTTAACCGGTAGATTACCTAATAATAAAATGTATATATATATATATATATATATATATATATATGTATTTGAATGTATGTATGCATACCGTCCCTTATTTCCCTAGAGGAAAGTGGTTTGGCCATCAAAAATTTGGAATAAGTGTGTCATTTATGTGTTTCTGTGTTTTCGTTGACTAGCGATATCTCGCTCCTTCGTTTAAATAATATATATACATACATATGTATATATATATGTATGTATACATATACATATATATCTACACTCATTGGTAAGGAAATAGATATAAGGAAAAGGATATCGGAGAGCATACATGAAGGATAAAGCACGTACACAAGAGAGGTGGGGAAGGCGAAATCGAGCAGATTATAAGTGCAAAAATATTTTCTTGACCGGGACTCGAACACCGGATCTTTTTACTTGCCGGGGCTATGCTGTAACTACTTCAGCCATCGAGGAAACGTAATTTACACTAAAATCTTTGGGGAGCCAATTGATTAATATAGCTGGATGACATGTCTTCAATGTATTTTATTTCATTTTGTTTCCTGTCTTTGGACAAGGTCACAGGTTTGAACATGGATGCCTCAGGTTTGTACATTCATGCTCTAATTTTTCTTTAAAACACTTAAGACAATTCACCCCGCAGCTTTTCATTCCAAAATATCGTGTAATTAAGTTAAGCTCTGTTCTAATTCATTCAATGTCCAGCCAAAATAAGGTAAATTCTCACATTGTTAATAAATATGGCTCACTGTTGATGTACTACATTTAAATTATGAATGCGTACATTTCATTTAGTTACGATAGAAGGACTTTGGAGTAAAATTTAAGTAAAATGTTGTGTATGACTTGCAGCATCATTTTATTAAATAGATTTACGGTAATGAAATAGTTCTTTGATATATTTGGCCAAGTGATAACATTTCTGGGTGACGTATAAAATCAGTGTACCTAGGTCATTCTTGAAACAGATGTCGGAACGAGAATAACCTTGAAGTTTTGATTCGAACCTTGAAGGTTTTATCTGGCTTTCCAGCCAGCTGGTGCCGCAAAGGAATATACAATGAATACAGAGTGGGTGAATATCTATAGAGGTGTAAATAATTATCCAAGACAAAGGCTAGTTAGATGGGTAGTCGATACCGGATAAATTGGCCATAAATAAACCATCTACTTAATCATATTCTCATTTGGCCGTAAATTTATTCATTTTCTCAAAGAAATAATATTCTTTCTGCTCCATATCCCTTGTCAGAGAATAATTTTCAGGTTACTATTGTTTATTATTGTGGTTTTTGATAATAGCAAAATGCAAGCATAATGATGACTGGACTGATTTTTCTACTATTTTTTAGACTAAGAGCCAAATCTTCACGCATAAAAGAGGTTATTTTTGGGAAAGCTGTATTTATTAAATTTAATATTTAATTTACTGAATACTCGCTAAAATTAACGACGTCCAAGCTTTTCATTCGCTTATTTTTTGTTGAATGAAACATTCTGGACTTATTACTCCATTGAGTCATCATTTTCTGCATTCTTCGGTTAATTTCAAAGTTTTACCGACATGTTTTTTGCATCTATGGTAATGGTATTCTCATCAACTCTATCCGTTTTATAAAACCTTTTCTTTTGTTGACCTCACTACTTTTTTTCAGATTTTTAGAATAATTACTAAAAGAGTTTAGTGTCACCTCTGATCTAGTTCTTCCCCTTCCTCCTTCTGTCATTTTCTCATCGTTTTCCCAGATTTGCGTGAAAAATTCTAGTGATAATGGGCAGTCGTCCTATTCCCGTTACAAAAACGGCGCAACTAGACTTCATCCGCGAGCCGTGCCTGCGTAATTTGAGATTTGTTCAGGTGTATGATGAGTCGCCGATGCTATTCACTCTTATCTTATGCAAAACGTACGCTACTCGCTATCGGCAGAAAACTCATTTTGTCCAATGCTTTATAAAATTCTATGGAGCTTACGGAGGAAACCCATTCCGCATTATTTTTTTAAAGATGTTTCCACCTCTCTTCTACTTTTTCATTCCTTGATTCTCCTCAAAGAATTTATCAACTGCTACTCACTTATTCATTTCTTTTTTCCCTAATAAAGCTAGTTTCCTTTATTTTAGCATGCTGTGAGTTCTGAATTTTTGGCGGATGCTATTATTATCTATTGTCAAATAATCATATACCTTCTTACTATTACTCCGTGAAGGTGAGTAAATCAGAATGTAAACAAAGGTTGATCTTTGATGCCTGCTTATTACTGATATATTCATTTACTCTTCTGTCCTGCAGTAGCACTTTTATTTCTAATAGCATGTTTAATAGTACCGCCAACCCTCACTGGCTCTCCTCTTCTTCAAATCGATGTATTGCTCTGGGACTACCGCTCCAATAATTCTTGCTATCCTTTCATCTCACCTCGTACGAGTCTAACATGCCTGTATTTTCTCTCACCATGTGTCACTCGGTGCTTTCCAATTTTCCTTAACTCAGCATCGTAAATGCGCAGTGCATTTCTCGACATTCTGAACAGCTTCCATTTCGTAATAGCTTGTGACCAAGATGGTTACAGTTGTGAAAGGTCACACCGCGAACAGCAATAGTTTCCTACGTAAATATGAGCTTTATTTAACAGTTCGCCCAATTTTATATTTAATTAGCGTCTTTCAGATTTTCCCCGGCGCATAGTTTGCTGAAACGGAAATTTTAAAAAAGATTTTGAAAGATTATTTTCCTTAAATGGAAAAAGCATGTTATTTCGGAGGATTTCCAAGGCTGAGTTAATTTTTTTAACAGTTATGCACGCTTAGCTACCTCTTTAGCTTTGTGATTACCGGTTGTTTCCCCAGTCTGGGACATTACTTAACATAGGAAGATATCTTCATTCGGAAAATGCAAGTCCCGCGTGATATCATTTACACCAAGTAACTTTCATCCTTCCTGCTTGAAGGTGACTGCTAAACTGTTCTAGAAGGCGTATGGATAGGCACTCCTATAATTCATATAATTTAAACGTCAACTGGCTCAATGAATAACGCCTTTTGGTACGTTTCCAGCACGTGCTGACTCCAACAAATGGGAGAATTTGAAAAAAGTGCTCGTTTAATTCATATGTTACAATGGCTGTAAAAGTCCTTGCTGCATGAAAAAGGCACGTGCTTTATGTTGCTTCATTAGATACGCTCCTTTGTAATATGACTCATAAATAAAATTCTGGTGAAAAACATTGAAACTCACAGATTGAACATTTGGCATTCGGGCACATCATATCATTCAAATGCATGTCTAATTTTTTCTAAAATGTTGTCCTTGCGCAAAATATTTTGCTCACAGATAGTGAAAATGGTAAAGGCAATAAATGTGTCAGCAAGTGAAATGTTCGTCCATAATATCTCAGGACTTACATAATGCAGAAGAGTTAAGACCTTCTTAACAACTTCTTTGTGATGTAAAAATATTCAATATGAATGAGCGCAGAGACATTTACAATATTTCACGGGTTGAGGAACAATATAAATTGATAAAGCTAAAAATCACACAAAATAATCATACAAAAAGTTTTTTGTGTACCTGAAATTGCCATTTTAAATTCTCAGATGATTTATAAAGCGTTGCTCACTGAATTATCTTTCCGAGCAGAAAATCCTAATGGAATCCTGAAAAATGAATAAAACTAGTGTAAATAAAACAAGCAATTGTACATGGTGACTGTATTCAAACATTAGAAGGATATAGAGAAATCAATTGAAAAATCATAAAATAATTAATAAATAGTTTTTCCCACAGTTGGTATTTTCATGCTACGTCTGCTGAATTAATTTACATATAAGTCGAGGGTCTATTTTATATTTTCACATTCGAATCCACCGGTAGCTAACTATTTCGTTCTGTAGAATTACTACTATTCTATCTTTCTAATATGCCATTCTCCTACTTCAATCCAAATACCTTTCAACACAATCTCCTGAAAAGTAACTCAGTATAAAATGTTTCATAAATAGGCCATCTGAACTTAATGATATCTAAGACATAAAATATATAATATCATTATGGCCTGTGTTGAGGCTAGTGGAGAAATATCAATTTTTAAGATATCTGCTACACAAATATAGCTATTTCTTAATGAATTGTTTAGTATAATGAAGATAAAAAAACTATAGACACAGTAATCAACCCGAAGGTCGGTTTAGTAGGTGATGGTAGAGCTCACCCGTGTACCAAGCCCGACGGCGTGTGAATAATCCCACATCAAGGTAGGGGGGCCAGTTCCTTTCCCTGTGCCGGTTATGGTTTCCCAGGAAGATCTGGTACCCGAAAAAACAACTAGCTTGGGTGGAGCTGCAGGTATCCAAAGTGCCCGGGAATCGAACCCGGGACCCTCCGGTCAGTAGTCCAACGCTCTACCCACTAGACTACCGCGACCCGCTATAATGAAGATATGTTTGTTAAAACTAGAAATATCAAAAATCATTTTACTTTGATAAATTATTTGTAAGATATTGCACATTTATGAAATTAAACCTTCAATATAATGAAAATCACATTTAATGGTACCCTCCTGACAAAAACCGTCCATTTGTAACAGTGCATTTTTCCGATTTCAAGCATCTGGAAGGGTAAGTATTAAACTGGTATTAAATTACCTGCTGCATAAGATTGCATGGTGAAATGTTAAGAAATTTTAATTCTCTACTCTACGCATTTTATATTATTTATTAGGTAATCTACCGGTTAAGGTAGTTTTTTGGATGGACACAACTATCAAATAAACATTTTGTGACTCCCCACCTAGCAAACTAATCTATATCAGGTCCTTCTTCATCTCGGTGTACTTCTTTCCTCCCTTCATTCCGTCCAACATCCCTATCCTGTTCCTACCCTTACCTTGCCCAACATTCTCCCCTCTATTACCCTCTTCAACATTCCACTACCGCTCAATACGCCTTTCATCCATTTTTCCTGCCTCCATAGGATTTCTCTCAACAAACCCCTCTCCTCCCCCACCATTTCCAGTACTTCCTCATTTGTTTTCCTTTCGGTCCATTTCACCTTCTCCATTCTTCTCCACACCCACATTTCAAAAGCCTCCAATCTACGTCTATCCTCCTGCTTCAGCGACCACGTTTCCGCGCCGTACATAGCTATGCTCCATATCAGAGTTTTTACGAGTCTTGTCTTAACATCCCTACTCAACGTCCCCGTCATCAACTCCCTCCTCCTTGAGAAAGCCTCCTTGCCTAGCGCAATTCTTCTCCTTACGTTCCTACCACTTTGACCGTGTTGGTCCAAAACACTTCCGAGATATGTAAACTGTTCTACCTGCTCTATTTTTTCCCCGCCTATTTTAATATTTAATGACTTTCTAATAATCAATGACTAACAGAACAACAATAACCTATTCAAAATATTCCAGATAACAGTGTAATCTGTGTGTATTAAGCGTAAACCATGACTCTTGATCGGTAGAGATAACTTAAGACGAATCTGTGTAGAAGCCTATTTGTAGAAATTGATATTCTTAGGAGATTATTGGGAAAAATCTTTCGCTGATTGACAGACGTCTTCCAAGAAGAATTTTTGTTTGTTTTTTCGTCTAAATTGGTTTTATTTTTGCCAGCAATTTAGCATATTAACTGAATCGTATCAGGGGAAAATATTGATTGTGATTCTTTTAATTTCCGAGCAAGTCTGACGAAGCCCCCTAATGAATTATGTAGATATAAACGGAAGTCATATTTTAAGACTCAAGAAATCCGTTTAGTACATACACCATCTCATTTAGTAGCCGCTTTAACATAGAAATTGGCCCTTTGGTCACCGCAATAGTGGACGCCAATCGACTTGTAAACGCGCAGCGTAATTTCGAATGTGCCACCCTCGAGCCATTTAGGAAGGCTGGTACCGTGTTCAACCATTTCAAAGGTAGAGGAAAGGGCTGGAGAGGTGAACTATTTATTATTGGACGATGCGGAATCAAAGGGGAAGAGAAAATAGTACCGTTAAAAAATTTAAAAAAACAGAGCGAGTAGGATATCTCTTCAATTCATTTGCAGCCGTCACGCAGATGCATCGCTTCCAGAATCGGAATCCACCACACAAGCACGCACGCACTCAAAGAGTCACCCCCTCTCGCTGGCATGCATGCGTGGACGCATTTCCATACGGTAGCGGCAATGAATTATTATTCATGCATTTTCCATCGCGTCGGACCAACCCACGCACTACCACATCCAGCAACTCGGTTTCTTATTAATTGGATCGAAGGAGTGGGAAAGGTGTGGTGGGCGGAGAGTTTGGGATCGGGCGTATACACGGAGAAGGTAGAATGGAGGACAGTTACAGATGTTAGATGAAATAAATGCAAATAATAACTAACACATTGTCATTTTCGGACGGTTTGATTAAAATTCTAACGGGGGAAAATAGATTTCTAGCTTTTGTATGCTACAGGATTATTTTTTTTCTAAATCGCCATCATAATAATTTACGCCAAACAAAAATAAGTCATCTTGCAAGCTTTTACCATGGAGTCTTATGATAGTATTATTTATGCAATACAATAAAACTGAATTTTCGCTTAGTAAAGTATTAAAAAATGCATTTATTTATTTTAGAAAAATGTAGATCTCTACTCAAATAACTTTTAATTTTTTTCACTAAAGTCAGTGAGCATATATGCTATTGAAAAACTTTTAAAGAATTATATACTAATAGGAAAAAATATTGATTCAGTGAACAATGATTACTGGCACTTTTATGAGGAGAGCATGCACAAAAAGTAAACATAATTATGTTCTAAACTTCTTTTTACCCACTGCGACATTTATATTTTGTTTTGTTATTATAGAAAAATATTCTAAAAATTGTATATACTATATGCAATTTTTATATAACAATTGTATAAACTATATAGGTAATATCATAATCATATCTTTTATTATTTAACTTACGTACATAAATTTTGGTTTTAACTATTTTACTCTTCAATTTCTATGTACATATTCATGCTCCTTTTAGTTTTAATCCTTCCCATTTTCAGAGTTCCAAAAGACATGGGATATCTCAGCAAAGCTCGATTGCCAAAAGTGAAATAAATTTTATTCAAACACCCAGGACAACATCTTGCAAATTCATTACATTTTTTTTTATTCTATTTTAAATGTCATACTGGAATCAAATACAATGAACAGGATTACTATGATACCTATCAAGGATAATGATCACAGGCATATCCTGATCAATGAATATGTGGAAATTTGATGAAAGTAGAGAATAAATGAAACTTTATTATCATTATTCCAAATGAAAGAGGAGCATCAGTTCACAAATTAACTAATAAACAACACATGGTTTTATCCAAGTTTTTTCATCCAAGGAATATCTCTAAATGGAGTAAACACTAATAAAAAAAATTCAGGGAAAAATATAGCATTGTCAGAAAATTCTTTTTTCGAGTGATATGAAGGTATAATTAGGTGTATTATACAATATTTCATAGTCAAGCATACAGTTTTACTTTCTTTATACGTTAAATAAGAGAAAAATTGTTTTACAGACTAATTCGATTTCAATTTATTTAAATATATATACTTGAATGTTTTGAGGTCCTCTAAGTATGTTTTTAGGTCCTCTAAATATGTTTTGACCATTATCCGAATGATGTCTCCCTGTTTGTCTACGTGAGAGGTCTCTCTGTAGGAACAGCAAAGATTAACTTGAGCAGCGTAATTACTATATTTAAGATTATTAAGAGTATTTGAACTCATAAGATTCGACTAAAAACTACCAACTGGAAGTGACCGGTGTCAGCCTTTTTTCAACGATTGAAGGGTGGTCGCTATAAATAAATGCTAAATTAAGATGATACCCAAGTCCAGAACTAATTTTTGTTATGATACGAGTTTAATTGAACCCTAATTTGTTCTCCACATTAAAAATAAAATATTTAATGTGCCATACTTCCGGTTTTCCACCGCGAGCTTTGGCTTTATTAGTCAAAAGCTTCGCTGATTCGAATTTTAGCCAAACCTATCTGTACGCAAGCGGTGAAATCCATGAATAATTGAGACATATATGACGTAATACCGCGGAAATCAATAAAGCCATAAAAGAATTGAGATTATCTTTGGATTTAAACCATTATGCGAATGAGCGTTTGAATCTTTTAATTCTGCTAACCATTTTTCTAATCTGGCTCGAAAAATAAAAAACGTATTCACATTCGGATATTTTGGTATTTTTTCCCTTCTTAAATTAATTTAATCCCTTTTCTTTACTATAAATACGAGGACCTATCAACAGGGACTATGACACAAACATAAATGCTCGGAGAAAAAGACTAAACTGTAGTCAAGACTAAACTGTAGGAGATGACGATTTGGAAGTTCTTCCTTCATTTTTCCTTAATAAGAAAAATTAATGCTTAGATAAACACGTAATAGATCTCGGAAAAGCAATAAAATAGTTTACCTTCAAGTATTAACTTCTATCCCTAACCTTGCTCTTAAAAGAAAGGATGCATGAGGAAAGTAATCTGCTGGACACATCAGATATCTTTACAACTTCTGTAATCATTTGATTGATGTGTTGTATAAAATTAAAGTAATAGCTTAATTTTTTTTCTTGTTGATTGGGAAACAAATGTTAATGAAATGGGGATTTTTTTATGTACTACAGATTGGGGTTTGGAAATTTCCTTAAAGTGTATTTTTTTTCTTTTTTCAGACTTATTTTATTTATTATCTTTTGTGATGTTTATTGTATTTCAGAAACCATGTTATTTTTCCAAGGCAAGTTTATTGTAACACTTGGGACTTGTGTGCCACCTGACATTTGTCTATTTGCACATGTAAATTTTAATAATAATAATAATAATATCTAATAAAGCGGTCAATTGAACGTTGTATAATTCGTTCCTTTAAAAACAATAGTAATTATTCCATAAGGTAGAAAGCATCCAAAATTCGCTATTCTCCCGTTCCCGTACATTTGCGATGACCCGCTCCCAATACATACGAGTACTGCAATGTACTCGTATATACGAGTACATTGCTAATTCATACAAGTGATGAATAGACTCAGAATACATATACTATATCTGCCTAAATGTTTTTAATACGAAGATGAAAATGTCCCTCAACTGAATTTTCATTGCGTAATTCACCAGTATTTTAGCTTCTTAAGAAAAATACACAGTTTTTTCGGGAATCTTAAAGTTAAAATTCGTAAGGAAGACTTTGGGTGAAAAGTTTCCAAAGGAATAAAAGCACCTCGTCTAAAATTTTTTCACCGGATAAAATGTGCCGTGTCAGCCTGCTGTTTTATTGAAAAATTCTCGTCTCATAAACATGAGAGCTGGCTGAGCAGTTGACACACAAAGAAAAAATGACGCATTTATGGTCAGCTTAAACTATGTGAGAACTTTTCACCCACAGAAATGAACTGCAGAGCTTGCAATCCCAAATTCAAAAAAAGTAATTACATACGAGTATTGCTAAATAATAAACAGTTGAATTATTCTTAAAATCTAAAATGTTCATTTTCTAAATTCTTACTTAAACGTTTCTCTTATTGATAGATGACATATTTTTGAGAGCAGAGTGATGAAAAATATTTTAACGAAAAGGAAACGTTAAACACCCCGAAGAGTGACAAGTTGAATATATATTTCTGAAGTGCAGCATCCATATGACCTGATGCCACCTTACTCATTGTGTATCTGGAGACACTGGGGCAATAAACCATTCGAACTTTGACAAGACCTCTGAGGAGATAGCGAAGGTCCTCTGGGGACCTGGCGCGGGAAAACGGGAAGAGGGTCTTTTGGATAGGAGAAGGGCATTCGTAGGGGAAAGGGAGGATACTGAGCGCTGGGAAAAAAGGGAGAAGGGGGACTACGCAGTTCCTTCCAGCGGAATTCCTTTTACTTCGACGCCGCGGATGGCACTTTTCGATTGTTTCACAGAGGAAACCGCACGTGTGGTCCGATCTGGTGTCCTCTGAAAGAAAGCGAACAGGGTAGAGAAGAAGAACAAAAGGGTTCGGGGTATGGGCGAGATGGATTGGGGTGGATACTGGGAAGACAACCCGGTGGCGGTGACGGGTGACTATAGGGAAGAAAGTCTAACAGGGACTGATCAGAGAAACAAAGAGCAGGTAAGTATCAGGAATTCGGTGTGAAATGTCACTTTAATAACGTATACTTTCGCAAATATGCCATTGTACTACGTATATTAACAACACTGAATTAATATCATGGCAAAAAACTAAAGTTTTCTTATACCCAGCCAAATAAAATCATTTAAAGGAAATTTTTAATTGTGTATTTACAATTCCAAAAATACTTGAAGTGCCGAGTGCAGAAAAGATGAAAGTTTAATTGGTGTTTTAATTACAGAATTAATTTATTCTCCATTTAGAAAAGATGTGAAGACAGTAAAAATGTATTAATTTTCTCATAGGAAATAATTTTTCTTCTCTTGAACAATGAATATTGACGACTTGCCCAGCGTACTTTTCCAGTAATTAAATTCCGACTTTCCGTAGACTCAAACTCAAAACTTCCGTTTTGAATAAAATGGTATTTTGAATAAGCAAGTATTAGGAAAACGAAATATAATTTTTGTCTTTCAATAATCTCGTTGAAATTGTTACATGATTAATGTTTAAAATATTATAAAATGTTAATAATATAATGTTTAAAACACAATGACTTGTACGGAAACGTTCTATTTTCCAAATACGTGATAGAGGTTTAGGTACCATATCTTTCGCATTTGTTCCTATGAAACATCCAGCTTACTAAGCTAAGAGTCCTCGGAATTTAACTTTGTTTATCATAATGTAAACACATATACATAGAAAGATATATTGCAATCCAAGAATTAATTTTTGCCTCTTAGGATAAATCTGCGAGTATGATGGCAGTCCGTAAACAGTGAGAATTTTGTGTGAAATTCATAATTGCCTGTATATTGGTAGATATTTTAATGTATTTACTTTCAACACAAAATTAAACTTTAAAATGAACTAACTATTGAAGTGTCTAAAGTGTAACTATTGAAGCTTCATTTCTACGACTTCTTATACAAAACTCAAGGCTTCCTTCACATTTTTTTAAATTTCACAACGAATTGAGAAAAATACATTAGAGAACTTAAAAAGATAATAATATCTCATAACAATATTGAACAATTCTTACTGAAATTTCACGCCGTCGCCAATTTCATCTAATCCGATTTTCCTGGGTCTTCATTATTCCATTTAAGTGAGTAAGTAGTCAGAACTGAAGGAAAGGGAAATGGCATATTTGGGAGGGGAGAGAAGGGGAGTAGAGTGGTCGGCATGCTAGAGCGAAGGCGGTGGATAATGGATTCTTTTGAGTCATGGTGCAGATTGCATTGATGCCCACTGCCGACTCCCGCCCCTGCATCCCTCGATGTAATTTAGTGGGAAAGGTTGTAAGGGGTGGGTAGGTACCTTAGGTAGAAGGAAAAATTGTGAAAATTAATCAATAAGGCCAACCAGAAATTTATATAGCCATTAACTTTTCATCCACTATTACGCAAATCCTCTTTCATTTCTGAAGAGTAGTGAGACAATACTGATAAAGCTGGTGTACCATATGAGTTTATACTCCTCCTTTGTATAAACCTTCAAATGCAGAATGAATTTCTTCTAGATTTACTCGTACAGCATGAAAATTCACCAATTATTATGAAAAAATGCTGCGTTATAACGGTAAGAATGGTATTCCAAAGTACCTAAAAGAACCGTTGATACGAACCAACCATGCTCAATATTATTTAAAGACGAAGTGAAGAGGTATTTTGATTAGAATGATATGTAAAATTCTGATTCTTGTAATCTTTGCGTGGTGAATCAGATGTGAAAGATTTTAATACTAGATGTAATACTTAGTAATTTTTTCAATTACACATCCAACTTCACTCCATTACGAGGACCATACCCCTTAAGTACATTTTCGACAGATAATAGCAGAGCTAATATAAAGTCGCACTAACCCCTACTGTGGGTGAATATATCACACTCAACGTATGACGCTCACCTATGTCGCCAGCAATTATCCACAAAGATGTAAGGCAATGAGCTTGAAATGTCGTTTTGAAATATGTATTTCACATAGACTAACATACTGGTACATATACGGTCGAGGAAATATTTTTGCTCTTGTGATCTGTTCGATTCCACCTTCCCCACCTCCCCTATATTTGTCTCTCACATGTGTTGCCGTTTACCTTATATCTATATCCATATGAATGAATGAAATAATACGTGTATTTTGTACGAAAGTCTCACGGATGTGAATGATAATTTAAACTAAGGAGCGAGATGGTCTTAACCAAAGAAAATTTAGAAAAATGCATAAAAGAGATACTCACCTGTATTCCGAAATTTTAGCTGGCAAGACCACCTTCTTCTGAAGAAACTAAGGAGAAGATTTCAAGAGGATGGGACAGGTGAACGAGGACGCTGGATAAGGGGAAGGCGAGAAAAGTTCGGGAGGGAAAGAGTTGGGAGGGGAAGGTTTGGAAGTGTGGGAATAATGTGGAAGGTTTTGGGAGAGGAGGGGATATGAAAATATCAGGAGGAGGGGGTAATTACTGGCTGATATTAATCACTGGCTCATTTCAGGAGTTGAGGATCAAGGTGTATGCCTGTTCAATTGTCTTGATATGAGGGGAAGGTCGAAGGGTGGGAGATATGGTAGAATTGAGACATCTTCCATCTGCTTTTTAACTCTCTCCCACCAATTTCCTGCTGCTTTTGCACCTCAAGTGATGCAGTTTTTCTTCTGAAGTGCCAATGCTCTGCCTTCTGTATTGGACAGTGTGCTACAAACTTAATATTGGAATTAATAGCCAATATGCCTTGCGCAAGAAGTCTTCCCTGTCGGGGATACTTCAAATCCCAAAGCACGCCTCTGAACTACCACTCCTTTTGATAAATGCTAAAAAAATAAGGTTGTGGAGTATACATATATTTATCTTTTTTTATGAATTTCATGATTTCATTACATTATCACTTCATATTTTAATTTGGCTTTGCATACATTCATAGCAACAAAACTATTCAAGAAAACCATAAACACAGTAATCAACCCGAAGGTCGGTTTAGTAGGTGATGGTAGAACTTGTACCATGTACCAAGCCCGACGGCGCGTGAATATTCACACATCAGGGTAGGGGGGCCAGTTCCTTTCCCTGTGCCGGAAGATCTGGTACCCGAAAAATCAACTAGCTTGGGTGGAGCGGCAGGTGCCCAGAGTGCCTTTCCCGGGAATCGAACCCGGGACCCTCCGGTCAGTAGTCCAACGCTCTACCCACTAGACCACCGCGACCCGCATTATTCAAGAAAGTGGCGATAAATTGAATTGTAACCATGAATGTACTGTAGTCAGAGAACTAACAAATCATAACTAACTTCTGGTACCTAAAGTTTGTATACCAGAGTTTAGGATAACGTATGTGGATAATGTCTAGCTGGATTTCGTTTTATAATGCATTAAAATATAGCTCGTTCCATTCTGGGGTTTGAACTGCGTTTCAATACTAAATTATTATTTAAATAGTAACAAAGAGCCCGTTATTTGGTCCCATAGTCGGAATACCTAGCTTTTAAGCTTCCAGGAGCTAATACAGGTCAGCTGATTCGAACTAAATGATAATGCAGTGTAGAACATGCACTTGTAAATGTTGCACTATTGAGTATATAATGATCATGATCATTCGGGCATTTGTTCCCGTGAGATTTCCGATTAGATCAAATCAATTACTTTCACCCAAATCAAAACAGTGCTCTCCCATATGTTATCATTAATGAAATATCAAGAGGAGATAAAAAGAATTTTTCCGGAAGAGAAAGATTAGAAGAATTGGGTGAAAAAGGAAGGAGAGTGGGTACATTGTGTGTAACGCCTGAAAAAAGTGCCAGTCCCGTACTATACCAGTAATCGCCAGTCCATTTGTTAATCATAGGCCGTGCTCTGGAAAGATATGTTTCAATGCTCACAGCGCATGGCAGAATCTTGCCAATTTGGGAGTATTTATCGTAAATTGAGCATAACAAAACCATTATTTGCCAGAAAACGTAAACGATATACGAGCTTATTGTATTTCTTTCAATGATGGTAAAGAGGATGGTGTGGATTTGAGATGAATATATGAATAGATTAAAGAGAACTAGAACTTTTTAATCACACCTAGCGTCCTGACTCGAGCATTGACGGAGGAGCATAATATAACGCAGTTTCGCTTTCAGAGGACACAGAGGGTTTTGAATAGGGCTATCCCAAGGGTCTTTTGAGAGGAGAAGTGGGGATAGAGGAAGGGAGGATAGAACCGCGGCGCGAGGAGGGGAGGCGAGGCGACCCTCCCTGGGCTGCCTCAAACTGGAAAGGGCACCCTCATTGTATGCAAATTCCCTTCGTGAAATAAATCAGTGGGCAAATGGACGCTAAAACATCATCGCTTTAGGAGCTCTCGCGTCTTGCGGGAGGAGAATGGGGGACGTGAGAGGGCGGGGGAATGCGCGCTGGCTGCAGTGGACCAGGTGGTCCAAGGGGCAAAAAAGGACACCGACCGCCGTTAGTATCTCCCCTCTCCCCAGCCCAGCACTCCGGCTGCCCCTTTATCTAACTGCATTTTTTCGTTCTCCATTTATTTTTTTTACTTTTTATAATTTTCGGGGCTTTATTGTGTTCGCAATTTTTATTCTCTAAAGGCAGCGAGCGGTGGAGCTCATCTTCTATCCCTCCTCCCCCATCACTTCAGACCGCCTCTCTCATGCCCTCCTTCCCTCCCATTCCCTCTCTCTTGGGGTCCGGCTCTCTTGAAATCGTTTAAAGGCGGTACCCAGGAAACTGGGACGCTAAAACGCACAGCTGGGGGTCTCCGTGTAATCTCCCTTCCCCTCCCCCTTTCTATAACTCTCCGCCGAAGAATGCCTCGGAGAAAAGGAACCGCGGTGGAGGAGAAGGAATTAATATTACATGTGCGAGAGAAAGAGAGAGGGATGGAGCGCTGAGATGCGGGCGTGGACTCCGTTTGATGTCATTAAGGACGGCATAAGTCACCTCCTGTGAGAGCGAATAAAATTAAAACGCATTTAAATGAAAAAGGATACCCCACCCATTTTTCTCTGCTTTCCTTCATACTTTACGACGGGACGAGAACTTCAACAAGGACGGGGTCATTGAAAAGGTTGACGGAGACCTCCGTTTAAGGTGGTGTTCCGGGGCCGAAAAAAATGTTCATCTCGCTTAGGTTCTTCGATGTATCAAAGAAATAGGAAGGCACCCCTAGTTTCGTCGCTTTTATTTTATCTAGCCGCTATTTAAGCCATTGCGTTCTCGCTTTACCTTTGCACAATAAACCTTATTTAAAAAGCTTTCTAATAATCGATAATATAAACTTCCTTCACTCTTCGAAATAGTGTATTATTTTTCATTTAGGGGTAATTACTGGTGTAATCAATTATGGCGGCACTATGAATTTGAATACGAAAGGTTACCAAGAGCTAATAAAATATTAAATTCAAAGCGTTATATTTTAAATGTCTGTATCACTCAAGGTAATACAAAAAAGATCCTAATAACAGAAAAGACAAATATGCCTTATTTAAAATATGCATTTAACCCTGGAAATTATTTCGATAATCTAATGTTCATCTAAAAATAGTGATTCCGAATGCCATCACATGTTTGACAAAACTTAACTTTAACTTATTCTCAGTAATTATTGGAAGATGCCTTCTGTGCAGAATTTCGTGGTTCATGACTTTTTGTTGGCAAGAATTGCTTCGATCGAAGGGAAGATCGTGAACCATAAAGAACGGTAATAATTACATCTGTGTTCCATATTTTGACACCATACTAACTGGTTAGAAGTATACACTTGTATTCTTGTGCACCAAACACCTGAAAGGGGAATTGGATTTTTTTATCAAAATATAGTGAACACGCTTCTCTTAATGGTAGGCTGAGTGGTTTTTGTAGGAAAGTTGTTCACTAAGTCGGGAGGGTATCCATCCAGGACATATTTCACAGATGTTAGAAACATCTTCACTTCTTCAATAATGTTTTACTCAATTAAGTTCATGATGCATTTATGGTAAAGACTTCTGATGCCCATTAGTTTATGTAAAACTTCTCCGGACTAGCAACGAGTCCATGCTTTATTTTTTATCGGAGAATAAATATTCATGATGTTTCGTCTCGTGACCGGCATCTATGAATAGTAGAAATTCCTACAGAATGCAGTGCGAGTAATTTTTGCCCAAAGAGATTCATTCTACTCCTTCCTCCGAGATTGTAAGTAAAAATAAGGAGTGCACGCTAAAACATTCTTAAGGAGAATCTTACCATACACCATTCGTACAAAATTTTAAAACAGCTCTAGGTATCCATTTCCATAATCTAGCGACGACAATTTCTAAGTCAAGCAGCCCTAAAAGGTAAAGGTGTTAGATCGCCTGTATCTTTCCACATGAAATTAATTCTGATCTTTGGAAGTGTCGTGAAGCCGTTACTCTGGCCGTTACAATAGGCGGCGAAGCAGCATTTCGTTTCCACATGATGTATCAAGTCATAAATCCCTTCGCTTTCCCTTTCTCTTTATATAAACGGTCCACTGATTGCAACTAACACTGCATAGTTGAAATTCAAATCGCGCGGTCACTTAATGTCTTTGTTATGCCTCCTCATTATCATTTCTGGACGCTGCAGCGTGTTAGATTGTATCTGTTTCGTAATGCCATTGCATAGCATTTGAGACTCGACGATAAGAGTGTCCTTTAACTCCCTCTCTGCTTCCACGCATAAACAGAGCGGCAGACAATGAGTGAAGTGGCTCGGCGTTGCACCTGCGAATGTGAGGCGGCTCTCTCCAACTCCGTCTCAAACAAGACGCGCAGGGCCGTGCCACCAGGGACGTGCCGCTGAAGCTGATGGGATTGTTTTTGACCAACAGATTCTGATCCACTATCGTTGCCTTTGCTTGGGAATCGGCCCCCAGATCTTTCCGTTCCAAAATAATAAATAGATGCACAAATTTAAAAAAAAACGTGGATTTTCGCCTTTTCCTTAAGCTATTAACTTGACCTGATGATGAACTGGAATTTCGTTTGATGCCGTGGAGGGAGGGGTTATCCGGTTCAGTGCGTAATGAATCCTGAAGTATAGTATACTAAGGTTCAAAGAAAGTTGAGCAGGTAAGCCACAAATCTTAGAGTAAACGGTCACTTGAATCACTTGAAAGGGGTATTGTGAGTTTGAAAATGGAAATGATTAAATGGTTAGATTTAATTTCCTTAACGCTTTAAGCAGTGTTGATACAAAATAAAAATTACAAAATTCTGTAGAAAGTTTATTACGAATACAATTTAGCTATCATTAAATTTTGGTTTGAAACATCCGGTGACAATTTGAGTTTGCCTTCCTGATCAACGTGATATTCATAACAAAGTGGAAGAAAGTTGTTTTTTTATTTTTAAGGACTTATCCACAAGATCAGCCATTCAGAGGAAGTAAAATTTTTATAGTGATATTAATTGAAAGAATTACATTGATTTAAAAATGAAGAATCTTTAGAAGCTCAACAAGTTACCTAAACGAGAATCAAAGTCGAGCTATTCACTCAATCTGATTGAAGTCAATCAAAATCCAAATAGGGTACATATTTTAACTATCCACAGACGTAAAATGTCAACGTTTTTTCAATTTTTAGCAAATCTAGCGACATGGGACATACATTATCTCATTTAAAACACAAGCGAAATGTAGTATAAGTATTGACTTAAACACATAGTTACTGCACGGTGCACGATGTACGGAAGGAAGAACGTGTTTAATTTAATAATTTCAATGTCCTTGTCCATTAATTTTACGTAAAATCATTTATTCGTGAAAGATAATGCCAATCGGTTAGAAATGAAAAATGTATACATATTTTTTCAATCAAAGATGCTACCTAGCGACTAGAAACAAAAGCACTAGCATAGAATTTGTCTTTTGATTGTTTCATTACCTAGCTGTTTTGGGTAGAGAATTCTTATTCAAGAGAACGCTAAGGTTTTTCCTGCTCATCATATAACTACATATGACTCGTACAACAAGGAAATGTTGATTTTAGCGGGTTCCCAGTAGATTTAAAACTATCAGATAAAAAGTTTGAATGGAAAAAACAGTTAAAAACTTTATGCTAATTCCAAGAGATAGTAATCAAACATTTATAACTGTTCCCAATTGGTACAACTGTTTTAAACTAAAATGTTATCCAAATTATTTATAAATTCCTAATAATTATCTATCATTTTTATTAACGAGAACGCATTTCATCTTACGACATAAATAATGAAGCTAAGGAATGATTTCGTTAAAGGAAACCATGTGATTGTTAAAGTTAGTAGTTAACCGAAAGTTTAAATTATGAGCATATTTGACTAAAGTGGCAGCTAGTTTTTCTGTGTTAACTCTGCCCAAAACTTACAGGCCCAGACATTTATACAGTATAATAGATTTTTTACCAATATCATTCGATATATTTCAAGAAACTGTAACAGTAACTTTAACGGAGTCACCCGCTATGTGTGCATTATAATGCAACCACGTCTCGGTAGCTTAATTGGTTAAAGCACTCGGCCGGATATCGAGGGGTCCGGGTTCGAATCCCGGTCAAGGCGAATGATTTTTACTCTCTGAAATGGTTGCATTATCATTCGATATCTTTACATCTAGAGTATGCTATGACTTCAATTTTTGCAGTTTAAAAATCAGGATGTGAAATTCTAAAAAAATGATTCTGTATTACTTTCTGGTGAATCTGGAAAACGCCTTTCTCATCCAGTAGTTGAATGTGCAGCGACATCTTTAAAAATAAAGTGCCAATAAGCTCAACATGAATTATTTATTGCATTTGTAATTTAATAGCGACAGCTGCAAAATCAACTACGGAATAGATTATGGGTATAGAATAAGGAAGTCATAATAGATTTAAACACAATTTAGGATTCAAAGCATTTTAAATGATTGCAATGGTGTAACTGGGAAGGTGATCTTTCGGGGCAAATTTGGAACTCAGTGTCCATAAAAGAGAGAAAGATTCAAAAATAAGTGGTAAATTATGAAAATGGGAAAAGCTAATATAAATGGATATCAATGAAAATGCAGATTTTCCATAAAAATGATTTTATGATTAGTTCCTTGTAGAATTATTTATATATCATTCGCCATAGGTCCCCAAAAAAACCAGTTGATTCCCTTAGAGGTTAGTATTTCCAATATTTGTTTCATATGAAAAGCGACCATAGAATAATTGACTAGTCTGAAAAAATGACTGGTTGATAAAATACATTTACGTTAAGCATGATAAAGCGTAATTATACCCTCAGCCGAAGGATTATTTAATTTTATTCATTCAAGGGACGTTATAGCAGTCTGCTTACGATCCCGAGACGTTTATTCCCAAGAGGATTAGTTGAACTGGACTATTTGCTGGTGTCAAGTTGGGACCATTGTCGCGGAAGTAGAGATAAAATGAAAAAGTGAAAGGGTGGATTCTACTATTCCAAGATTCATTACCGCTCTCCCGCATCAGAGTAGAAGAATCCGCTGCTGCCGGATAAAGAAAGAAAGTGACAGGAAAGTAAAGGTAGTGGGGATCGGTGTGGAGCAATTGAGAATGGTGAAGGAAAACGAGGAGAGATTCCCCGACGTAGATGACTTGTAAGTATCCATTTATCTCAATCACTGAATGCTGACGTATTGAAGTTACTTACGATTTTTAATTATAACAGTGTCATAAAAGTTTTCCAGTTGTAAGGAAACAATTTCACCTCCAAAACTCATCCAAGCTTAATGCTTTAGAAGTATGCTGCCTCATTGTTAATAAATACTTCTAACTAATTGATTTCTAAAAGCATGGGGTTTTATATGACAAGTAGTAGAAAAGCTCTAAATATACCAACCGTATCGATACAGGATAAATTAACGCTAAAGCTTTTATTTAAACTGAAGCGAATGAGAAAAAAGTTAATTTAAAAAGTCAGTTAATGAAATGGAAAAGCAAATGCTAAGAAAGAGAGATTATTCGCTTTATTTGCTAAACATTGCTACGAGAAGAGAGTTTGGGTGACGAGTATTCTGGAGGTAATCGGTTTGGGAGAGAGACAAGAAGAGAATGAAATGGGTATCAAGAGGTTTGGAAACGTCTTCATTCACGAAGAAAGCAAACTTTAAAGACCCCTGAGATCTCTGTGGGACAGAGGCGATTATTATTTAGCCAAGTAATACTGCAAGGTTCGACCACCGGGATCAAACAGTATGGAAAGAAACCGTAACAGGCTATATTCAAGCACTCGTTGCTTCCTCGCACAAAATGGAATCATAACAAAATCGCACCCAAATGCGCGAATATACCTAGTAGCTTAAAATTTAATAATTTACGTAAACACAAAAACTATTGCATGATATACATAGGAATCTGTATTTTCATATGCTTAAGTTGTTTTGTGAATTATTTAAATATAATCAAATGCATGTATGGACTCCATGAATGAATGGCGTTTTACCACCACTTGGCACACATCCCTGTGTCGGCTTGTGGGGTATTGTGTAGACACAGATGTAGATGAATTCAAATAAAAAACATAAATTTAAACTTAAGTGGGGTTGGGACAGCAAAGAAGCTCTCATGAACGTGGAAATAATAACCGAAATTAGAATGAGATGGAATGAACAGAATTTCATTGAAACTGAGTAGTCGGAGAAAGCATTTGATATTGTTGACTGAAAGGCTATGTCTCTGATCGCATATAATCTGTTGAAAAGACAAATTATTCATGTTTCATTTTATATTTTACAAAATTAGCTGTAAAAGCACCGAAGAACCAGAATAAGTATGCGCGATAAAATCAGATGGCATCATCAGTATGCTATAGTTCCTCGACGACATATTTAGTAGCATAAAAATCAAAGAATCTGAAAAGGATGTTTGTAAACATAGAAATGTGAAAAAATTTAACTTCCATAAAAGAAAACAAAACATAGCTTATGATCTACAGTAGATGGATATATGGCCATACAAGGATAAAACTAGACGAAGTACGAATATGAAAAATACTATATAAATTAGAAGTGTGTTTTTATAACGATAGAGAGGTAGTAACATTATCATTGAGAAATGACAATCTGTCGACCCGAGAAATGATTGAGATTAAATAAATGATGGAAATATTGCGTATTCATTCGAAGTTTTGGAAAGAAAAAAACTCCGATGCAAATTTTGTAAAAAAATAATGAATGACCTTATTCGTCATATTTAGGCACAATCATTTCATAAAAATGTTTGCTAAAGTTAATATAATATGCCATGGAAACTCTCATAACAGCTGGCTCAACTTCAAGAGAGACTGACAAGAATTTTGAAGTTAGAATACTTCCAGTCGTTTAGAAACTATAGGCATATTGCTCACATAATCTTTCCATTATATTAACACGATACTTTAATTAAGGAATAATCCGTAATAGTTGTAATGGTAATATATATATATATAAATTCACTGATAGTCATAACAAACACAGAAGTGTTTGTTCTGTGTTTGTTATGACTATCAGTGAATTTACATTACACGTTTGTGGGTTTTCCAAAAAAGTGTGTATATATATATATATATATATATATATATATATATATATATATATATATATATATATATATATATATATATATATATATATATGTATATAAACACTAACACAAAAAACACTACACACATAGAAACATAAAAGAAGGACACTTACATTGGATATTTACGTTTCGACGGCACGGCCGTCGTCATCAGAATGCCGTTGTCGGGGAAGAGCGGAGAGGACATGTGCAAGAGAAGGGTGACGGGAGGAGAGGTAAGGGGCCAATGGGAAGCGGACAAGGTGGGGGAGGGGGAAATGGCAGGGGGCGGTAGAGTTGCCGCGGTAGGGGAAGAGCTGGAAGGTCCCGGTCGTGAAGCGGCCGGGCCTTTAGCGGGGGACTTGGTGACCGATTCGCTCAGAAGAGTGAAGCGGTTCTAGGCAGCTTTGGATAAAATCCTTATATATATATATACAAATGCATATATATACATACATATACACATATACATATATATATATATACATACACACACTCTTCTACATATATACAAGGAGGAGGAGAATTAAGGGGCCAATAGGAAGCGGACAAGGTGGGGGAGGCGAAATGTAGGCAGCATTGGATAAAATCAGTGGGCTTGGTTCAGCCCGGGGGGTTTAAAGGACTGGAGCACCCAGATATGTGCCATCTCGCGAGTTCTCACCTCTATGTTACTAGCGGAATTGGGAAGGATTTCAATCACTGAAACGGAGAAGCAGTCATCAAAAGACTGGTTGTGGGAAGCAGTGTGAGTAGGGATGGGATAATTAAGGAAGGTGGGAGATTTGGTGGAATAGCGGTGGTTATTCATTCGGAGGGAAAGGGTGGTCGTGCATTCACCCACGTAAAAGGCAGGGCAGAAGTTACAGGAGAGGCGATATATAAGGTTTTTAGAGGTGCAGGTGGCTATGGGTTGGGAGTTGGTAATAAGGGACGTGGAAGGTCTGAGGAGATGGCAGCATTTACAGCGTGGGCGGTTGCATGGTGCGGACAGGGGTGGGGAAGAGACAGGGGTGCTCGTAGGTGGTTTTATAGACTTAAAGATATCACGCAGGTTTGACGGGCGTTTAAATGAAACGGAGGGACAATGTGGGAATAAAGGTGATGTGGATTGACTATTGCTAATAATTGGGAAGAGTTCACGGATTATCTGTTTAATTTTGTGGGTTCCGGGGAAGAAAGTGGTGATAAGGTTAGGGCATTTTGGGCGGTTAGGTTTGGGGAGAGGAGTGTATTGGGTTGAAGGTTTGAGAATTTTCCTGTTGAGCAGTGTTTCAGGGTACCCACATTCTCTGAGAGAAACGTGTAACTGGTCAATGTATTTCCGTTTGGAGGGGGTGTTGTTGCAGAGACGGAGGCCGCGGACTGAGAGTGAGAAGGGGATGGAGCGTTTTGTGTGCGATGGGTGACAGCTATTGAAATGGAGATATTGTTGGGTGTTGGTCGGTTTAATGTGAACTGAGGTGTAAAACTTATTGTTCTGGAGATGAATTTCAATGTCTAGAAAGGTGAGATTTGAGTCTGATATAGAGGAAGTGAAAGAAACCGAGGAGGAGGAGTTGAGAGAGGAAATGAAGGATGACAAGTTTTCGCGTCCGTGGGGCCAAAGGAGGAAAATATCATCAATGTAACGGGCCCAGAAGAGTGGTTTAAGGGTTTGTTGCTGGAGAAATTTTTCTTCAAGTTTACCCATAAAGAGATTGGCGTATGCAGGAGCCATACGCGTGCCCATTGCAGTACCTTTTATTTGCAAATAAATTTTTTCATTGAATTGGAAGGCATTTTTGGTTAGGACGAGTTGGCTCAGTTCGAGAAGAAAATCTGTGGATGGGGTGTGTGGTGTCGGTCGTAGAGAGAGTGTGTGTAGTGTTTTTTAGTTTTTTTTTTTAGTTTCTATGTGTGTAGTGTTTTTTGTGTTAGTGTTTGTGTGTTTGTGCGTCGCCGGAGAGCGTCTTTTCCAAGTTTATACATATATATGTATATATATATATATATATATATATATATATATATATATATATATATATAGAGAGAGAGAGAGAGAGAGAGAGAGAGAGAGAGACACGGTTTGTGAGTAAATATATATTACATAGTGTTAACAAATCTAGAATAAAGCTCTTATAGGCGGGAAGTAAAGAGCTAGCTATGAAATCGTTAGATGTCGTCGAATAATTTTGGCGAACACTGAATATATAAGAAGAAAAGTGCAGAATAAGAAGTTCAACTTTATTCTGAGCGAGAAAATTCAATGTTTAGACTTTCAAATAAAAAAGAAGTTTAAGAAAAAAACATTTATAATTTTTAGCGTTCACATGTCCAGATAAATCACTAATTTGATATAATTTGGATCCTTGAATTGGTGTAAAGGCTTGAAGGAATGAAGATACAGAAGGATAGGTAGTTATAGGAATATGAGTTAAGAAAAGGTGATGGGTATGTAAGTAAGTGAGATAGAAAAAACAATTCTATTATAAGATAAAATGGCTGAAGAAAGGGCAAATTACTGAGAAGCTAAAACAAAAGGAAAGGGAAATTTAAATACAAAATATATGATGAAACATTTTTACTGGTCTATGGAGGTGCGGGATGGGAAGAAGGAGATTACAGATCTGAAGAGGTGGTTCATATGAAGGTAATCTGTAAAATACGGAAATTTATGGCAATGGTAGGATGGGATAAAAATATAAATATTAAAAAGACGATTTATTTAAGCAGTTTTTAGGATTATGGGATGATTAAAACTTCGCCTCATCCTTAAGATACACCTTGTTCAATAAAAATGACGACCTTTTGATACGAGCAACTTAACGATTATGGTTAGGAGAAAATGGAGAGGGTGTATTAAAAATATTAAGGAGTTTAAAAAAAATCAAGGTATCCTGAATGAGGCACATGGGCATACAAGTTTGTATAAGTAATTCATTAGATGTCCACCAATTTGGAAAGTGTGTTGAACCAAGATGAGTAGAGTGATGAAGTCATAAAAACGAGACCTGTATTTAGTAAACAAGTGTTTATAAAAGAAGGGATTTAATAAAAGCACTTAAAAGAACAGTAAAAAAAATACTAAGGAAAATTTTAAAATAGAACTTAGTTTCGTTTACCTCAGAAACTTGGTTCTTGAGGCAGGAGGATAAGTGTTGATTAAAGGAATTTGAGATGCACTTGTGGAGAAGAATGAAAAAAAATTGAATGAATACCAAAGTTGAAGTTCTATGTAGGGCAGTAGAAGCAAAACGGCTGCTGGGTGGAATACGAAAGAAGCATCTGATAAGGGAATTCAGGAGATCAATAGGATGTTAAAACGGTAATTGAGGAAGAATACTGGGAAAGTGAAGAATAGAGACTGAAAGAAGAGACATTTTGGAAAAAAATACAAGGGGATAAAAAGCCTCCGAAGTTAAAGAATGAGTTATCGTCGCATGGGGTTAAGGAGTTTTGTGTCGTTTTAGTTAGAGCAGTATAGTTGAGTGAAGTGCCAGGATTCTTAAAAAAAACCTACTCTAAGCTGGCAAACTAATACTTAAGTAATTCACTGGACTACAGTATATTCATATGTAATCCAAGTATCTGCATACTACTATTTATTATGCCTGAGCAATAAAATCATTTTTTATTTCATTAAAGATAGGTTCGTGTATTTATCCCTCGTAGGATAATCAGTACTCAAAATACCGATACTGTGCCTAATATTCCTGATTTAAAATAAATGTTGGAAATATTAAATACAAAATCAATCAAAATACAAGAGTTGTATCTGAGTGTTTATCTGAAATGCATAATAGTTTACAATTATCATCAATAATGGTATTTTCATCGAAAATACATCCCTTAGTACTCAGTATTAGCAAAAATCATGCACTCTTAGAGGTAATAAGAGAAATACGTGAAAAGATCATACGGAGAAAAATGCAAGAATCCACGTTTTCACAATCCATGAAAAACACAGTAGCGGAGACGAAGAGATGGCAAACGACGTTAATGGGGTAGAAAAAAGAGAATGAGGGGAAAGTGAGCTACGAAGGTCTTAAGGGAATTGGATTGGGGTGGTGATGGGTGGAGCGTGACAGCCCACTTTCTTCCGATCGAGAGTTGATAAGAAATTTTCATTTCATTAATTTTCTGATTAACGGAGAGATGTGAACAAGAAGGGAAATGAGGCTTGAATTTAAAATCATTGTTTTAAATCCAAGTCACAAGTGAATATCGATGGCGTCTGGAAGGTGTGACCAAGGAGAAGTTGCATTAAGTGTTAAGGGAATGCTAGCAGCTTGTTTGGGAGAATACATTCACAAGTTGAGATTGAAACAGTGTCGAAGTAATAAAAAGGACAATTTCAGCTAGGCGTAATTACTCCTCGGTCTCCGATTCCAACTTTTTTTCTGCGCCTCACCGTGAAACGCGACTGTTAATCAAGGTCGAAATGGCTACCGATATCTCTTATAAGGAAATAGTGGCGTATCAATACATGAAAACCGTTATAAAGAAGCTTGATGCACTTTTATAACCCCTCTGTTTATCCTTTGAAACTGACCATAAAGTTATCAGTTTAGTTCGTGTGGAGGAGTTAGCGTATATCTACGACCAGAGTTCATTTCGTGTTCTTTTTCTCGCTGATTCACCGAGGCATCAGATATCAATTGTACGAGAGGCCTTTTAATGTTCTGCTAAGCATAAAAGTTGCGTTTATTGAGTGGTAAATATTAGCATGTTGGGTAAAAAGTCATGCTTTCCTAGGTTGATATTCAACGTTTGATCACTAATTTCCAACAATCCCCTCCAGAGGTCTTTTATGGGTAGAGTTACTATCACGTTTTTTTATTCGAACATAGTTCATAGACCATTATGTAAGACTCGAGAAAATTATGTTAAATAATCGTGAGTTGTTATGTAGTTAAAATTCCTGTACATAAGCACTTTGGATTCTGGAAACCCCGACGAGCAAAGAGAAGCATTCTCTGTTTGAGGGTAGTATCCAAAACAATTATGTACGTACACAAGTCACTATATGTGGAACATATGGATTTGGGGAAACTTTTCGGTGATTCCGAATCAAACAAGATGATCAGGATAATAGAAGCGCTTGGAATAGGCTAATAGACAGAAGAATGTTCCATCTTATCTACAAGATTCTGGTAGCAACCACGCAAAGGAAAATCGAAAGGAAAATAGAAGCCAAAATACACAATTGAGTTCGGAAAGGATGCAACCACGCGCCAAAACTAATCAACATACATCACCATCATACGTGGGCATACACGAGATGCAATACAAGAAGCACACAAGAATTGGTAATCGAAGTAATCGAGGCAAATGGCGAAGAAATTAAAATCCTCAAGCATTTAAAATGCGGTTCGTAGATGACGTCGCAGTAGTGGCAGAAACGCGAGAGAACCTGAGGGTAAGTCCGAATGCTATGGATCAAGCATATATTTTGGGAATATTTGATCTTCAAGAAGAAGAAAACAAAACTCCTTGTCTCTGAAAGAGAAACTAAAGGCCGATAACATAATCCGATGAGTAAAACCTGAGCAAGTGGTACCCTTCATCTACCTAGGCAGCAGTATAAATTTGGACTGAAGAAGTTTCATGAGCAGAAAGCGAAGAATAGTTCAAGCTAAGAAGGCATTCATGAAGGAGAAACAGCTATAGTGCTCAAAGAACCTGAGGTTGCAAACAAGAAAACAATTCGTCAAAACGACAATATGGAGAATAGACTCACCGGATCAGAGATATGAAATATTGGAAAAATAGACCAGAGAAGAATAGAAGCCTTTGACACATGGAAGTGGAGGAAAATGTTGAATATTAACTGGGCAGGCAAAGTAAGGAACAAGGAAGTATATACGCGGGTGGTCTGAAAAGTTTCCGACTCAGAAAATTTCAGAAAAAATGTCTTGTATCTTTGTTTGGTCGGAAACTTTTCAGACCACTCTTGTAGAGGAGCAGATTAGGAAAGGCAATTGAAGAAACTCCACAGCAAAGAAGAACTTTATGGATTAGACGCACCTTGATGAACAATTGATCAGTAATAAGCATGATAATTGGAAAAGATTCCACAGGAAAGACCTAAAGACGAGTAAAGAGGGCTTTTTAAGGAATAAGTTACACAGAAAAGCTATCGGAGGGTGAGAGAATAAACACTGCCTAGATACGAGGGGAGGGTTACAGCAAACTAGTGTTGAAATAAAAATACTGTTAACGATAATGAATATTTTCACTTATAGAATTCAACAACGTCTGTCATTGTCGCAGATACTCGTGAAAAACGATCTACTCCCCGTTCCAAAAGCCTTGGACATTGTAAATTTGGCAACAACCGAGACCATCACTCCAAAGGTCATATCACTCGAATAGTTCCGTAAAAGCTACCCTATCAAAAGTTTCACAATTCCAAATAAAAACGTTCCGTTGAAACGTTTTGGAATGCCGATGTAATTTAATAATTTAAGTAGATCTTTAAAACGATACCAAAAATATAATAGTTTTACTACTCGAGTTTCTTTGTTTAAGCACCATCTTCAGGAGGCACCTGAATATGATGCTTAAACGCATAGATTCGGCTTATGTAAAATTACACACTATGGCATTGCGCCTCGAATTCCAGTGTTTGTAAGGCCACCGCGCTTATCGTTTGTTCAGAGTAGCGAATCAAAATGAACAGTGCAATTGGAAATCCTGCCAAATGTAAACTCCGTTTAATTTTAAAATTTTCACTGGAAAGAAGCTTCAAATCTGCTGAAATTCATCGAGAAATTTTTCCTGTGCACTTGGTGATGACTGACAAGTGGTGCGTCAGTAGTGTCGTTAGTTTTAGAGTGAAAGAACAAATGACCATGATGTCCAAGAACTGACCCTCCGTCTGTGGCGAACAATGATCATTTTTTTCATAAAAAAAGAAGGAATATGGAAGTTATATCTTAATCCGAAAGAGAAAAAATTTATTCTTCCACTGCGGGATAAAAAAATTGAGTTGAGGCTCTCAAATGAAATCCGATTAAATAGAGAAAACGTCTTCATTAGCAGGTTTTCATTAAGGATGGTCGTTAGTGGATATCCATTAGTAAATTAATTCTTTCATACTTATCAACATCCTCCAGTAGGCGTGAAAAAAATATTTTAACTGGAGAAAGCCACAAACGTCAGTTTGCGACTTAATGCATTACTCCTGAGAACTTTTTCACCAAGGGAACTGGGAAAGTCATTTCGCCCGCCTGAAAAATGAAAGAAAATACTCACATTCGCCGACCGTGTGAGTTTACTGCTTGCACTCTTTGCGTCTTATTTTTTTCAAACAATTTTCAGCCCCGCCACGACAATAGCCCATCTTTCTCCCGTGCTACGAGTAAACAGCCCACTTGACTAAAACTGACTGCTCTTAAACAAGGAGTCGCAGAAGACCCAATTGGTTCCGTGCACGCATGGGAACTCCGGGAACTAGAGCTTAATCGCTGTTTTTTTTCAAACAATGAATAGGGAAAACATCCATGCAATTTGGGGCTCAGCGAACACTAGACCATCACTTTCGCTGGTATAAATTCCGCGATATTCCTTCCGTCTCTGTGTTGGAAGAGATTTTGAACCGTGTTTACCTCAGTTTCACAAGCCCAACGAGTTTTAACGCGCAGAACGTATGTCCACCAGATTGCTTAAGCTCGCTATCCTAAAAATATACCGCACATACGTGTGTCTCTGATTTGTTGTTAATACTGCTAAAGAGTTGTGAGAACTTCCTCTTGATTGATAATAAATGGGTTTAAACTCCGAAAATAAAAATTCAGATTATTATACTGATTAAACTCATAGCAATAAAAGGATTTCATTTGAGAACCCTACTAGTGATGGTATGTGATTTCACGTCATACATCCGCAAAAATAAATGCAAACTGGACAAGAACTTTAAATAACATGACACTATGAATGATAAATTTTTGCATCATGATTAAGTCTTGAATTTTTACTTCGTCCTCATCAATTGAATGTCCATCTAAACGCAGAAAGGCGAGATGTAACCTCATGACGTTATTTAAAAAAAGGCCATACTCTAAGAGGTAACTGGGAACAAAACCACTTTTTTCCCCAAAAGTCACCCAAATAAAGATTCTAAATTTTACAATGTTTAGTCTAAGGTAATTTGATTAGGTTAATCGTGCTTATATCTTCTTTATTATAGAAAAAAACGAACTAGCTTTCTATTGTTTCAGGCTCAACGTTGTGGAAGCTCATGTTCATTATTTATTTTATTAAGAACACCATGTATACATCCACTGTACCTTCAGTACGATTATAAATAACAGTGGATGTATACATTGACCGGGTCGCGGTGGTCTAGTGGGTAGAGCGTTGGACTACTGACCGGAGGGTCCCGGGTTCGATTCCCGGGCAAGGCACTTTGGGAACCTGCAGCTCCTCCCAAGCTAGTTGATTTTTCGGGTACCAGATCTTCCTGAAAGGAACTGGCCCCCCTATCCTGATGTGTGAATATTCACACATGGGTGAGCTCTACCATCACCTACTAAACCGACCTTCGGGTTGATTACAGTGTTTATGGTTTATGGTATACATTGTGTTCTTAATAAAATAAATAACGAACACTGACGTTGATATCCTCGAATTTCACACAGTTGTCACGCTCCCTGTCCGATTATATTTTAAAAATTGTACTAAATTCAATAATTTAATTAAATAAAACTCCAGGTTGGTTTAAATTTTCGGTGGCATAGAGTGTTCATCCATTATCACAGACAATGCCAGTTTAAAAATGTAAATATTTTTAGCTATTTTTATTTATTCCTACTTTTTCTGCATTTCAATACAACCCATTATCATAAGCAGCTGATGTGACGAACGATACCGATGTGACTAAATATGTAGTATTACATACAGGGATGCATACAAACAGAAGCTGAATACTTTTAGGTGACAAAAATACACTCTAGAAAAGATTACACTGAATGAGAGTGAGAATTACATACCATGAAAAACTTCCCAAACAGCTGATTCGGTAAGCACAATAAATTCTCCATATTTGCATAGTCCATACGAAATCATTGCAATCAATACTAATTTTGTATGGACACGATCATATTACACCTACCTCTAACTAAGGTGAACGCAATACATTATTTTTTTGTCATTGCTTTCCGTACACAGCACTCTTCATGCCCACATCAAAATACCTCATTCTCGCTCTTTAAAACAGTAATTGCCTAAAGAAGTTAATGAAAATTTCCCCAATAAGATCAAAATCCAGATTCAACATCAGATTCATCTCTATACAACAAACATAACATTATATTGAAGCACTATTAATCAACTATTGGTCCTCAAATAGCTATTTTAAAGTAAACAAACCAAAATTCAATGGCTACTGATGTAATCTGAGGATAACAATTTATGTGTTTATTAATATATGTGTGCATATATGTGCACTCACACGCAATACGCATTCATACATGCATAACATATTACTACAAATATCGTACGTATATTTAAAATAAAACTATTACACAGAGATATAACTATAAAGTCGCGAAAACTGCAAATATTTTTAATCGAGACGTGATAAATCTTATTTTCATGCCTGATATATAAAATTGGCTGAATTCAAATGCAGCTAGTATATGTTTCTAAAATGTAAATTTTAAAGCATTTTATTTTATTACTAATCGCTTACTGCCACAATTGCAACTGTCTAATGCACGATGGAAGAATCAAAAAGACTTTGCGTATCCACAGGAATGAATTTATTGCTGGTGATTAGTTTCGCTGCACTCTAGCATTATCTGTAATGTGTCCAGACGATGCTAAAGTGTTGTGAAATTATTCGACAGTAATAAATTATTTCTTATTAAAACGCAAAGTCTTTTTGATTCTTCCTTCGTGGATTAGTAATGGATTTCCCTTAAGTACGGGCCTCAACTATCTCTCAAATGTAAATCTATCTATATATCCGCTAATTAAAATCAATCTTAATTTTTGGAATTTCAAAATATGGAGTTTTTACGATTGTTCAAATAAAAACAGTGACAGTAAACACTTCTTAGAATAAGAAAAATACACTAGAATAATAGGAAATATGAAATGGGCAAGGAGTTTTCTAAAGAAGAAAATATCTTTCTAACAAATCAATTCAGACCATGATAAATTGCTCTCCAAATATTAGATATTTGAAAATGCTCCCATGATTTAAAACATTTTACTATCAAACAAGAATACAACAGATTCTGTAATATCTATGGCATTACATCCAGTATGAAATCTCGAGAGGTAAAGAAATGAAAATTGCATTCCGAGATTTGTAATTCAATCTGATAGAGGGAAAGGGAAGATGGAATAATGTTCTAAGATGAGGTAAACACATGGGAGCAAACCAAACATTCTTTCAAACAAAAGACCACACGAAGGCGTTGTTTCCGTCTGCCCATATTTATCACGGGAGATGGAGAAAGATGAGTGAAAGGTGGAAACCCATACCACAGTGTGCTAAGAGATTCATATAAATCCGGCTAAAACAATCCACGATACCTTCCCCGACACAACCCCGCGAAAGCTCATCCGAAGCGTGGGACTCTGCGAGGCCAATACGAGGAGCGCGTGTCGCACGCGAGACAATAGTGCCACTGAGACTCCTCGGTCTAGAACTTTCGCGCACATCGGAAAGGATAGGAAACAAACTAATGAAGAGCAGAAGGGTGGAGAACAATACATGCGCGCGCGACCGACGCCGGGCATACTTTCTCCGCCTCCTCCTCCCCCGATGCACACGGCTCCTCTTTCACCGTTGGAGTTCATAATCGTCAATGGTTTCGCACGCGTTTTTGAGAGAGTGCTCGGTGGTATTCGCACGCGTGTAACAATGGCATGCGAGATCGTGTTTGCGTTGTTCCGGCGGTGACTCCCGGGAATATCTGAGCAGGATTTACTTTTGTTGGAAGGGAAAGGAACACCGAGACACCTGCACTGGTTATTCCTCCGAAAGGTCTTTTCTTCTCGGAGTCAAGCGCGCCTTCCCTTTTTCCATTTATTAAATCGACCTCATAAAAATTTCAGAAGTCGGCTACTCACGAATTATGATTTCACTCTTTTATGACTAATGGAGAGAGTAGTGCAATGACCGTCTCTGTTTTGAACGAGAAAAAATGAAAAAAAATCTGGATTCCATCACAAAATTTTATTTGTATGAACAGAGCAGCTTTCAGTGCTATTTTTAAGTGTTTTCTAAAATAGTTCATTGACATACCTATGTGAAAAAACTGTTCAAATAATTACACTGTTTATTTTTGTGCTAAATTCCCTCTCTGTACAAAAATTATGATAACCAACAAAAGATATCATTTATTTAAAACTAAGCAAGATGTTTTTATAATAAATATGTATCTCAAAAGATTCCAGAAAAACTATTTAATGACTCACGGCAAATATCAAAAGAAACCATTTTGCTGTAGCTTGATGAAGAGGCACAAAACATGTTTAAATAAAATAAAGAAGTTTGAGGATTAGAACACCCATGGGAAATCGTAAACGTCAGTAATGAATCAATATACCCTTGATATTAATTATTTTATGAACTTCAAATCAACTACAGAAATCAAATTCTTTTCACATACCGGAAAATAATATGACCGAAAATTTACTCATCAAAGCGTCGATTACAAGGGCTCTTCCCTTTTAAGGGCATGAACAAATCAAATGTAACATTTTATTTGGATAATGAATACTATTTCATTAGCGTAGGTCATCGTTGCTATACATAACTTCTTATTATGGAAAGATGAACCCCAGCCTTACTCATCATGGCGGGAAAAGGGTATGGTGAGGGAATATTCAAGGTTAAAAAATTAAATTAATTAAAATTAAAAAATGATAGAGGGTTAGGACGGAACAAACGATTAAACCAACATACGACATCAAAACACACTCTAGCTAAGATGTTTGGTTTATTTATTTGTATTTATTTTTTATTTATTTTATAAATATATAATTATTGAGTGCTTACGAGGGTCAATTCTATCTAGCACATCTTGGCTAGAGTGTGTTTTGCTATCGTATGTTGGTTTAATCATTTGTTCCGTCCTAACCCACTATCATTTTAAAATTTAATTTAATTTAATATTTTTTATCCTGAATATTCCCTCACCATATCCTTTGCTCACCATTAAGGGTACGGCTGGGGTTGATCTTTCCCATAATATTTATACGGCCGTAATTACCGTTCCTGTTAATTCATAGATAATTGCTTCTTATCGCAGTTACAAATTGTAGGGTGGACAACAGAAACTCAAGAAATATAAATTTGCAGGACTGCATGAACGCAGGCAGAATCTTCGGATAAATGAAAAAGAAAATAGGAATTTCCAACAATCCTTAGAAATAAATAGTCACTAGGGACCTACCTTAAAAATAGGAGGGATATTGTGAATAAAAATGAACTTAATTAGGAATTAACAAAGCTAAAATTCTCTTATAAGGTTTCTCTAAGTGAAGTCATTAGAACATAGGATTTCATCGACTCTTTTAATTAATGCCTAAATTCACATAAAATATCTCAGAAAATAAATAATGATATTTTTCCACGAAAGACAAACCAGTCTTTCTCGGGAGCTGGTAGTTTCGTATTCATATACAAGAGAGTCAGTAGTAGATTGTAGTAATTTCATTCCATTCATGCCGTTCACCGTTTGGCGGGTTTGTGACGTTGTCGAAAAAAAATTCGGATGATACCTCAGCAAATTCCGTCAAAAAGTACGCTGTACGAGTTTCTGGTTCCCAAGATAATATCTAATAGCCCACATAATGTAACAGGTTACCCATGATGCACGCAATTGATATGAATTCACGCATTGTACCAACCTTCACGCACCATACCGGGTGGGAGGATACAAGGGGTCAATTGGTGGACCGAAACGCGAAGAATTGCTCTTTTTAGGTCTCGGGTGGTACAATAAGATTGATATTGTGCTTCCAGTGTCAACACTCACAGTTACTAGGATGTACGACAGAAGGAGATATGTACTCAGGAGTTGTGCTCTCCCGCCCAGAGATATTTTTTAGGTTGGTATAGCAACTGATCAAAACCTCAGGCTTAGACTACTGCCATTTCTATCACACTTCTATCATTTCTAGAATATATCCTACATTAAACAATTAATCTAATCTCTATATCATAAAATATATTGAATGGTACAAAATACCATGGACGGTACCAAATGTCGAGAAAATACCAAATGTGTAAAATAATCGAGTTTCCTGGAAACTCTTTGAGCAGGAAAACCACATCTTTATTCATTAAAATGGTTCTTAAATGAATTTTGCCACGCAGAGTAATGTAGTTATTTAGGATCATTTGGGGCTTATGGATATAATGCCGAAATGTTCAATTGTCCTTAAAATGTGCAAAAATTATCATTTCAAAAAACATTTCATATTGTTCATGTTTAGATACTCGTAATATGATAAAACCACAGTCATCACTCGCGAAGTATAGGCTGATAGGTGAAGGCAGAGTTCACCTTACTCCCCAACGGTGTGTGAAATTTGCGTATTAAAAGGGCAGCTAGGCAGGCCAGTTTCTAATTCTCTGTGATGCCTACGACTTCTTGAGATCTAGTAACCGAAAAGTCACCCAGCTTAGGTAAAGCCTATTGTATCCAAAGTAGATACCTGAAATAAACTCGGTGCTGGTTGCACGAAAATATTGGATATCTACATTCAATAGCTGATCAATTCAACAAAGTAATAGGTATAAACTCTAGCATTCCTATGATTTTTAATTGCCTTTTGAAGTTTAAAGCCTCCGCAAATATCAAGAAACCCTCGTTGAGCTAACACTATCTACGAACAACGCTATAAAATATGCACTACATGACATTTTGAAAGATCAAAAGGGTTTTTTTGTCTACAATTAGAAACACGCCTCTATAGACGAAAAAAGAATTTTAGATCCTTCTTCAAACTTTCTTAGCTATAACCACGTTGGGTGATGTAATTATATTCCGATGGATTCGTATTCTCTTTAAAATTGCACAGCCTTTTAATTTCAAGAAAATGCGGGATATGCCGCAACATTAACTTTTAACGGAGTCATCCGCCACCGCTCCGTCATCGAGGGATCCGGGTTCGAATCATGGTCTAGGCGAATGATTTTTACGCTCTGAAATTGTTGCCTTTTAATTGTCAACCATTTGAATATGACCACACATTTCTTTGATGACCTATGTAGTGCTTTCATTCTAGCATTTGAACTAACAACCATTGTGCCTCAAAATAATGTTCCAAAATTCTAAATGAACGTCGAGGAAATCCGGGGTCCTTTCACAATACTCAAATGATTTCATTTGGAAAAAACAGTCTTTTGATCTCTTACATATTTTTTCAACAAGAAACAGGGTAATACGAAAGCATATTTGTATAAATAGCGCCACAATTCAACCATTTGGAAGAAAAGGCTTTTCTGCAACCAAAATTAACACCAACCTTCCTTTGATCTTCCAATTTAAAACTTAATTTATTGCAGTTGCTTTTAGGTTTAAGTCCCAAAGATATCGAACGGGAGGCTTCGTGGATTCGACATCAACTCATACTACGTCATATTTCGCTTCGCGTTATTAAATACTAAAAACCAAACAGAAAAAGGCTGAAAACTTCGGTAATTACCTTAGTAAGCATAATCGTAAAAGTAGTACAAGCTATATAATAATTTATACACACACTGACTCATATTCGTTCTTACACTCTCATGAATCCACATGAAGCGAACCTTTTGTAGTCAGCAGTTATTCACGGAGAAAGTTCAATCTTATGCGATCAGTCAATAGATATTCCAAGTTACAGACACGCTGCTGCTTTAAAAAAATCGAACATATCCCCATTGAGCAAACATTTTCATTCCGTGGCATGTATATCTTTTGGGCCGTTACATTTTTCTAGATCCAGTGTTTAAACCATAGAAAAAACAACTTACACATCCGGCCGGAGAACACTAAATCGTAAACCGAAGCCGACCACGTAACGTGGAAATGGCATATTAATGATCGGCGCATACGTATATTAAAGGACACCATTGTTGGAGAAAATGTCGAAGGATAAAAGCCTGACGTTTGGTTATTCGTGATGTGGGCGCGTATATATACACGAACGGTTAATCGCCCAGAATGTATCGGAGGCCATAATGTGAGATTATGCATACGGAGACGCCGGGTCTCGACACTATCGCTGGAACGAGAAAATATTTATCCCTTCCCTTTGACCCTCCATCTTCTCCACTCCCTCAGAGGGTTAATTTCTCAAAGCTATGAAATGGGAAACCCGAGACGGACTCCATCGATGGGATTGCAAACGGCGTGGATGCAGTCGCCGTTCAAACGAAACAACCAATCGCCAGCAAACGTCGCGCTTATGATCTTCCATCACAGGCAGCTGTCTTCTGAGGGTTTGGTGCCACTTATGTTCCCGATGTATCCTCAATGAGAAAAAGAAACAAAATTCTTCACTTGGTGCTATATAGTCACTCCTAAGCAAGAACATAACCGAGTAGTAACCGTAAAGTACAGTGTCCTTTATGTCTTTGCGTTCATCAGCACTTAAAGCGCAACAAAATAATGATCGCATTACAAAACCGCATACTAAAATATTCATGACGTAGGTTATATATGTACATACATACATCCAAATAAGTATGTCCAAAGTTTGATTTTGACTTCAGTGGTAGGTTGGATCTCACCCCATATTAAGGTTTTAAGTCGTCAAACTCACATGTTCTGAGTAGCTGGGCCAGCTCCTATATTTGTACACCCGTCAACTTCCAGCGACCAGGAAACTGCTCCGTATAGACTGTTAGCAGAAATTAGTCCACGGTTATGTCCCTGGAATTGAAACCAGAACCTTTGAACCAGTTGGCGAACTCTCTTACTAATAGTTTACTACGTGGTACCAAGTCAAGTAAGAGCAGTGCGCACGTTCCTTCGTCATCATTTACGAAATCATTTAGTAGTAGTAGCTATTTTAGAAGTAGTATGGTAAGATTCAAATGAGGAAAAGAAATTGGAAAGGTGATCGAATTCCTCTCATACTTGGAAAAAACGAATATGTTATAGCTGTAGTTTTTTGGGGAGGCGACCGATAGCTAAGGTCATTGGGGATGGATGGGAAAGGAAGGGTGGAGAGAAACCCGGCGTTGACATTGACGTACTCTTGTCGTAAGGCGCCAAGGGATCCGCGGTCTAACGCCCCATCCCACGGACGTCGTACTTACTCTAAGTTCTCTCCACAGACCAAATCAAGCAGGGATCGGGATACCAATGAAAAATATTTGTCGTCTCCAGGATTCGAGCCCGGGCCCTCCTCGACATACAGGCCACCGTATAATCCCGATCCTCCCAGCAAATATTTTGGAAGCGGTAGTTTTCAGAGAGATTTTTCAGGGAAACGCGGAATATCTCTAACATATACAATAATAATAGACGCAAAATTATAAAAATAAAAACAATTTTAAAGAAAAGCATAAATAAAAAACTATAGGTAATGGAATTATGGGATATTCATACTTTGAAATAAAAGGAGGACAGAAACTCTAAAAAAATTGTAAGAAATCCATGAATGTTATGAATGAATAAAATCAAAGAAAAATATGGATTTTTCGGAAATATTCTCTGCAGGCATCTTAATTTGTAAGAAGGTTGGTTCCATATGATTTTCCTCCTGTTTTTTCTCAGAAAGAACTGACACCTAGAAAATCAAACAATTTGAATGAGTGGTGATCAGCGAGCAAATTCTATATGCATTAGGTGTAAGGAACTCTTCTCACTTTCCGCTAGCTTACTTTCATTTTATCACTCCAAGTCATTTTATAACTGTTTCAAATTATACATATGCATCACTTATGTCAGAGTGCTTGTTGATACGTTCTTGTGCTGCTTTAACATAAAATACGAACATATTTAGGCGTTCCCCAATGACTTTTTTAGGACTTTTCATAGACAACCCAACTTCGAGATTTATATACGTTATTTCTGAGATGGGGCTACTCGTATTTAGTTACTTATCCCGTCTTTTCTTTCTAAGGGTAAAGGGTATTTTATCATTTCTTACATTTGATCAAATTATACCTTGACTTACAACATTATTTTCATTATAAGCTTCGATGAAGAGAAGGACAATGTCTTTATTTCACATTCAATTTAATAAAAACGCAAAACTTTTAAATAACATTCCTCTAGAAGGAGTACAGAACACAAACAAAATTATTTACAACAGATTTTAATAGATTTTATGTTTTTGATAAATTCAAATGAGATAGTGAAATGATTAGGGAGTTAAATCTTACCTTTCACTTTCAATACTATTGAGAAATATGGTTTTTATCTTTGACCTACGAAACGCGTTGGAACATATTACATGCTTAATTCTTGAAAGACAGGTATGCACATCCACTCATGTCATCTCAGTGCTTCGAACAATTGAGATCCCCATAAAATTTTACGCAACATTCATTCCATTCTTATCTCGTGCATTTCCCTATACCCTACACCTCACGCCCTTTCACCGCCTCTATCAGGAGAGGTCATCATCCACTCACACCGTC
Organism: Hetaerina titia; assembly: GCA_037158775.1. NCBI lineage: Eukaryota > Metazoa > Arthropoda > Insecta > Odonata > Calopterygidae > Hetaerina > Hetaerina titia. Next base: position 73,002,654 of record CM073773.1, on the reverse strand, counting down.
GTCAAACAAGCGGCATGAAGCCATTAAAAATAACTCACTGAGGAAACATCTTTTATTTTTGCGGAGGGCAAGAGAAAGGGAGACAGGCAGTGTGACAATTACGCTCCGTTGAAGTTAGATACTTTGAAGGAACACAAGAAATTTGCCCAGCATTAAACCCTCATCTCACTTTAAGCCACTGCGCCACGCAACTCTATCTAAATAGAAAAGGGTTTTTTTTAATCCTGATTACCAAGAAAAAGTTTGCGAACCCTCGGGCGAGGAACGGGCACATGCCGTAGGTAGACAGATGCGGAATGCAAGGAAGGTGCGAATCCTCCCACGCGAGTGAGGGCGTGCGCCCGAGGAATGGAAATGCGAATAGCTAGAGAGCTACTCTCAGGAAGTCACATTATTAAGGGAACAGTAAATTCTTTGTTGCCTAGTTACGCCAGATATGAGCACCTTATCAGCAAGTGGCATGATAACTAACATATTAATAATTCTCTTCCAACTATTCAGTGAAAGTTCCTACACAAAGCGGAAAACGTAATGGCTCTCCAGGAATACTTTCTCACGTCGCAGGAGTGTTAATCATTGCGTGGGATGTGAAAATATTTTCACATTCATGAAACAAATAACAAGACGGAAAAAAGACGGATCGAAATCATTTCAGTGGATACGCAAAAATTAGAACAAGCTCTAAAACAAGTATTTCCGAACAGCCTCAGAAAATTTTGAATTAACTTTTAAGTAAATATTCTAAGGATATTCCCATTATTTTTTAAAAGTCTTGCCATTTCACCCACATGAAACGCTGTCTTCTACTATTCATGATCTTCTGTTGACTCATTGAATTCACAGGCTCCAGTGTATATTTACGCTCAGAATTTCTCTTCATCGGTTTCTTTTTACCAATCACCATTTAATCCATTAGTCCACTTTTTATTTTTATTAGTCCATAATTTTGTGGTTCTTACTACAACGCTTCCGTACCTCCCAGTTTATCAATAGATATTTATAATTTCCCTATATGGGCTAATTAGATCGGATTACTGACAGTATTTATACTTGTTATCTTTTTTTATTTTCTCCAGTTCCTCAAATTTAGCATTAACATTCTTGATTACTACGATGTGGGTATTGTCGACAGGAAAAGTTTTATGGGGATATTCTTGGTTCCTGACTGTTTGCTCCAAAATAATTTGGACAGTTAGTGTTACTTTACGTCCCGTATAATGTATCATATCTATTTTAATCCATCGTATTTTTCAAACTGTCATTTTGCACTTTGTCATTTTTTTTGGTGCAGAATCTAATTAACCTCTCTCTTCTTACGCTTCTTCCACAATAATCACATTTACCGATTGATATCCATTTGGCCTACCTCAAACTTGTGTTCCAACGGTTGAAATTCATTTCAATATTATCTACTTTGGTAATGTCTTAACCCCAACGGTAGTGTTCTTAGATCATGAGAGTTTTACATGTCCGTGCAAACATCTGTGAATGCTGAGATACGGTTGGGGGAAAAGGGGAATGAAGCCGTTGAAAATTTGCAGAATACCGAAGCAGACCGGAGGGATAGGTGACTTGCTTGACTTGCTTTTACATAAATCAGAGCGCAAAGGTGAAGGTAACTAAAGGAGAATCGGCAACGACCGACTGGTGAGTAGAAAAAGGTGCCTCTTATTACCAGCACTTACCAATACAAATGTTGTGAAAACATTGTGGGAGGTATTGCATCGACTTGAGCTGTGAATAGAAGTAGACGGTAATATGAGTAAGTCAATTAGATCAAGAAATTGTGAGTCATATAGCCAAGTAGTTGCAGGTATTATTGAGCAGTTTACAGGGGAACTGCGATAGGTTTTGGGTAAAGATTAACCATAAGGAAACCAATAAAGTATAATGAGATTATCGAGAAGCGGATAATCTAAATTAAAATAGGAGGGAATCAACTATAGCCGATTGAGAAGTTCAGATATTTGGGTAGTATCCAGGAGGTGAAAGGCCATTGTAGTTAGGACTTCAAGAGAAGATTTGCGTTGGTAAATATAGTACGTATTGACAAGGAGAGAATTAGGGACAGGTACAAAAAGTAAAACCGTTAAAAAAAAGATATGTAAAAACATAAAACTTTTGTGGATCTGAAACCGAGGCAAGCGGATAAGCGTAAACTGTGACCGTTTAGAATGCTTGAGATGAGAAAAATGCAGAAAATAAGTTGTATTGTGTAAAAAAACGAGTTTTTTTTAATGTAGTAGGCGAATAGAATAGGAAGTTGCAAGAGGGAATCCTAAATATTACAGGAAAAGTGGTTGGAGGATATATTGAAAGGGGGATTCTGAACAGAAAGAAGAATATTAAGTAATGAGGTAGATAGAGAAGGACAATACGATTTTAAGCAGCATGAATGCAGCTAAAAGGTGCGGAGAAATGAGAAGGAAATAACGTAGATAAAATAAAAGAAAGTTCTAGCGATATATAGAAGATAGTCAGAGAGATATCCATTAGGGGACATCCAAAAACCTACCTTTAATATACATAATGCCTTCATAATAATATAATTACATATGTAATTATATTATTATATATACATACATAAAATGTGATATGATTACATACCTTCAAAACGATCTTTTGATTATAATTTAGGAATTACTCCCACTCACAGTATATCTCTTTTCCGAGCAATGTACCCACTTATGGGTCGCCGCAAATACATCCTCTGCCAAAAACTCAGTGGTCATCTTCATAAGTATCTCAATTCTTAGGAAATTTGACCATATCCTAAAATATTCCATTTGCTTCTGAGAACTTATGCTAAAGAGACATCCGCCATCTCCACTCCTAAAGATTACTTCATTCAATCGCAAGCAGCCTCATCTTGTATTTTATGAACTGCATACGGAAACACTTTGATCAATTACAACTTTTGTTGAAATAAGTAGTACTTTCTTAAAAGCAATATATAATAGCCGTTAAATACCTGTTCCACGCTGATGCTAAGATGAATGCAACTATGCTAATGTCAACTGTTTTGTAATTCATATGCAGACCATTTCGTAACTTTCCATTCCTCATGACCTCTTAATGAGTATTGATGACCACCATATCTTGGATTCGAGTTAACTTAGACAACCAGTGGGAGGCGCCCTGTAGCCTGAAGTAGGATTATAACGTTTGCCTACCATATTTTGAAAATGAAAAAGGTGCTAATAATTAAATACCCATTATAATTATTATAAAATTAATGTTTGACAAACATAAGTAGAATGGTTGCCATATTTTTTCAAAATCACTCATCAGTATTTCAATCCTAGGATTGATCCTACTGCAACCCCTATTATGCTATATTTGAATGCCAGACTGCACACAGGGTTACTCTTAGGAGAATAATGTGGTATCCCGTTGCCTTCCACATCGCAGTACTGCGGCCAATACCGTGAATTGCACTCTCGACCACAGCTGTAGCAGCTGAAGACGGACCGACCCACTCGTTCTGCGCCACCAGTAATGGTGAAATTGCTGCCTTTCACCATGGGTCAATTTTTCTCGTTGTCTCATTCCGAAATACCATCATTGTGCCTTTTTCTGTTATTATGTGGATGCCCCGTTTCGAAAATCAATTAAAAATTTTTTTCTAAGCTGAAAAAATTGTCGCCGGTTATGGGGATCGAACGAGCGACCTTCAGCTACAAGGCAGACACCCATGGTCTATCCTTACCTCATCTTTTTAAAATACGCTATTGAGCGTGCTACCTACCTGCTTTTATCCAGCGTGCTCAAACTCAGCTCAAACCAGCGTGCACTACCAGCTTTTTTATCCTGGGGTTGACAATTTAGGTTACTTTTAGGAAAACAAAGATAGAACGGAAATTATTCGGATAAAAAGTTGTCGAGTGAACAGGATAAGGAGGAAATGAGTTGAAAATAATGGTCACCGAAAGCTTTGCACAGACGGGACGGGACGGGAGGGGACAATTTTTTTGCTGAAGGAACAACTTTGCGAAGGGCTCCGGACAGGATTATATTTTTTTAGCTCGAGTACTCGCGTAGCGGTTCTTAGTTTTAAGCGCCATGTCGAAACGATCCGAAAATACCGAAATTATGGACTCAACCGAAATGGACCCGGAACAAAAACTGGTTAGAAGGAGGAATATAGGAGAGAAATATGGAATGCAAAATTATGGTCAACGGCGAACGAGGAAACGAAACCTTATAGTTCACATATGAGTTCCATTAAAGCATTTAGCGTCAAGAGATGAGAGCCAGCAGGTGGAAGATAGGATGTTAACCTGATACTTATTTCCCCCCACCCGCACTGGCGGTCAAAGCGATTCGGGTATTTGGGGACAGTAAAATTTATACTGCGACATTCATTTCCCCGTTGAAATTTTTACAGGCTTGGTTCATAATTTTAGTGCCTAAAGAAAAAAATGTAAAAATTAGTAATAAAAGTACAGAAGCATAGTAACGGTTACGCCCTCTTGACCATCATCATAGATTATGAGTCCTAGGAAAGCAGCTCTTCAAGTTTACCTCGCACTTGCTTAGTTATATCTTGGTTCCTAAAGCTAACGACATAATATATATCGACTCTAATAAAAGCAGGTGATCTTCACCACAATAGACAACACATTTAATGTTTTAAAAATAATTAACACCATGGAGACATCATAGTCGTGAAACGGCAACTGCTTCATCTGATTAAGCAAATATTAAAGGAAAGTGACATTCTGACTTTATGTAGGCATGATATAAACATTTCTCATCAGTGAGTCAAAATTAATATGATATATCATAGTCGCTGATTGAAGGGGCCAATTTTCGACTTGTATAACTTGTCACATTCTTTCGGGAAACTAACACGAATGATTTAAAATTCACTCCTTGTGGGACCCTAAGTGGAATTCTTTGACACACCATAAGCGTTCCATATAAGAACATGTAATTGCCACCACTGGCTTTCAAGCCTGCCACAACTATTAATTCGTGTTAGGAAGTGTGGTGGGCAGTTGGCAAAAAAAAAAAGAAAACCAAAAAACCAGGAGAGTGGTTACTGGCTGAGAGAGGAAGGCGGGGTGGGGGAACGTAGAGAGACGGGATTGTGTCGCCGATGAACACGCAACTCTTTCGGCCCATTCACAGGGCGGTAGAGCATAAAAAGCGCGACGCCGTTAAAAGCGGCGGCTGATGGTTACCCATTTTTACTGGGCTCAATACCGGTACCAGACGGAAGTAACACGAGCAACATGGTGGGCCGTGCTCACAAAACCCGCTCCAATATCGTGTCATCGTCTCTTTCATTCTGCGTCGATGGTTAGGCCTCCAAAGGCGGAGGTCGCGGGCGTCGCTCCCTTCCCTTCAGAGTGGAGATGAAAGGGAACACCGAGCATTGAAATGGGCCATGGGACGGTTACGTATAAATAGTAAGTGCATTGATAACCATTTTGTTCTAACAGATTTTATGCTCGTAATAGTTTTTTGACTCAAGATGAAGCCATGAATCGTCTATGGATTTAGCTTATTGACATTGGATAAAGGGCAAAGCCATAGGTGGAGGAGGAGACTCCACTTAGGATGGAATCGAACCCGCTACCTCTTGATTAGTAGACTGGGACTTTAAAAAATCGAGACTGGAAATATGGCGGATCTTTCAATTGAAAAAACACACTAAGATCAATGGATATTTGAATTATAAAATTTTAAAATCATTCATGTGAATAAATATATATTTCGTATGTGTCCGGGATATTTCCATAATATAAAATGAAAAAAATAATCTGACTGCTCTAATATTTTACCAATGACGATAGCGTTAAGCATTTATATATCTACAGAAGATGATGTATTACGATATAATAAACTATAGCCCTAGAACGGAGGTGGCAAACCTATGGCACCCGTGTCCAAAGTGGCACGCAGAGTTGAGTGAGTGCTTCGGGCAATTCCACGATGATCACTCGATGGGGTGGCATGCGAGTCAAGAGTTCACTCTAATTACATAAACGTTGTACCTAATCGCCAGAAGATTTGCTATCCCTTCCCTAAAAGTTTAATGAATGGAAGGGATAGCAAAAGGAGATGAAAGCAAATAAGGCTGTGGGGGTGGACAACATTCCTGTAGAAATGTTGAAATGGTTAGGAAAAGGTGGGAAGAAGGCCATATATGGACTGATTCGTAGTATCTATGAGGAAGGAATCTGGCCGGAAGATTTTGTGAAATCGGTGTTAGTTCCTATTCCAAAAAAGGCAAAGGCTACGTCTTGTGAGGATTACAGAACAATAAGTTTGATATCCCACGCAGCTAAAGTTATTCTCAGGATCATGAACAAAATGATAGAGAGTAAGGCAAATGATTACTTAGGGGATGATCAGTTTGGGTTTAGGAAAGGAAGAGGTACAGTGATTCCATTGCAGTAATGAGATCACTAATCGAGAGGAATATAGAATACAATCAGGACGTTTTTGCCTGTTTTGTAGATTTCGAAAAAGCGTTTGATAGAGTGAATTGGGAAAAATTAATGCGTGTATTGCAGAAAATAGGAATGGATTGGAGGGACATGAGACTGATCCGCAACCTGTACATGTCTCAGACTGCTCAGGTGCGAGTGGGGAACGGAGAGTCCGGATGGGCAGTGTTAGGAAGAGGTGTAAGGCAGGGTTGCCCATTGTCACCGGTACTGTTCAACGTATATGTAGAGGAAATGATTAAAGAGGCATGGGAAGAACTGGAGGTAGGAATGAAAGTCGGAGGGGAATTCGTAAAATCGGTTACGTTTGCTGATGACCAATGCCATTCAGCCAAGGGGTTGCAAGCATTGTTGAACGAATTGGAGGTTCAGTGCGATAAATATGGGATAAGAATCAATATTAATAAAACAAAGGTTATGCGATTTTCCAGAAAGAAAAAGGCTAAGCTAAATATTGAAATAGGCGGGGAAAAAATAGAGCAGGTAGAACAGTTTACATATCTCGGAAGTGTTTTGGGCTAATACGGTCAAAGTGGTAGGGACGTAAGGAGAAGAATTGCGCTAGGCAAGGAGGCTTTCTCAAGGAGGAGGGAGTTGATGACGGGGACGTTGAGTAGAGTTGTTAAGACAAGACTCGTAAAAACTCTGATATGGAGCGTAGCTATGTACGGTGCGGAAACGTGGTCACTGAAACAGGAGGATAGACGTAGATTGGAGGCTTTTGAAATGTGGGTGTGGAGAAGAATGGAGAAGGTGAAATGGACCGAAAGGAAAACAAATGAGGAAGTACTGGAGATGGTGGGTGAGGAGAGGGGTTTGTTGAGAGAAATCCTATGGAAGCAGGAAAAATGGATGAAAGGCGTATTGAGCAGTAGTGGAATGTTGAAGAAGGTAATAGAGGGGAGAATGTTGGGCAAGCGAGGAAAGGGTAGGAACAGGATTGGGATGTTGGATGGGGTGAAGGGAGGAAAGAAGTACACAGAGATGACGAGGGACCTGATGTAGTTTAGGTTGCCGGATTGTGTTTTGTTTGAAGTTACAAAATATTTATTTGATAGTTGTGTCCATCCAAAAACCTACCTTAACCGGTAGATTCCCTAATAATAATATAAATTTTATACGGAATATATTACTACATTTTCTGTATTTTAATATACTAAATACCTTTGATAATAGGGTATTAAGAATGAATTCACTAATTCTCATCAATTTCTGGACAAACTCCTAAATTTTATCCTCATAGATAATGAATCAATGAGACCATTCATTATTTTTCTGTTTGTTTCTTCTATAACAGGACGTGGTAGACAAGCAGAAAGAACCCAATATTACAGACCGTAGTGCCCAAGTTCAATTCTGCGTGATACCCCCGGGCACTTTTCGCTTCACCCAAGCTGTATGTGATTTTTCGGGCACCAGATCTTTCTGGGTAACCACAGGCTGTGCACAGGAATGATATACCCACTCTCCCAACTCTGATACGCGCATTTCACACGCCATTGGGCTCAGTACCAAATAACCTCTACCCTCACATATCAACACAGTGTTCATGTTGATTGGTATGGTTTTAGTCCCCCGCCGTGAAAGTATCGAACGCCCCTTCCGTAGCTTTTGATGCATAGCTTGGACATTTTACGGATTTTTTGCAAATGATCGATGAAACTATTGCGAAGCTGATAATAATGGAGATAAAACATTCTTTACCCCTTAATTATTTTTATGTTGGGTACTTCTATTTTTTGTCCTCAACTTATTCAATTATCTAGCATAAATTCCGGGCTAAATTCTTATTTCAATAACGCGGGAGTGTAAAAAAACGTATTTATACCATTACTTAATGGAATACAGAAATTGCTAAAGCAATAAAAGAATTTTTACCAATAGATACAAAAGTAGGACAAGGTAAGGGACGCAATATTGTGACATCATCCTAGACGTTTTTCTAATGTAACTTCATAGGAGAGAGGTCATAGTATAAAAGTCCGATACTTGGACTCCCTCCGTACCCTGTATGTTTGAGTACGATATCTGAACTCCGGAGATTCCCTTCAGGTCTGCATATGGCAAATGGCTCCAAAATAAATCACCATCATTTATCTCTCAGAAAATAAGGTTCATCTAAGGGTAAATAAAAATAATGAGCAATAACAGTAAGAACTATACATAACTTTTCATCTCATATATTCCGCAATATTGAACTAAAAATACTACAAAGATGAAATTTCATCCTTAACTGGAAGATGGACCGACTTACTTTTCCGTTCAATGAATTACTTTTTCGTTAATCCTATGACAGCTACAATGATTTTTTGAGAAATAAATCCTTTGAACGCATCGAGACAAATAGGATGAATCCGACAACTCTTGGAAAAGAAGATTTCTTAAATAACCGAGATGAAAGTCAAAATAATTGGTCAACGCTAAGAACCAGGACCAAGAGTTAATTTTGGAAAAATTAAATTTAATGAAATGGAGAAAATCCTTATTGAAGATGTCAGGTCAAGAAGCAATGAGAGATTAAAGAGTTACTGGGATTGTGTTACTAAATCCTTTAGCATTGCTAATAAAAAATTAGTATAAGAATATGACTATTAATAATGTGGCTAAAAATTAGATTTTAGCTAACCTATTTGGTATTATGTTTATGGCAGTACGGTTAATTCAGCGTTTTCAAGGAAACTGATTTGTTACTTCGGAAAGTAGAATAGGAAAATTAAATTACAATACACCAGAGGCATCATCGTAAGAGGAGAGTGCAGAATGATGTTTGACGAACCGACGATCGTCAGGGCACATCATTTTTCTGGCCAAGCAAGGATGTGGGTGGATATTAAAGTATGATCAGCGGACGGAAATGACTGTTGGCTTTGAGCGCCCACGGTATTATTCCAATAGGGATTTCTGTTTATTAAGGCGGTTAAATATATTTTTTTAATGCGTCGCCAGTATGGCTGGCTCCATACTGGGGACGCATTCAACAGTGTTTTCGCCGATTCATTCAGGTGAGGGGGAGGGAGAGAGAACTGTGCGGGATTGGAGGGAGGTCAAATGTTTTATTGTCCCGGCTATTAGCGCATGCGTCTCCGCGGTTCTCTCCCCAGCCCCTCCCCTCGTTCATTCCTCCTCCTCCCCTCAATTCAGCCACAGAGACAGCGGCGGGAGGGTGCGGAAAATAAACGGCTTCGCCAAGGATGCAAATCATTCCATGATTTACTGCACCTTACCGCGTCTCGCCGTGCGATAAATGGAATGGCTCCTTAAATTTCGTTTTTAACGGCCCCGAGTACCGTATCTTCCTTCTCTCACACTCTCGATCTACCTATCTCTCCCTTCTTTCTCCATTCTATCCACTCTTTTATCACTCTCTCTTTCCTTCTCTCTTCCTCATTCACTCGCGTAGCCCTCTCCTCTATTTTTCTTTGCATTTATACGCATCTTCTCTGCTCACTGCTCCTGGACCCTCCCCAACACACCAGCTCGTTCTTCGTCGCGTATAACAGATGCGTCGAGTTATCAGTAAAACCAATAGTTACCTCCCCCCCCCCTACTTTCAGTATCCCTACTCTTTATATCTTTAAGAATTTTGAAACCTAGTTAAAAGAATCAATGGACACTTCATGATTAAATACAATATGAAACTAAACAATAAAAATGATTTCTTTTGAATTCAACATGTCATATTCTTATGAACTTTCTTCAATCTGCGCTTTCAATTAACATTCCCACGATTTGTCATACGTATTCTTTTTCTTGTCCAATTTCCCTTGTCCTTGTATTTCCTTGGTCCTGTTTGGTGACCCTGTGGTCCCAATTCCAATGACTTTGTTTTAGCCAGTACGCCAAATCTTATTTTCTCCAGTACCACTACTTCTCAAAACCTAAAAAATCTCCATAACCATGTTTTGATAATTTTTTCCCCGAAATCTGGGTTTAAATAAATTCATACTTGTGTTCCTGGGCTATGCAAGGAATTCGTAACGTTAATAGGGAAAAAAATATTATTCACTTAATAAGATCATTCTGGCCGGCTGTGATGTGATGGAAATTATAAAAAGAGAGAAATGTAGAGAAATATGTGATGACCTTTATTTTTATGGGCTTAAAGAAACAGTTTGCTGATAGCAGAATAAATCACTGAAAACCGGATTAGTTGGGTCACTACTCAGCAGGAAAGAAATTAACTCGTTTAAAATACAGCTCCCTAGCCTCCAAACAAAGGTTTCTACTTGATTGATAATTTGAATTTTCCAGATGTTTTGGATGGACAGGGACTATGATTTGTCTTGTTTTTTAGACCAGTAACATGAGGTGTTTCAAGAGGAAAAATTACGTGAAAGAATACCCCGAAAATGAGATTTTTGGTTCACATTATTCAAAATAACTAACTATAAAAATTTGGTTTTCAAACACTCTATGATAAAAGAAAATGATCAAAAACTGATAATAAAAGACTAATGTGCCAAAATTACCTTATGCCCGAAGTTTAAATACACGTAACATTTGGGTTAGTCAACGAGTTTAATGCCCCCCGAGCCAAAGAACGCAAGAATCATTACCATAAGATAGACCAGATGTAAAATTATTCTCTCACCATCAAAAGTGATACCCGTTATTTTGTGGGGATCTAGATGGTACGGTGACACTGGCTTTCATACCGAGAGGGCTCGGGTTCGAATCTTGATGACGACAGAATTTTCAGTGGTATTCCAATTGAGGTGCTTCGTGGAGAGCACTTTGAGTTAGTACGCCGTCCGTCCGGTGGGACGTTAAACTGCGGACTACTTGGTACATTTCGTTAAGAGTAGGCAAATGTCGACGCAGGGTTTCTCTCCATCCTTTCTCCTTTCCCATCCATACTTATTGGTGCAAATAACCGCCGCTGTCGGTCGCCTCCTCTAAATCTACTACTATCTCCCGTTATTTTGCTTGAAAACGTTTCTGTACATCTTTTCAGTGCAATGGTGGTCACAATTTTGTGGATCGAAATTCGATGTGTATGAAGATTTTATTTGCTCACCGTAGAAATTCAAATCTTCCTTTGGGCATATAATTTTAGTCCATATTTTCTCATACAGATTACATTATATTATCTTAACATTTTTATCGATAGCAAAGCAACTAGATAAGAGTAAAAAAATGGAAGTAGATGTAGAAAGTCACGTTGTCTAATGAAAAAAGCACGAAACGGAGGTGGAAATAACTAATTGGAGGTGATGTGGCTAATTACCACATTAACCACAAAACTATCCAAAGGGTGACTTCATCGTAATCCCATCATTCATTTTATTTTTTTAAATCAATGAAAAAGTTAAACGCGAGATAAACACTCATTACCATAAATATGTCATGACAGATTATACGTTTGCGTTGCAGACTTTCTATTATATAATTGAGTTTAGAAGTTGCTCGACGCCAACATTACAGGGTTCGTCCGGAAAATAAGTGTACTGAGCTCAGGAAAAAAAATTATTACACTTTTACATATCTTAAGCTAATATTCCTCAAAATAGGACCCTTGTGAGTCGATACACTTGTTCCAGCGGCGTTCCCATTCCTGGAACGCTCCCGCGAAGGCATCATCGGGAACCTCTCGAAGACACGACGTCATGGCCTCTTTGACGGCGTCCAAAGTCCCGTATCGCGTTCCTTTCAAACTCCTCTTTATCTTCGGGAACAGAAAGAAGTCTGGTGGTGCTAAGTCCGGGCTGTAGGGCGGGTGCGGCAGCGTTGCCACGCCGTGCTTGGCCAAGAAGTCCGACACGACAAGCGTGGTGTGAGACGGCGCAATTTCGTGATGCAGCCACCAGATGTTTTTGATCGCTGGCCGGACGCGGGAGACTCGTTTTCGAAGCCTGTCGAGCACTTGGACGTAAAATGCAGCATTTACAGTTTGTTGTTCAGGTACAAATTCGTAGTGGACGACTCGCCTTTTGTCAAAAAAGACAATGAGACAATGACACTTATTTTCCGGACGAACCCTGTATAATTGAGTTTAGAAGTTGCTCGACGCCAACATTAAACTTAATTCAGTCATGTCACTACAGGCGTATACTGCATGCATGAGTCTGATTCGTTTGTAAATGTTTCTCTATATGATTTTCGTAGAGGTTCGTCATGCGTGTTGCTACATATTTTACTCTTAGGTTCTGTCATTCTTCTTGTTCGCTTTCTTAGTTATACGATGGCTCACTTACCTTGTCCATACAATTCGAACGGCTGCTAATTAATTCCTTGAGCCATAAATTACTAGGCTATAGAGCAATAAAAACAACTTTGAACGTCTAATTAAAATTAAATTTTGCGCTTATACGGAATGCAAAAGTCATTTAAATGAAGAAACGCACCCGATATGGAGTTTAATTACCTCAAGCGCAAGAGATAACGAGCTCATACACCACTGCAGTGGCACATCGAAGCCTATACCAACTGGTGGGACCCATCCCATTGATGGACATCGAAGGCCGCCTAGATTAGACGCGAGGTTTTCCGACACAATTAGCAGTCGTTATTTCAGCCTATTAAGATAGTGCATTTGCAACAAATAGGGTGATGTTGAAATGCGAGCAAATCAGAAATTGGATTTGCTCACTCGCACTCGGAAGCATATGGGTACGGAATATTTCCTGCTCGTACTCAACTACTAATTAATTGCTTGATTGAGTCACAAAAAAATTCACTTTTTTCACTCGGAAAAACTTTTCGCTCCTTAGTTCAAGTGCTTGAAAATGTCGGTGGGAGCTCATGCAAACAAGGGACCCAAAGCAAAACAGCATAACACTAAGCCGCGAGTCTAAAATCACATACTTTTACTCTTTGAGACTATGAGTGTCAAGGGGTTTGAGTCCGTGAGCAATAGTTCCTTCTTTGTCCCCACCAGAAATAAGGACGCGTAGTTTTTACTACTTGACATTAGCGGTCACACATTACGTCCAACACGATTTCCGTTTATAACTGAAATGTGTATCGGTAAAATTCTCTTTGTTCATTGTAAAAGGGCGCCGAGGGAAACACGTTGAAAACCGTGGGGTCATAAGGTACAAAGAAGGAGGCAAAGAGAGTAGTAAGACTCCACTAAGGAAATGGGAGTGAAAGGATGAGAAGGGAGGAGTAGAGAATAAAAGAAACTGTTCGGAAAGTTGGAGAAGAGAGAGGTTGAGTGCGGAAGAAAGGGGGACACAAAACCAACGGTAATTTAAAGAAAGGGTTACTAACCTTCACTTTGAAATTGCAAACATCAATCATTTAGAAGTTTTGTACCACGGAAGGAAGAAGCGTGTTCGGTCGCAGGTGAGGCAAGGCGAGTGAAGGGTGAAGAGGCTACAGCTCGTTTTACAGATAGAGAAAAACGTAGAGATCTGGGAGATTTTCTTGTCGAGTCCATTGTACCGACCGCGAGGGTAGGGTAAAGATCGGTGTCATCTTAAAGAAACCGAGGGAAAACTTTGACAGGGTTGTAGGTAAGAAAAAATGACGAGCGCGAAACGTGATGGATCGATGGCCGGAGAGTGTGGGTCGGTATCATGTACATATTGTACCCCCGGCAGACGTCAGCAAAGAGTTGACCTCCCCACGATGCAAACCCTCCTTCCCGGTGTTTGATCGAGAGTGGCGGTATGGGATAAGGCAAAATCCCCCTAAAAGTGAAGGGAGAAGGAGGAACTCCAGAACCCTCGCGATTATTAGGTCGATGGTATTGAAGTGAACTATCTCCAATCCATATCTAACCGGTACACTCCCGGTCGATCGCTTCGAGGGAAGGCGCGGCGAGAGGCTTGCGGCATAGGGATGAAGTAGGTCCCGTGCAAACAGGGGGATATAATATTTCCGCGCCCTCATTGTAAATTTAGGAGCAATATTTAGGGTGGGCGGGAAGAGGAAAGGAAAGTGAGGGAGCCTTAATAATTGGAAGGTAGCAATCAGAAATCATTTCAATAGATTAAAGATGTGAAGATAGATAGAGTGGATCTGAAAGTGTACCACGATACTCACGGCCTCTTATGAATTAATATGGGGTTACTACCGAAATTATATGCGGAACTTCAAATGGCACAGGCAAAGCATATCGCACACTGTGTTATAAGTAGTACTATGTGCCACTTTTAATGTGTATAAACGTGCTTTAAACAACCAGCAACATCTTTGTCGTTATAAATATATTAACATTTTCTACATCTTAAAGGACTAACTGTTATTATGACTAGAGATTTAAGGGTTCTATATTGTAAACGGACTTTTCCCAAATGCTCGCTTTTCTTAATGCCAGAACTCTGTAGAAAACCTCAGGAAGAAAAACAAAGAGCATCTGCCCTCCACCTTCTTTTAATTATGTAAATGTCGTAAACCTTAAACCTGAGGTAAAGGTTTTTTCAATTTAAAATGACCAAAACTAACCATGTGATTAAATACTTTGGTGTGTGGCTGTTTTTAGGAAAAGAAATTACTTAGTTATCTTACATAGGACACGGTATCAACTCTTTGCTAAAGAGCATGGTTCCAAAGTTTGATCATTAGTTGCTAATTGAAAGAGCATCGTGAATACAAATATTCAGTGAAGCATGGTTTGAGGCGTCACTTTGTGGAGCCGATTCATAACGGAAAAAGAAAATATTTAGTTCTTCCATACAAATTTTATTACAAACGACCTAGGTTTCTACTTACAAAGTCATCATCTGGTAACGAAAGAGAAGACACACAGATTTATATAAAGCTGTGTGTCTTCTGTTTCTTTACCCGATGATGACTTTGTAAGTAGAAACCCAGGTCGTTTGTAATAAAATTTGTGTGGAAGAACTAAGTATTTTCTTTTTACGTTCATTAAAGCATTGGATATCACTATTCTGTCGTAGTTGTTGGTGTTTTATAGAAATAAAAAGAGTACACTATTGAAATTAATAAGTGTTTTAAAGGTTACAAACCTATTCTCATTTACCGGATCAAATGAAAATCTATCTCAGCGTAATGTTAAAAATGGTATTAAATAAAGAAAAATTAAAACAGGAATATAAAACTAATCAATGTCTCATGACTTCTTAGTGAAATATAGAATTCGTATATTCGATCAATAGGGTTTTCAAAACACCGTCCTCGACTTAATAAACTAAATAGTTTTGCTTTACACTATATTCTTTTAAGTTTTTCCTTCGAAAATAAAACCTAATCGCTTGCAAAGTACAGCAAAACATAGCACGGTGGTCTTGTCTACGGGTTTAAGCAAGCGTATTCGTACTTTTTGCAAAATAATGAAATTCTCTATCCATAGGTAATTTCCTCACCCGCTGACCGCAGTTCTGTTTTATATTCTTCTTTATCCTTCCGACGTATTTTCTTATGGCCTTCCTGCCGTGATCTTCCCGCAAATTTTCAATAGTATGTTTCTAACTAACCCATTGTTTCTTAAGTGCGTCTAATCCATGAAGCTTACCATGCTCTTCATTTCCCTAGGAGAAAGATTATGGTATTATGAATATAGTTTATGTTTCATTAAATAGCTGCAGAATTGTGACTGCAAAATCAGCAATTGAATTTATGCCATACTCCTCTTAATTATTATGCATAAAAGTAGACAGTTTAAGCTTATTATCCGTTATAATTACTACAACCTATACAGGATTTTATACGTAAAACCTTAATTTTTCTTTTTTATTTTGATATTCGGGTCTCATGAAGAAGATATTTCTCTCTTGCAGTCAAATTTATTTAATATCTTTCTTAGACAAATACTGATATACAATGTTCTTTAATATTAAGCAATGAAAAATTAGTAACGTAATTATGTTAAGATTTTAATGAAAGAAAAGAAATTGATGAGGCTACCAGATGAAAACTCCAAGCTACCCTGTAGTCTGTTGCCGATTATTAAATATTAATCCAGAAAGGTCATATGAAATGTTGAGAGATAGTAAAATTAAATATTTTCCTAGTATACCAATATCCGTAAATTTAGCTGTTAAATTTAAAGATACATTAAGAAGTCACCTTTTAACAAAAATAATTTTTTATTGAATTAAAGATCTCCACCAAAAAGTGTGTAGATCACCATCAGATTTAAAATATAAACCATAAGTAATATAGAAGCGTCATGTTAATGCATAAGTATTTTTCATTTCCTCCCATGCGTTTGATAATGGAAATTACAGGAGATATGGGCCATGGATCGATAGTATTAGTAAATTTGAATGGATTCCTAATAATCATTATAACAGAGATGAAGACTACTACAATTTTCCTCCAAAAAAGATTTTTGTTGAAAATTGTGGTAGTCTTCGTCTCAATTATTATGGAACAGTTCCATCACATCACATCTAAATCTGTTATTTCTATAATAAGATTATTGCTAACAAAATTCGTTGCAAAGGTTATTACATGAGGACATATGACTTGAACAAAGTTATCAATAAGAATTTTCACTCCTTAATTTTGAAAAAGGTATTTTGTTAATGCTTGGAAAAATTCTCTATTCATGACTCCTACACTTTTCACATTCAAGGGCGCCTCACGAATCTCTTAGAGCCCACCCTTTCCCTCTTGGTGTGGTAGCCTCTGAGATTTCTCTTTTGGAGTTGAAAGCAAGGGAAATTGTAAATGATTGACTGTGCTTTATCACGCATGGTTAAAAAAAAGCCACTGAACTAATGCTGATGTCCAGTGGCGGTTTTCCAGAAGATCAAGTTACAAGAGAAAGCACTTGTTTCATTTTTTTTCAAGTGTGAGTCAAATGATATGCAATGAATTTCGCAAATTAGCTTATCGAAGATAACCAAAAATTGTGGTATCCGTTATCAACTGCTGCCAATAACATTTTCAGAATATTAAAATGTCATTATGAGCATTAAATATTTCGAAATATAGGATTACATTTTAATAGGATACAAGTTAAATTTAAAGCAAGAAAATGGAACTAAATAGCACAGTTATATTCCTTACAAATAACTGTGATCTTAGATTTTGTGAATCATAGTCGTTCTAATCGAACAACAAAAATAAACCAGCAGTTACAACGAATAGTTTGTCTTTCCAAAGGGCAACAAACTTTTTGTAATGGTTTTCATATCTTTTCTGAATCAATCTGCTGTATGACAATCCCAAATCATTTTTAAACAATCAAATGGAAAACAGTTAAAGCATTACAAAACTGTTTTATTTGAAGGAACTTTGTAAAAATTGCGGAACACCTTCACTACGTACTTTTATCAAGGATTCCTAAAACATAAAGTTTCATTTTTTATTTTCCATCACCAGCTACGAGGATAATTCAGCACCCATTTTCAGCCAATCGTTGAAATAAACGGCCCAAAGCAGATTGTAAAACATTAGTTTTTAGACGAGCAGAATGACCAGTGAATCATTTTCCGGCTATCATACACGTAACTAGTATCAAGAATGCCTTTTTTCTCTAAATTTAAGTTTAATTCCTTTTTTTAAGTGCTTTCTTTCACATTAATAGCCTTTTTAAAATCCCAACCAATAAAAATTAGAATTTGAACAACGGAAATTATAATAAAAAGAAAAAGAACGCGTCAGATATCTCTTCCCGAATCTTCTCGCTTGTACCCAGCGCTCCCCTCTGAGCTGAAAATCTTTGTTGGACGCCTCCTCATTTGATTTAAAAATGAAATACTGAGCGCTATGAAACACGGCGTGTGATAAATGGTTGACACTTTGGATTTAAGAAAAAAGAACAGGACGTATGTACAGAAAACTAGGGACGTAATTCATAGCTCAGAGGAGAGACCGATAGAGGGGGGGCCATTAAATTGCGGTCAAGTTTTGGAAAGAAAATAAAAGTGCATCTTCAAGCCAATTCTGGACTCGGAATGATGATCATATCAAGGAAATCACTTGCATCTTTCCTTCCTTTCAAATATATCACATTTATGCCATTACTTGGGAGAGTAATGGAAATAAGCATGATGATAAAAGCTTTCCTGTTAATGGCTTAAGGTCGATCATTAGAGACACTTAGGTAAATATTAACAATAGAGGGATGACCCTTTGAATTCCCTGGATTATACTGTGTTGCTGTTACGTAAGCCTTTATTCACTTCTAAGATCTATGAATTTAGTAAATTGGATATGTTTAATGCCCAAAATGTCCAATTTTGAAGGAAAAAATCCTCACTCATGGTAATATACCTAGCAAAAATGCTAATACCAATGCAAAATCTTTCTAAGGCCGTATGAGGACATAATTAGAGAATCGAAATCTATGATATATTCGATAATCGTCTGCTTTCTATCCGAAAATTATTAACCGTTGTACATATTTTTCCCATCCAATACTAAATGTTCAAACGCATTGATTGTTCTGTCTTTAAATGTCATCCTACCTCCTTCCTTTCTGTACTGATTTATGTTCATTTTAATTCGAACTAACGCCCTAAAATGTTGACTCTTAGATCTTTCTCTTGATGTTCTCTTTTCTACTATGTTCCTCAGAACTTAAGTTTTCTCTTAATGAATGTTACAACGGTTTTAAACATTCATGATTTTAGCATTTATTTCCACGTTAGGCCAAATTCGAATAAAACAGAGCAGTGGTTAATCCCTGGTTCATCAAACATCTACTTTGACAGGATTTTACTAAATATATGAGTACTCTGCATTCCCATTAAATTCTCAATTTCGTCTCTCTTTGCTCTTCTGAACCCGCCGCCATCACCATTTTTGGAATATCTCTCTTCTTCTCCTTTACTTCTTGGAGTGATTTATGTTGCTAATCTATTGAACTCTAATCTAATGGTGATAACTGCTGTCATTGTCAGAAGTGAAGAACTATTGGAAGCAATACCGTGAAAAATTCACTTAGATAATCTTAATTAGTCAAAGAACAATATTCCTTATGAATGAAATATACTCTAATAATTGCATTTACAAATATGTAAGGGAATCATCACCATATTGCTTATTAGTAAACTTTTTTGAGACATAGGTACTTACGGTCTCTATAATTTCAAAAGTATAAATCTAAAAACTAGCTTTCTTCTTATCATCGGGGGGATTAGAAAGACCGTTTGCAGTACTTTTCTCATTCTCAAAAATTGAAATAATATTTTCTTGTAGAAAGTATTATAGCGTATAATGAAAATTAAGTGGACTTGGTTGTCTAGGGGTAGAGCGTTGGATTAGTCACTGGAGGACGTGGGTTGATTCTTCGAGTTTGGGCACGTCTCTTTGTACCCTCAGCTTTACCCGGACTGCGTGATTTTTCACGTCGTAGAACTTTCTGGGAAACCATAGGCGGTCCAGGGAAAGGATCCGATCTCCCTACCCAGAGATGTGAATTTCACTCGACGTTGAGCATATATTGAGTGAGGGAATAGATAAGTATGGAGTGAACTTTACCGACACCTACCAAACCGACCTTCGGGTTGTTTATGGATTTACAAAAATGAAAATTATTTTTTCGGTTATAACGAATGACGTGTAAACACTTATTCCTAAGGTTGAAATACCTTTTCAAATTTGACAAAAGAGTGTGAAGCCCAGAGTTGACCTTGTCAGAATAGAAATACAGGTTTATGTATTGAAAAATCCATGCATCTGAACTACCTCCCTATATATTATAATAACAGTTTCTCGAAGTTGCGACACAATTTTTAATGAGTTTTTTCAAACTAATCGCATTACGCCTGAAGATGACAAAATATCTATGTTAATATTTACTGATTGTGGAATTAATATCGTTCGAGTAAAAGATGTCATGCAAGACTAAATAATTATAGAAGGGATTAAAGAAAATTTGCAGCCTTCCTCTTAAAAATCCCAATTCAAAATTTCCGCCCGATATAAATGTCGCATTCAACGACGTTGAATGATTGAACACATCAAAGTGTCTAATGACTCCGTATTTATTTCCAGTTTTTAATGAGACGAAAATATCTCTAAACATGACAGCTTAATGGACAATTCTTATCTCGCGACAAGACAGCGGCGGAGTCAGTGAATACCATTCCACAAGGCAGTCGTAATCCTAATACGGAAAGAGGCTGAGGCGCGCGATGAGGGCAGCAAAATATCTTGCTTGACATTAAAGAATGCGACCCACTGGGTTCCAGAAACTGAGAAATGATGAATCGATGGTGATGATCGATGACATGGTGGTGTAACAGTTACATTGGATTTTTTCCAGGAAAACCCTGTTTCCAAAATCCATTGCCCAAAGCGAATATTTTTATTAAACCATATGCATAAGCCAAAAGGGATTGAGAATCAATGTAAGATACTAAATTTTACAACGTTTTTGAAAGAGAGGACGGCTAAGTTCAGCGTAAAAATAGGAGTGCAAAAAATAGATGACGCAAAACAGTTCCCCCCCCCTTGTGGTATATAGTGGCCTCGAGGTTGTCAAAGCAGTAGAAAGAAGAATTGCGTTACGTTAAAGGTTTTCACAGTAAGGGAATTGATAACACGGACGGCGAGTAAGAGAATGTTAGGAAAAGGCTCATCAAAGCCTTTACATGGATTGCTGCTTTGTACGGCGCGGAATGATAGCCATTGAAATATTTTGATAAGCGCAAATTGGAGGTTTTTGAAATATGGTTGTGTATAAGGATGGAAAAGATTAAATGGATAGAAAAAAGCAAACGAGGAGGTGCTAATCATGTAGGGAGAGAATAGACGGACGTTGAAAGAAATCCAAAGAAGGCTGGAAAGGTGGATGACGAGAATTTTGATTTGCGATGGGATATTAAAGACTGATTGAAGGAAAAACATTATGCAAGAGAGTAAGGAAAAGAGAAAAAAATTGGCAAGTTGAACCTGATGAAGCAAGGAAGTACGCGGAATTGAAGTACGTGGTTTATTGTTTTAACCGATGTCAGGTTGAGTTTTTCTGGGAGAACTAAATAAATTTTTTATTCTGTGTCCATCTAAAATCTAACTCAATCATTAGAATACCAAAAATAATAATAATCTATAAGTCTGTAAATGAAATCTAACACCATTATAATGAAACTTATCCAAAGCAGTTAAAAAGGAAATGAACTCTGTATTAGTTGAAAAATTCCCTTTCGTTTGAATGCTTAATAGACATGCTATATAGACAGAAATGCTGAAGACTGATACATAAGTACCATGCCAGTCACCAAATGGTAGGTGAGGATGAATGAATAATAATACCGAAGAAGAGACTTAAGGAGTTGCATTAGGGGTGAGTTCTCACTTATTATATATTTGACACACTTGTATCAAAGCGCCTTGGATACATAATCTATTCCTTATTCTTAATTTTGTACTAGTAGTTTAATCTAAAAATATTCATTGTAAAAGAACGATTATACGGGCCTTCTTCATAATTTCTCTGTGGCATACATTGTAACAATTAAAATTTCGTAAAGTTACGAATAAAACTATTCTCATACTTGTTCTCGTACTATTCTCATTGATTGTTTGTTCAAATGACAGATCAAAGAGAATCGTAGACTATCGTATAAATCCCGTGTAAATGATTTTGAGCAAACAAGAGAAGTATTTTGTGCAAGTTTAAATTGGAGGTAAGAAAATACGTTCTATTAATCTTAACATGCTATTGATAAACCTAGGATATGACGCTAAATAATCTAAGGCATTTATTATGTTTAGAATTTATTAAGAATGCTTTTATATTAGCAAAAGTAATATTCCAATAAATAGTGACAAAAAAATTGAAATATTTTTCTAACAAAACGATTACGCTGAAAAGATATACTTATGAAAGGCACATTTTTCCCAACTAATAGCATTTTATTCACACTATCGTACATTATATATGGAAGAGGCATGGATATATGGATTTCCAAATGTCACGTAATGAGATATGAACAGACACGAGAAAAAGGTAACTATCAATAGGGGCCGCAACTTCCATAAAAGTGGTTGACTACAGTTTCATAGTAATCACAAAAAATAGGTAGCTACTAATTCTCATGATAGAGTTAGATAGATAGTTATTGTTTTATTAAGCACACAAATCTTTAAAGACGGAAATCTCTCAGAATTCAACTTATTTGGACAAATTTTACACCTCATCAAATGTTCCACGCCCAAGATGGAGTTCATGGTCTCACCGAGGATTACAGATGCAATAGAACGCTACTTTAATTATCCGAGCCATTTTAAAAGTATAAAGGTGACCGTTTGCGGAAGGTGTACTCTGGGTATTTTTTTAAAGTAATTTTTAATCAATCCACAAGAACTAAAATAAAAAATTAATTAATCCACAAGAAAGTGGCATGCATACGCGTAATTTTTGACAAGTAGTCAATCTACGTTCTTTCTCACAACGTGAAAGTGATACAAAATATCTATTTCCAAAAAGAAAAAATCAAAGATTATGAATTTAATAATTACAGACATAAATATTTACTTACATCCACTGAGAAGTTAATTTTTTACATTTTAATTGGTACAGATAGTTGAAACATTGCGGATCACAGAGTGAAAAATGGAAGCATTAGGTTAGAAAAGTCTTAATTAACTAATTTAATTTTTCATGAGCCCCGCCTTTGTGATTTTCTCCAAAACATTCTTAGGTATTTACGACATAAGGTCAAGAGTAATTCAACTCTTGTGATTCGCTCTCCTAAATTAGAGAGATAATTTAACCAATCTTTGAAGAATGAGGTACTCAGAGGCACTTAATGTGGCAGAGGCATCAAATGGTATCATTTAGTCGATCAATTGACTCCTCGACCAAATAGAGCTCGTTTTACAATAGCTAAATGCAACTCGATCTAAAAGAAAAACTGCGCACGTGCACAGACGGTATTTATAAAGAGTCTTAGGAAATAGACTCATTAGCAGTTTCACGGAAATTAACATGCTTGGAATTGCGTTAGTCAAGGTTTCGCACTGATCATCGCTTAGTTATTTCATAAAAAGGCAAGAGAACTATAGCTGGAAAGTATGCAAGATTGATACACCTGACCTCAATCAATTCGCAATTGAATATTAATTTGATTGCAAGGGAAAAGCTTAGATCCTCGACCAATGAAATATGCCGTAATTCAAAAGAATTTGCAACCCACATGAGGATCCTTGCTTGTGAGATAGTGTTTGACTGTGCTAGTCTTTTCACAAACTGTTCTGTCCTTCTGAGAATATAAGCCATCAATACTTGTAATGAGCCTTTAAGTCCCCCGCCCGATATTATAATCAATTGTCCATTTCTTCCCATATATTATTCGAATTAATTAATCACCTTCACCTCCCTTCTACCAATAAGCCTTCATTTCTAATACCTGGACAGGCTCATTAGACTTCCATCATTATATTGACACGAATATATCATAAACCGCATTAACATATTCCTATAATACCTTTATTTGCGAAATATCACTGATTGATTCAGTGAAGTCCAGAGTATAAAGTTAATCCAGAAAATTAAACATTCAGATTCTAATAATAAACGAAGCACCTATTGAGGTGATCGTGATGGTACGGTAGCTAACGTACAGGTTTCCCACCTAGAGGGCTCGGGTTCGAATCCCGGAGGTAACAGATATTTTTCAGTGGTATCCTGATCCATATTTGAGGTTCTTTGTGGAGAGTACTTTAAGTGAGTACGACGTACGTCGGATGTGATGTAGATTGCAGACCCCTTGGCGTCATTCAACGAGTGTAGGCTAATACCGACGCCGGGTATCTCTACCCTTCCTTTACCAACTCTAATGGCGCAAATGACCTCAGCTGTCGGTCAACTCCCATAAAACTACTACTACTAGCGCCTATCAAGCAATTGATATAAATATTTATCATTTTAAAACCCTTGAATTAAAATAAATTTGCAATTATCATTTTTTGAAAAAATTGTTTTCATTACTTTAGAAATTGCAACAGAAATTATATAATTTCTTTCCATAATAGTGCTTTGCTGTCCGTTTTGTATTAATTGTCCAGCACATGAGTTATCTACTTCCTTTGAAGTGAACGGCTTCACGAAGCAATCGGATGAAAACAGAGTGGAATACACGGAGATAACAAAAGAGCTTTGTTAAATCCACTTAATGATTTATATTAACGCAACGCGGGATTTCATAGCGTCGCGCGCGAAATATTCAGGCCACCTGAATATCTCGGGACTCGGTTCGCATTAATAAAAACCACTAAGTGGATTTGATTAAAGCATTTTTGTCGTCTCCATGATTATCTCCAAAATATAAAGGCTGAAACACTTTTCTAACTAATATTTGGAATAGGTAAATCATTTAATTTCAAGTTATTGTACTTGTTTGAAGACAGGTTTTGGAGGGTCATAAATGACTTTTCGTCTGAAATGATGTACGAGGGTCATCCGGAAAGTAGTATCCGTTCGTGCCGCATGAAGTGCTGACGACGCGAGTAGCCGCTGGACGAGGTCAGATAGCTTCAGTGGCTTGTCTGCCTTCTCTGAGCCAAGTTGCGTGACGCTAGCATTGCCTGTGTTGTTTCTGTGATTGTTTACAATGTTTAAAAAAATTGAGAACGCCGCCAGTTGTGAAGTGAGGGCAGTGATTAAATTCCTCAATGCAAGAAACGTTCGCCCATGTGATATTCATCGCCAATTAAAGGAGGTGTATGGAGACAATGTAATGGACGAGTCGTCTGTTCGGCGGTGGTGTCGCAACTTCAACATGGGGAGGGGGAACACACACGACGATGAGCGTTCGGGGAGACCGTCTGTCATTACAGACCAACTGGTGAGCTCAGTTGACGAATTCGTGAGGAACGATCGGCGCGTCACAATTGATGACATCTGTGAGCATTTTCCCAATGTTTCTCGAACAATTGTTCATGAAATTGTTAAACACCATCTGCATTATGCAAAAATTTGTGCAAGATGGGTCCCTCGCATGCTTACAGATGAGCACAAAACCAAGCGTATGGCTGCAGCACTGACGTTTTTGGGACGTTATTCTGATGAAGGAGACTCTTTCTTGACTCGCATAATTACTGGTGACGAAACATGGGTTTGTTATGCATCACCTGAGAGTAAACGACAGTCAATGGAGTGGCATCATGCTCATTCACCAAACAAACCAAAAAAATTCAAGACAGTTCTGTCCACCAGGAAACTCATGGCAACCATTTTCTGGGATCGACGAGGTGTATTGCTTATTGATTTTATGGCCCGTGGAGACACTATTAATGCCAATGCGTATTGTGAAACATTAAAGAAATTACGGCGGGCAATACAAAATCGGCGGCGAGGTCTATTGTCTACTGGTGTCATTCTCGTTCATGACAATGCCAGGCCTCATGCAGCTGGGATAACACAAAAACTTTTGCAGCAATTCAAATGGGAAACTTTCGACCATCCACCGTATAGCCCGGACTTAGCCCCTTCAGATTTTCATCTCTTTACAAAGCTTAAAGACTTTTTGGCAGGAAAAAGATTTGACAGCGATGAAGAACTTAAAGAAGGAGTGACCCTGTATCTCAATGAGCTGGCGGCGAAGGACTATGCAGCAGGAATACAGAAACTTGTCACACGTTATGACAAATGCCTTAATTTGCTTGGAGATTATGTTGAGAAGTAGTTTAAAGTATCCTCTTTCAAATAAAATTTTTTATGTTTGTTAATATTTACTTTTGTGTCTTTATTTCACGAACGGATACTACTTTCCGGATGACCCTCGTATGATGACCACTACCCCTCCATTTACCATACATCACTAATTTCTTTATTTCTTCGTAAATTCTGCCGTCTTCACATTGTCTAAAAAGTACACACTCTTTCTTCATCTATTCCGCTTATCTAGCGTTCTGCCACGCCCTTTACATTCCACTACTTTCCCACCCATCCCAATATCCGTGTTTCCTCCATTCACATCCTCTACCTTTTTCGGATTTCCTCCAGTAACTTCCTCTCTTCGTCCGCCCAATTTAATCCTCGGCGTTTGTCTTCCTCTCCGGCCAGCATATTTTTTCCAGTCTCTGCAACAATCACAACTCAAAGGCCACCAATTGATATCGATTATTTTAAATCTACACTCGCACTCTTGTCTCAAAGATCATGTTTTAAACCCTTGTAAGAGTAAGCTTCATGTTAGAGACCAGACAAATAATATTTTGGTCATTGTTCCCCGTCATGCCATCAATTCTCCTCTTCTTGCAGATCTTTAAATAACTAAGGCAATTCTTTTCCTGTCCCCAATACAACAACTCATTTCCTCAAAATTACTCTCCAAAAACATGAATTGCTCCAGTAGATTTCCTCCTTTAATATTTAACTAAATTTTCTGCCCCAAAAAATTCTCATACTTTTGTTAATTATGTAAAAAGGTAAATCAGGATAGGTTCCAAAATTCTTCGAGGTCATTTTTATCATGGCAAAGATAAAGCGGCTTAAAACCTTCCGTAAATGTTTCTCAAGATATTGCGCTCCCCGGTTCGTAGGGATGCGTTTTAAATGAACACTTCGATTCAGGGTAGGGCGTAATTGATGTAAGCATCCCAGGCTGAAGCAATAAATACAAAAAGATACGAAAATGGGACTCATACAACTACTCGGAATTTAATGGCAGATGATATTCAGATTGGTACTGGCCAGTATTGATATAAACTCTAAAGAATCAACTGCCAATGCACATGACATGACCTCCCTCCATCACTTCTCTAAAACGATCATTGGCACAATGACGCGTTCAAAGAAATGTATGCAGGTAAAATCGCCAAAAGAGTACAGTTGGAGAGGGAGGAAGACGATGATGAGATGAAAGATAAAAAATTCCAATGCAACAGATATTTGCGTAGAAAAAAGAGAGGAATCGAGCTACTTTTAAATGCTACCACAAAAAAACATATTAGGGATCTCTAGCGACAAAAAGAATGAGATCACTTATGATTATAAGATAACTAGGGCGAATACCAAGAATGAATTTCGGAAGGCGTTAAGGGAATTCAAAAGAAAAAGGTTAGCGGAAAATTTGAAAGAGAATCCAAAAGAATTTTGGTCATGCGTCAACTGTCAATTCACTCAAAAATTATAAATACGAAAGAGTGAAGGCCGGCTTAATAAATTCCTTCTTTCAAAGCGTCTTGACTAATATCTCGTCGAATACCCCTTATACCTTACCAAATCGTGTCATTCAACCGATGCCCAAAATTGAAATCACATAAATTGGAATGGAACATTTGCCGAAAAATATTAAGCCTTCGGGCCCGATGAAATACTCGCTCATATATTTAAGGATATAGCTTCGGAAATTGCGCCTTATCTAGAAATAATAATTAAGATATCGCTGGTAGATCTCAGGGATCCCAGAGATTGAAAAACAACTTGCGTAAATCAATATTTTAAGAGGAAGACAAGAAGAGACTGAGTAATTACAGACCTTATCCCGTACATTCATTTTGTGCAAGGTTATGGAACATATGTAGTTGCTAGTTCGATCGTGAGGTACCTCGATAATCAGAAGTTATAAATGAAAAATCACCACGGTTTCCAAAAAGGTAAATCCTGCGAGACATAACTTGCGCTTTCTGTTCATGATATTCTTATTTCGGTAGAGAGGGCGCGGTTTTTCTAGTTTTTAATAAAGCCTTCGACAAAGTACCTCACAGTAAAGTACTTGCAAAGCTGGAAGCATATGGCATAGATAAAAATATCCGGGGTTGTATTAAAGACTTTTTGAATGGTCGGGTTCAAAGAGTAGTGCTAGAAGGAGTTAGCTCAAATGCATCAGACGTTACTTCAGGTGTTCCCCAGGTAAGTGTCATCGAACCTCTTTTATTCCTACTTTACGTTAACGACATTGACTCCGTAGTCACTAATAATATACCTGTATTTGCGACGATGCAGGGATATACCGTGATATCCGTGATCCTGACAAAGCAGCTTTGTCAGATGACCTTAATAATGTACAACACTTGTTCGACACTGCGTATTTAGAATTAAACTTTAAAAAGTTTAGTGCGTATTCATACATTTTTGGAAAAAGAGCTAGTCAAGCCCGAACGCCTACTTCATTGGGAACACCGAAATGGAATGTTAATTAAATTCCATTAAATATTAAAACTCAATTAAATATTTAGGCGTTACCTTCACTCACGATCTCTCCTGGGTGAAACACATACGGGGAATATGTGGACAAGCTAACAAATAATTAGGATTTATTAGAAGAGTTCTTGGTAAATGTGATGAAAAGGTCAACGAGAAATATTATCTGTCGTTGGTTAGGCCTAATTTAGAATATGCTGCAAGTGCCTGAGATCCTCACGAAGTTGGATTAATTGCCGAATTGGATCGCGTGCAGCGTAGAGGAGCTAGATTTGTAAAACGTTGTTTTGATAAACTTAGTAGTGTATCCAAAGTATTAGAGCAGCTAGGCTGGGAATCACTCCGGGAGAAAAGATTAAATTAGAGATTGAAATTCTGCATATTACAAGGATGTCTCTTTAGTAGTGATGTTGAAAATATATTGTTACCCCCATCGTACTACGGTAGAAGAGACCATGATAGTAAAATTAGAGGGATTAAGTGTACAACAGATAGATTTAAGATGCCATTTTTTCTAAGAACGATAGGGGAACATAATACCATTGTTCGACCGTGGAAGGGTCATGTTCACCCCCTGCCACACTCCCTGGCGGTGGCTTGCAGGGTATATATCAATAAAGCTAGACCACTGACAGTGTCCACATTCCGGGCTCATCCGGTGGCTCACTCCTGGTGATGCTTATAATATTTGGAAGTGAAGTTTATTTGAAAAGTATTACTCGCGATACAATTTCTCATGCCTTGCAGAGGAAACGAAGGTGTGAAATGTTACTCGTGAGTTTTCAAGGGGTCTAATTGCTAATATTGATTTTTAAGAACTCTATTCCGATATTTCGATCAACTAGGTGACAAACACTCTCACTCCAACGGGAGTGATAATTGGACAACGGAGAAGACAATAGTAACGAAGGGCTACTCGTGGTCTAGTAACCACGGGCAGTACTTCGTTCGACAATCACTTCACCAGGGAGAGTACTTCGTTAATGCTATTTTCCCCGTTGTCAAATTCTAACTCCCATCAATGGTTATATAATTAACGACGACCCAAATATCGGTAGAGAGTGTTCCAATATATTATGAAGAATTAACAACTTACAAGCCTTGCAGAGGTAAAAACGTAATGTGAAACGCTGAAGTCGAGGCTGCTAAAATCGTTAACCTTAGGTTCATTGCGCCGTTGCAACGTTGATGAAACATGGGTAAATTATAACCAGGACAATTTCAAAAAAGCTCTTGAATGCTAAAAAAAGCTGCAGGCATCAAAGCAAAAAATAGATTCATCCGCGATCGATTATTCTGAAGTTGACGAACTGGAACGAAACCCCCATTATAAAAACACAACGAAACTGAGGGAAAACATAAATGAGCCCAATAAGTTTGAAGTTGCAAAAAAAATTTGACTGACTTACTTAAGTTCCTTAGGTAACAAAAGAAATTGATAAATACATGCATTTCTATAAGCCCAAATGATTTTTGCAAAGTGGAAGTGTGTCAATTGTATTTTGGATTGTTTTAGTTAAGCTTAGCACCAGATCCTAAAAGTGACATGATTATAATATAAAACAACTTCGTGAGTAAATATAGTCCAACAAGATAATTTTCTTTAGTATAAGTTAAATTCATATTGACTGATTTTGCTTGAAAACAAAGTTATCATCAGGCCGCCTAATGACGACTTTGTAATTCGAAACTTAGGTCATTCATAATGAAATATATGTGGAAGAACAAAGTATTTTCTTTTCCGATATGAATCACTTCCACGAAGTAACACCTCAAACCATTCTACTGAAAAGTGTTCTCTACCCATAAACCACTCGTCTTCTCTGCTTTCTGTAAACTATTACGACTGCTCGTTATGGGAAGCATATGAAGTAAATGTCGATAAAGTTGATATTTCAACAATTCCATTTCCAATTCCATTCCATGATAATAAGATATTATGCTAAAGGTAAGGAAAAATATGCTGCACATATACTAATTGTAATACTTAATAAAGAGCTTTTATGCCATCCGGAAATCCATCCCAGTGCTAGTTATTAGTGAACTCTGTTTGTTACTAAAGACATGTGTTTCCCAAAATAATTTTATTCATAATGGTACATATTTACAACAACCCAATGGTTTAGCCTTTGTCCCCACTCCTGGCCGATATTTATATGTGCAATTTTGAAAAAGTTTTGTTCTCCTCAGCTCACCCTCTGTAATGAAATTAATAATGTATTTTGTTGGTTTAGATATGTAGATGATGACTTCTGTGTGTAGACAGGTTCCGATAGGCCACTAGATCAGTTTCTATCACCTTTAAATTCTGTCAATTCTAATGTACAATTTACGTGTGAAAAAGTGGAAAAAGGTTTCCTGAATTTCATCGACCTATCCATTTGTAAAAACAAAGACTGGTTACAGAAATCTATTTTTAGGAAGGAAATATATACAGACCAGTTAATTAATTCCTCTTCAAGGCATTGCTTCGCCCAAAAGCCTTCGGCATCTAATGCAATAATGCATCCGCTTAACCGCTATCCCTGTGTCAAAATTCAATTTAAATAGGGAACTTAGTGTAATTAAAAGGTTAGCAGTAAACAATCAGCGTAATCAGCTAGCCGGAAGATCTAATTAATAAAATTTACCGGAAGAAACTTACAAAAATAGCCTTAAGCCACATTTACAACCCCGAGCATTTAAAAGATCCCGCTGTCAAATGGCGAAGAATATTCTTCTAGGGACTATTTATCAAAAAGTAATTAAAAGTTTACCTAAATAAAAAATTAAATGTGCTTTTTGCAGTGGTTCATGCCTTAAGAACCAGATCTTTCACAATGAAGACAAAGTCTCCAGAAACGAGAGGAGTGGAGTGTATGAGTTAAAGTGCTCAGAATGTAACACAAAGTATATTGGGCAAACAGGACCGAACATGTGTAAAAAATAAGAACATAAAATCCCTCTTTGCAAAGCACCTCATCAAAGGTGACCACAAAAAGGACTTGTTGACCATAATTATTCATTTTGAAAATAAAGGTCAAAGGCTCGATGCTTTGGAGCAGTTGAAAATTTTGAAATGCGTCCGTTGCAAAGATGAACTTGCCAACGAAATTTTGTATCCTTCCCACTCCCCACTTCTAGACCTACCTTCTAATTCTCTAATCTAATTCTCTTTTCTTCCCTGCTGCATTATAACCTTTTTACCCCTCCACCTCTCCTCTCTTACCAACCCCCCCCCTCCCATGATCAGAAGTTATATAAACCAAGTTTGCTTCTAGGAGGACCACCTGATGATGACGTTCAACGCCGAAACCTGGGTCGTGTTTTTTAAAAATTAAGTGAGTGGAATTACAAAGTAAACTATTTAATTTCAATATGTAACGCAAATTTCATAAAGTTACGCCTGAGACAACAAACTAGGCAACGCTTTTCTCGTTGCCTTAATAACCAAGTTGCTGAGTTGTCCTATACTACGCCCCATATTGTAGTATTCAACATAATTCTACTGATCTCTTTACGTATGGTCCCACTCATTAACTCTCTCCCCTTCGTAAAAGCTTCCTTCTTTGACGCATTTCTCATATTTCATTATATTATTGCCACCAACTTATGCTGAGAATAGAATGATTCAGTGAAATAATGGTATAAATGGCTTCCATTTAATGACAGAGAAGATAAATGTATGAAACGATAACTACGATTCGTTCCGATGACTCAGGAGTTACAGATGTAAGGGGTCACCGAAAATTCCTTAAAGTATGGCATCTAAGACAGACCACTAGTAGAAGACATTCAGTGGACCAGTCCAAATTTCCTCTTCTTTTGTTTTCATCAAGACACTTCCTCATTTTTTTTTAACTCTACGTAAATATGCTAAATCAATTTAAGTCCCTTCAGTATTTATACAGTATTACACATATATGTATCTGCACATTAACAATAAAGTGTTCGGAAACCTGTACGTATGTTGATATGTATGGCGTGACCACTCATTGAAAAATTTAACTGTTAAAAACTCCAATGAGACTGGAAAAGGGTGGGACGAATATTCGATAGAGAGAGAGAGAGAGGATGATCGAGGCGGGTATTCAGTGTAGAAGTGAGGGAATTGAAACGCGGCAAGGAAGAGAGGAATGGAGAGAGAACTTGGGTGCAGCGTGGAGGCGGAGTACAAGAAGGTAAGGGAAGAAGGGTTCAAGATGAGTCCCGCCATTCCGATAGAGGGGTCCTGGGTGCCTCGCGGCGGGGGCCACACCTCAAAGGGGAAGGTAATTAAAGGCACGCCCTCTCGCTGCCCTAGCGATGACGGAGGGCTTGGCGAAGTGAGAGGGCGGTTTGCGCAGTGGTCGCCCATAGCAATCCAATCGCCCGGACTCCCACGCACATGGACGGAGGCAGAGGTTGGAGAGAGGTGAGGGGAGGGAGGTGGGTGGGCGTCGGAATCGGCTTCCGATGCATTCCAAGGGGAATCCATTCCTCTTGCTCTCCGCACCACTCCTCTACGCCCTTTCCTCCCCTTCGAAGAGGGTCGGCCAGTAATTTCAGAAACATCTCCTCTCCACCGTCGCGACGTCCCTAGTCAGGCGAGCGTG
This sequence comes from Hetaerina titia, assembly GCA_037158775.1. Classification (NCBI taxonomy): domain Eukaryota; kingdom Metazoa; phylum Arthropoda; class Insecta; order Odonata; family Calopterygidae; genus Hetaerina; species Hetaerina titia. The sequence continues at coordinate 72,969,667 of CM073773.1, read as the reverse complement.
CAAGAAACCCCCAATCGCTCTCGTCTCCCCCTCACTATTCGCTTTTTTGCCCACTCCCCCTTGCCTTGCCACTCATCCTCAGGGTTACCATCAATTTCCTAACGGTATATACGTATATAAGGACCTACATATTTTCCATATATATAAATAATTGTTGCATGTATAAATATACGTACGTGTATGTATACATATATTTTTATACAGATATACATACACATATTATATACATGCATACGCAGACACACATTTTTATTTTTTCTTCCATAAAATTCCAATATTTATGCAAATACACGCACAATGACATAAGTAAATACTCACGTGCAATGTTGTTTAACGATTTAAATTTTTAATTCAGAGAGTATCTGAATACATGTCAATTCTTTTCCGCAATCATTTAATCACTGCAATTTGCATACGTTCCCAAAATTATTTTTAGAAGCAGTATAGAAATGATTAATCTTCCCTTACCTATATAAAACTAGAACCCATATAAGTGTTTAGTAAGTTTATTACTTCTCGTAAAACCCATTGTGTGATTGGAAGTAATAGAGGAGAAACTGTAACGGAATCCTAAAAAAGCAAAACTTGAATACTAGGTGGAAAAACATCCAAATGCTTTCGAATCATATGGCTATAGCTAATAGCTATGACTAAGCTGTGTAACTATCGCGTAAAGATAAGAAAAAAATTAAGTGGTGGAATACAATTCCAGCACCGCTTCTATAGGATGTAAAAAGGTTCCAAACACCATTTGCTTGGATGACAAACTGATTGAATAATACGAAGATTGCAGATGAGATAGGGCAACCTTGCTATCCAATCTTTCATGAAAGCAATAGCAGTGTGATGAAGTGTAGGCTCGGGCGAATCAATTTCCATTTATCTACGCCATCATCGAGAGCATCTTGGAATTATCGCTTAGCTACTGAGAATCATGGGTGTGACGACCTGGTTGGTTTTTGCTCAAGGCAATAACAGAGCGCCGAAATAATATTACTCCTAAAAATACACCAGAAAATGCTAAGGTTGCGTTTTTAATGAAACTCTGTGGTTGCAAATTACAATGAGACAAATTTTTCCCTTTGAACTTATGTTGAATGGCTTGAGAAACTTTTTAAGACTCCACATTTATTTCAAAATATGATGATTATTTGTATTTTTATATGAAATAAGCCGAGGCAGTACATGGTTTACGCTAGTTTTTATTAACCGGAGTTCGGAGTATGAATGATGCAGTTAGTGGTATACTTTCCAGATTCTTTTCCTTGGGTTTTAGAGCTTTCTCCAAAAAACTCATATCAGATTCAAAGAATTAGCCCACCCTTTGACTAGATGCGAGTACATCAATTCTGGGGTAGAAGTAGTTCTGGGATAGAGGTAGTTTTATCGAGCAGATTATAGTTCCAGTGCAGAGGGCACACGAATTAGTCCCTATTAAAAGTTCCCATGAGGAATAAAAGAGGTTATGATCTCGCAAACAAAACTCACGGCAATTATCTGGGCATACCTGGCCCGACCCGACCATCCGGTAAGATCCATCGTGTGCGAATCGAATGGAAATCATGAATATTTTCATTTTTCGCTAATCAAATTCGACGAAAGTCCATACTTCCCAGAGACTGGGAACGCCCCCTGATCGGATGGGGAGGATTGCTCCTTCAACTCCTCCCTCGTGATTGATTCTTGGGCGCAAGCGGCTGCCTGCATCCTCGCTATCGTGGGGAACCAGCGAGTCCATGTCATCCGCGTCCTAGGAAACGGCAATGGCGCTCGCGTGTCCCGGTGGTGGCAGTTGCAGAAGCAGCGAGAGCGACGGGGGAGGCGGAACGCCCACGGATTTAATGGGCTCCCGGGTCGAATCGAGAGGACGAGGAGTGAGAGAGAGAGAGAGAGGAATATGCATGAGGGAATAAACCGCACCTTTCTCGGGAAGACGTATTGGAGCGTTATTTATATTCATACTCTCGTGATTTTTCGGGGAAAGAGAATGATTTACCTCCGGAGGGCGGCGGTTGATTGATCGTAAAACAAAAATTATCCCCTCGGCTAATTTAAGATTTGTAGGACAAAAAAACTCGGTTCGACCTCATCCACCTTCCGGTGGACTTCCTATTGGACAAACTCTTCCTTTTACTGAGAGGCTTTTGAAATTAACATTACAGATGCCATTTTGAAAAAATGCTGTTAATGGATAAGAGTTTTATGCGCTGCCATTTGGGAGAAAGCCAGTTTTTACAAAGCAATGAAATGCGATGCCACTCACCTACGCCGGAGGTTCTGAGGGTGTATAAATGTTGTACGGATGGGCAGGATATATTAAAATAGATTCCAAAGTTTAAGTGACCTGATGCTTGGGTGAAATTTAACTGAGGGATAGACAAGTTTTCAACGGTGCGAGGCAAGAACATAGTATGCTAAGTCGCTCGCGTATTCTTGGGATTAAATCGATTATTACTACTGTAACACTGTAAAAAGGGAGACTAATGTTATTTAAACATAAGCGATTTAATATGATTGGCTAGCCTAATGAGTACGAAAAACTGAATGACAAAATGATAAAAACTAAATTCCAGTACCTAATATAAAATGATAATCCAAGATTTAAACTACATTCTTCTTTAATTTAACATATAATAATGCATAAGTATGCATGCTCCAGCCCCTGAAAACTACTACTCATTACCGTCTACAACAAAACCACTTTTGCATCGTTTCAAATCCTTTACTCCACAATTCCTTTTTCAACCACATGCCTATAGCACATCCTCAATCTTCCTCTTTGACTTAATTTTCTTCCTCTCAATGCAAACGCTGCCGCCCTTGCACTTCCAAAGCTTTGTCCAACTGCCAACTCCAACTGCTTGCTTTAAATTTTACCCCCACTATTTTTGCAACAAATTTAGCAACAAATCTACAATCATCGTTTTCACTAAAAAATAAATGTGTAATCTTTACAATATCATGCTCTATGTTATTATTTCTTGCTCCCGTCTTCCTTTAGTTTCTAGGAAATCTTTTCCTCCAATTTCCTTCCTTCTTTCCTTCCTATTTCTAGGTTATCAGTTCCTTTCTCTTTGAAATTTACTTTCAATAACTAAAATGATTCATATTATAAAAAGCTAAATAAAATAAAAATAAGGCTGACTCATCGAAACGTGTAATTGAGCAGATTAGTATAAAAATTTCACATACACACAATCTGATCTTGGGGATGATAATTGTGCTGAAAGCAAACTGTAGCACGCCCCTTCAATGTTTTACCATTTCCTGTATAAAACTGATTAGTAATCGATTTATTGTGTAAAAGCTTTTTTCCTTTTGCGCCACTATAGTTGTTAGATATTTTTCGGACGTCACTGTAAAATATTATGCAAGATGTCAAAAACATTATAATGAAAGAGAAAGATAAATTTTGAACACAGTAATACACGTCGATATATAGTACATGTAAGTTGAGACACTAGTAACTGGGATGCCATTCAATAGAAAGCTTTAAAATAGAATGGAAATAAGAAAGGAGCACATTAGCAGGGCTATAATTTGAAAATTGAAGATAATGTTCCAAACGGATTTCCACTGACAAAAATGAATTAATCCAGATATTTATCAAACGGTATTATCGATTTTCAGATAGTAAAAGTTAGACAATTTTAAATTAAAATGGTAATAAATTAGAACTTAAATGCTTAAAATGTCTAAAATTTCATTTTCAAAGCAAATCCATTCATTTCATTCAAAGTGTTCTACCCAATAAGTTGGGCTTTTTTAATGGTCCTATCATACCCCACTCATCGTGAGAAACCCCTCTTGTTTGCCCTGAACTAATTCCTTCTTCCTTTCAAACAAAATAAATAGTTAATAACTTTGGAACTGAATTTATATGATTTGTATCAATGAAAGTATTATGATATAGGCGAGAATTCGGTGAAACCTGTCGAATTGTAATGGAAAGTAGTTTGGACAAGCATAGAAAAATAAGGCTCTTGGGGGAAGAGAACTTTTTTCAATGTGGTCAATGAACATTAGCGGAATTAGTGAATTTTTCACTCGGTAAATTGGGAAGAAAATTGTAGATAACCTAATCTAAAACGCTAGAATTTTATGAATAGGGAATTTTTTTCATAAAAAATATTAAAAATTTTATCTAACTCGCGAAAAATCTCGGTATGAATAGAAATTAAAAACTGTGAGCCAAATTTTAAACCGTTTTGCAACCAGAAAATTATGTTCTTTCAGCAATCAAACTCAAAATGTCTTTGGCTTGTCTTTCCTAATGAAATTAAATAACATCTCCTGGGGACAACTATCTGTATCAAATTAATTTATATTTTACCAATCAAATGATGCTCTGAAAAATTTAGTTTTATTAACCTGTTAACAGTAATATGTACGAATCTTCCGAGTTATGTAATGATAAATGTATATTACGTACTGGTTGCATTGGTTTGACCTCAGTATAGGGTCAACGGCAGCCGTTGCTTGGTGAAACATTTTCTATTCGCCTACGGTAATAGTGCAGGTGATAGGCGATGCTGCGCTGAATTATTTTTCGTCAGAATAAATCGACACTAAGCTAAACTACTGCACATCGATCTATCAGTAGAATTTAAAATTAAACGTTTGCACAATAAATTAGGTGAACAAAAATTTTTTGATCACTCTTTATTAAGCCCTGCTAGTATTATATCGTGCAGGTTGCATTTAACGTGGAAGCCTGACGTACGCTCAATGTTCTGAGAGTGGGTCTTTCGAGAGCTGCCACAAACATATGGATAGACTTTTCTTTTATAAAGCTACTATCAGCTTAACCACTAAATATGCATAGCAACCGTTATCCATAGAAATCGTCAGTTCCCTCAGTATTATTAAATTTAATGCCCATATCAAAACCAGTTTAATAAAATTGAATATTAAATAACCAGTTTGATGAAGTGGAATACTTAGGTTGGAGAAAAGAAAACCAATCTTTTTGGACACAAGAACGATTAAGCCAAGCTGCTCTACGTAGAAAACAACGGACTCGTACTTATTAAAGACAAGACCATCGCTACATTTTATTTGGGAAAAAACCTAGAATTACCATCTTTCAGAGGCTATATGTACATAAGACATTTTGATAGTAGAATGATTCAATTCAAAGGAAAATCCCCATTATATCAACGATAGGATGGGAAAATAAGTACGGTCAAGGAATTCATTGAGCAAGACCATTACGTTTTGTGTTCGACGTTTACCAAGCTGGCCTTATTTATTGTGTACTGAAATTGGCTCAAAGTTATATCGAAAAATTTAGGGTTTTGACTAATTTAATTAATTTTAATGGAATGAGTTACCTGAGGATATCTTTAAGTCCTTACCTTATTCATTAAATAAATTTAAAACGAGGTGTATGCTCGCCTTAAAAACGTGTGAGTGAGAAATAAAACCGTATGTACTTGTGCTATGAATAATGTGTTAACGGGACGCGATTTTGAACGGTAATACGTGATTACGGACGAAGTGTGGCGATGGACGGTGCGTAGTATGTACTCGTGTGGTGTACACCTAATCCTTGTGTGATAGTAAAGGAGAGGTCGGTAATCTTAAAAGTGTCATTGAATATACGAGCATTTTGTCTCATATCTGTTCTTCTTGTGTGTGTATGTATGTGCATTGTAAGAGTGACCAGTGATCACACTGGACCGTTGCCACCAGGTAAATTGCCTAATTGCAACGAAGTATGTAAATAAATAAATAATAAATAAATAATAAATAAATAATTTCGAAGTTTGCTATACATGGTGTCTTTCTCCGTGCATGCTCGCGTCTCATTTTTTCACTTCCATCTCATGCAATTTTGATATTGACTTCATAAAATAAAATAATTACCCTGTAAAGTCACCACCTTGCATTCGTCATCAATGTAATTTTTTTGGTGGTTTATACTTCCATCATTTTAACGGCATCCAAATGGATCAGGTTTCGAAATGGACACATCCGAAATACTTGCAAGTCACCTCAAAAAACGTATCACCAAACGGGTTTTGCATCATATTTAAATTGAAAAAATTAACATTGTTATAATTTCATCTCGCTAAGTCTTGATCGTGAGCAATTCTAGAGTAATTCGACTGGAACTTTGAAATATTGAATTCCTAAATTTGAAAACGAACACGAAAAAGTACGTAGTAAAGGACACGAAAAGAGAAGTGACAAACGACATTCCTGACGAATGTTGAGGATAAGTGACTGAAGTCATTGGTGGACGGAAAGTAAACGGAAAGGACGGCAGAAGACATGTCACGCGAAATAATAGTGTACGCGAATGCGAAGGAATGTAATTCACTATGAAGACAAGCAGCTATTCATGAGGAACAGAAGCCACAAGGAGACATTTGAAGACGAGCTACTTAGAAAAAGAATGGGGTAAAGAATTCGAAGAAGATTTTGCATCTTGCGCGGAATTTAGTAATTCATTGATTTCAGCGAAGGTTCTGGTGTCTTAGGAATTACAAAAAGAAGGGATACCAAAATATTAAATAAAAATTTGTTAATAATATTCTATTGTCATAAGGATGGGGAATAAATTTCAGGGATTGTATACGAGGGAAGTAGGAGGTATCTATTTATGGAGAAGTGTCGTGTTTGCAGCTTGGGAGTGGAAAAGTAGTGTTAAAGTGCCTGATTATATTTTTTGTTTAGGATGGAGTGTAGGTTCACATGGCAGAAGGGAGAAACCAGGAGACAGAAGGGAAATTTATGGAGAGCTCACAGGTTTGGTGATCAAAGAAGAAGGAGAAATACGGAATCGAAAGTTTGATATACTTAGGATGGTTACTACTGATGCGAAGATACTGCTATCTGTTTTTAAATGCATTGTGGATTGTTGTATTATATTTAGAAATGAAAACGTTTGTACCTAGAACATTTCTATGAGAGATGGTTCAGGCGAATGATATACAGGTGTTGAGCAAAGTAAAAGTATATATATATATATATACCATACGGCCATACGGCGAACAAATATTCATTCACATAGAAGTAGAGATAAGGAAATGGGAAAGAAACATACATAAAGGACGAACACAAGAGAGGTGGGGAAGGCGGACTTTATATATATATATATATATATATATATATATATATATATATATATATATATATATATATATATATATATATATATATATTATTAGGTAATCTACCGGTTAAGGTAGGTTTTTGGATGGACACAACTATCAAATAAACATTTTGACTCCCCACCTAGCAAACTAATCTATATCAGGTCCCTCTTCATCTCGGTGTACTTCTTTCCTCCCTTCATCCCGTCCAACATCCCTATCCTGTTCCTACCCTTACCTCGCTTGCCCAACATTCTCCCCTCTATTACCCTCTTCAACATTCCACTACCGCTCAATACGCCTTTCATCCATTTTTCCTGCCTCCATAGGATTTCTCTCAACAAACCCCTCTCCTCACCCACCATTTCCAGCACTTTCTCATTTGTTTTCCTCTCGGTCCATTTCACCTTCTCCATTCTTCTCCACACCCACATTTCAAAAGCCTCCAATCTACGTCTATCCTCCTGCTTCAGCGACCACGTTTCCGCGCCGTACATAGCCACGCTCCATATCAGAGTTTTTACGAGTCTTGTCTTAACATCCCTACTCAACGTCCCCGTCATCAACTCCCTCCTCCTTGAGAAAGCCTCCTTGCCTAGCGCAATTCTTCTCCTTACGTCCCTACCACTTTGACCGTATTGGTCCAAAACACTTCCGAGATATGTAAACTGCTCTACCTGCTCTATTCTTTCCCCGCCTATTTTAATATTTAGCTTAGCCTTTTTCTTTCTGGAAAATCGCATAACCTTTGTTTTATTAATATTGATTCTCATCCCATATTTATCGCACTGAACCTCCAATTCACTCAACAATGCTTGCAACCCCTTGGCTGACTGAGCAACTAATGCTTGGTCATCAGCAAACCTAACCGATTTTACGAGTTCCCCTCCGACTTTCATTCCTACCTCCAGTTCTTCCCATGCCTCTTTAATCATTTCCTCTACATATACGTTGAACAGTACCGGTGACAATGGGCAACCCTGCCTTACACCTCTTCCTAACACTGCCCATCCAGACTCTCCGTTCCCCACTCGCACCTGAGCAGTCTGAGACATGTACAGGTTGCGGATCAGTCTCCTGTCCCTCCAATCCATTCCTATTTTCTGCAATACACGCATTAATTTTTCCCAATTCACTCTATCAAACGCTTTTTCGAAATCTACAAAACAGGCAAAAACGTCCTGATTGTATTCTATATTCCTCTCGACTAGTGATCTCATTACTGCAATGGCATCACGCGTACCTCTTCCTTTCCTGAACCCAAACTGATCATCCCCTAAGTAATCATTTGCCTTACTCTCTATCCTTTTATTGATGATCCTGAGAATAACTTTAGCTGCGTGGGATATCAAACTTATTGTTCTGTAATCCTCACATGACGAAGCCTTTGCCTTTTTTGGAATAGGAACTAACACCGATGTCATAAAATCTTCCGGCCAGATTCCTTCCTCATAGATACTACGAATCAGTCCATATATGGCCTTTTTCCCACCTTTCCCTAACCATTTCAACATTTCTACAGGAATATTGTCCACCCCCACAGCCTTATTTGCTTTCATCTCCTTAAATGCCCTTTCTATTTCATCGTCGAGTATGCCTGGACCTAAGCTATCTTCTTCTACGTCATGTTCCTTTTCTATGTCTAACCTTGTCGGCCTAAGTTCTTTACCATACAGTGTTTCTATATATTCCTTCCATCTCTCTTGGATTTTTCCTGGTTCAACTATTATCTTACCCCATTTATCTTTAACTGTTAGCACAGCTCTTGCCTTCTTACTTCCCGATAATAACTTAACCTTGCTGTATAGAGCACCAATTTCACCCTTCTTCTGTAAACTTTCCATATCCTCGCATTGCGTTTTCCACCATTCTTCTTTTGCTTTATTTGTGGCCCTTCTCAATTTATTGTTTAACTCTTTGTACTTCATTTTGCCTAACTCTGTGTTTACATTTTTCCATCTTCTTCTCTCATCCATCTTCGCAATCATCTCATCCGTTACCCATGGTTTCCTTATCCTTTTCCCGTTAACGGTCCCTATAGTGTCTTTAGCGGCTTCCAATATCCCTTTCTTGATACATTCCCATTTTTCTTCGATAGCACTCAGTTCTTTACCGTCATCCATCATTTTCTCTACAGCCTCCTGATACTCCTTCCTCGTTAATTTATTTACTGCTTCTAAATTCCATTTTTTAACCCGCCGGCCTTGCCTTATCTTCTTGAAACGAACATTACATTTCATAACAACTAAATTGTGGTCAGAGTCCGCATCCGCTCCTGGGAAACTGTGCGAATTTATCACACTGTTCCTAAACCTGTGCCTAACCATAATATAATCTAACTGATACCTTTCTGAGTCACCTGGCATTTTCCATGTATACCTACGCCTTTTGTGGTGTCTAAACCATGTGTTAGTGATGACTAACCCCTGTCTCCTGCAGAATTCAATTGCTTTCTCCCCGCGTTCATTCCTCGTGCCTAACCCATAGTCCCCCACCTCACCCCCATCTCTTCCTTCGCCTACCGTCGCATTCCAATCCCCCATCACTATCAAATGTTTCCCTGCAGGAACACTAGCGATGATATCCTCTAACTCATCATACATCCTATCGACTTCTTCCTCCTTGTGGTTGCTCGGTGGCATGTATACCTGAATAATGACCAAGTTCGTCGGCTCTGCTTTAATCTCTACGAGTAAAATTCTATCTGTCGCTTGCTCTATGTTGACTACGCTTCTTCCTACCCCTTTATTTAAAATTACGGCAACCCCTCGTTGGCTCTCATCCCCGCCGCTGTATATTACTCTATAATTGTCACTCCAGTAATCCCCGCTATCCTTCCATCTCACCTCGCAGAGGCCTAAAACATCTATGTTACCTCTTTCCATCTCTCGCTTAATATTTTCTAATTTGCCTCTCCTCAACATTGTCCTGACGTTCCAGGTTCCTATTCTAACTACTTTCGCCTTCTTCTGAGTCTTCTGTCCTGCTGAAGTTATTTCTTCCCCGCAAGGGTTTCGTGGGATGACGACCGCGGAAGCCTTGCCTCTCCCGCTGCCGGGCACGACACACGGCCTCTTGGGCCGTGTCCCGTAGTTGCCAGGACTCATATTATCTATAGTGCCCATCATAATATTCTTGGGAATCATAATTGAGGTGGTTTCCCGTTGCCTTCCTCAATAGTGTTTTTAACGTGACACCATCACTTAATGGCCGCCCCACTGGGGTCAGACGCCATTGCAGCCGCCTCACTGAGGAACAGACGCTGCGTGGACTACCTTTCGTCTGGCTCCTAACCTTTGACCTATCTGGCATGGGTGACCCTTCCAGGAGTAATTATTATTACTCCGGCCAGCACAGCTCTAGGGGTCATCGGAACACACAAGCCCTTCCACCACGACAAGGTTGTAGTCCATGGGAGGGGATATATATATATATAGAAATATATATACATACATATATATTAGCAAAAGAAAGGGTTTCACGGGATAGTATGAAACAAACCTTTTCAAGGAGACTCATATATAATAGGACTAAACTTTCTTCCCAAAGAAAAATCTTTTATCTGGAAGTATTTGTGAATGCATCGATATTATAACTGTGAATGAAATATGTCAGGTTCCAAAGAAAATCTGCGGTAGGTAAATGCGATATAAGTAGTTTGGAAAAGTAATTCCTGCCAGAAGAGATGTCATATTTTTTTAAAACAACGTTTATAGCAATCTCATATCAATGGTACTCACAAGTATGTGTTAAAAAGGAAAAATATATCCATCATTTTTTTTTCTCGCTCAAAGTCAATCATAAAAACAGTAAAACTTAGGTGATAGCCATTTGGCATATACGCAATAGGCCATTTGAATCTATTCAACCCTCCGGAATGAACGCTTTACATTAGCACCCTACCTCTCCTACCCACTCACAAACCATCCATGTGCACACACCTTTTTGGTGGCTCGCAGGGTATTTATGTAGATGTAGACGTAGATTTGTTAACAATCTTGACTCCTTAAAGTCCTTCCCCGTAAGCTCCTGTTCTCCTATTCCGCTCCTAAACTATGTATCTTTTTAGTATAACTAGTTGACGAAGATGGTTGGAAACAACGAAAATCCCTAGTAAATAGTGAGTATCCTATTTTTTTATTAAGAAAATTTGAACATAAGATTCTTCTCTTACTCCCATGCTTCAGCTTTTAGAGTAATATGAACATGTTGTGATAACTTTCACAGCCTCCTATTTAGTGTATAGATTCAAGAAAGAATTTGGAAAGAACTAAAGTGTTAGATATTCTAGTTCAAAAAATCCAATTAAATTCTAAGATTTAACGTTTGGAACTCGAAACTTGATTTAGCAGGAGAGCACACTATCAACCTGACTAATACGGTTGGTTACATTACAGGAATACTAATTGCCGAACTAGGGTGAGTGTCGAGCATATTCGCTGTGCAGATGAAGGGCAAGAAGAGAGTGAGGCAGAAAAGATGGTGCTTGAAGTCAGTATCAACGAGTGTCACATGCAATGAGTGAGTTTAACGGCCTTTCACCCTCTAGGTTACAATACCCTCGGAGACCCCACTGCCTTCCACCCTCCTCCGCCTCTGCCACCCCAAACGGAGGGCACAGGTCTATCCTCTCTCTCCGCAACCAACGCAGCACCGCGGCACAGCGGATGCGGAACAGCACCCATTCTTGATACTCGACAATAGAATAGAGAGGCTGGCCGGGAAAAGGGTCGGAAATCGAGGCCACTTCGCGGTGCCCATTGAACGTCTCGCCCGCTCACTAAGAGCCGCTCTAAGTCTTCGAATTCTGACAAGACACTCCCATGGCTAATCTACTACCAATGGCTTGGCATGGAATTTCCAAGAGACGATAGACAAGCAAGGGACACCCAAAAATTCTCCAGAGACATGCAGTATATGTGGTATCAGTTAAAAGTGCAAATCTATTTATTTATTTTGTAGTTCATATTAACAATTTCCTAATTTCTTAACTTTTCTTGATATAGTATTTGAAAACGGAGCACCCCCTCAGTGAGTCGGGTTTTTTATAGGGACTTCGGAACGGTTTGTTTGTAATTGGTGAATCGTTGAGGCAAACTTGTGGTCAGACCTCAACATACTACAGTAATGTCATCACGCAATATTAAAAACACAAATAAAACGAAACCGAACTCATTTTCTATATTCTGTGTACTGCTAACTCAAATGGAAATCATTTTTCAAGTAATTGGTCAGTTGCTTATTTATGCATTAGTTGAAGTGTGCAAGTTGTAATTATTTTATCCATGCTTGAAATCACAAGTTAAAATTTTCATAAAATAATCAAAAGAATATTTTTATTCTTATATTATATTTAATATTCCTCAATCAATCAATCACCGTAAATTTAAAAAATATTCTTCGAAAATACATATTTTAATGATAAACACCGGTGAAATAACCTCAAGCCCGAGTTTATTTCGTTGTCTTTGTTTTAAGTTACACGTAAGCCGAGTTATCTCAGATTGATTGTGAATTTTAAGGGTTCTCCTAAACATAGGGGGACTCACCTTTGAAAAAGGTAAAAATGAAAGCGTCCTGCAGGTTACTTCACATCATCATACGAAGAAATCACAGCGGGGTCGAAGGAAGTTGGGAATAATGAGGGTTTCGGATCAATACCCCGACCTATGGATTCGGCGAAGTTCCTGGATATCCAAAGAGCAAAAGGTGTGAAGAAAAGATGAAGACCAAAGCAGAAAAAAGAGAGAGTCCCCCGAACGTTCAATTTACATTCCATCGTCCCGCTTATTCATCCATACAAACAAAACTACCTCTCTTATCCCGCAGTGCGGACCTCACTGCGGCTCCCACAAGCCACCCCATAGAGTAATTCACGAGCCACATGCCGAACGGGGGGTTTGTGAAGTCGGGGGTGGGAGGGTACGAGAAAGGGACCACCAAGGAGGGTGTGAGGCGTTCTCTTTGTGGTTCCCGGGTCGCCGAACGCCCCTCCTCTGGATGTTCGCCCCAACGGATGAATTGGGACACTTCTCGGAATCGACGGAGGCAAATGACCAAACTCATCGGAGGGCTCTTTTATGCGATTGCCACCCCCGCGTGGGCGCGTGCAATGACCGAATGAGTGCATGAATGAGAGGTGGAGGACGCTGGCTGTCTGTTGTCCACCTCCCATTAAACCCTCTCATCCCCACACCCTGAAGGGCCTTGGTCTCCGCGCAAGTTGAAACCCAAATCCTACTTCTTTGCCGAGAAATACCCAGAGAGTTTGGTCACGCAAGAACTGAGGATTGGAGAGGCTAGGGAGGAAAAATACAGAATAATAGGGGTTTTACCTGAGAGGTTAGTGGTGGGCACACGGAAACTGATCAAGGGTTGCAAAGAAAATTTTTTGGCTTCGTGATTTTTATATTTCTTACGTGTTGATTAATATCGCTGGGCATCGTTTTGGCCTGCATTCTATCCAGCTCGACAGGGTCTGTAGTTCCATCAAGTCATCCTTGCAATTTTTTGGACGACATAAAGAAATGTAAAATGTGACGCATCGCGTAAACGTTTACTGTTAACTGAGCGAGAAAAAATATTACTCGTGGAAGATTCCTCAGTTTCTCCAGGTTGTCATAGCATTTAATCCAATTTGCGAGATGAGGGTTTCCTGAGCACTTCGATTTCTGTGTGATTGTTTTCTGTCCTAAATTTCTAAGATAATAATAAATCTAAATAAACTGACCATGACGTTTAAGACACCCGTCCCTAATGAAGCACGCAATGTTAAAATCGGAAATGAAAATCGGAAAAAAACTGGCATAAGTGTTTGCACTATGGAAACCTCTAAAGTCTCCAACATAAATTTTAATCGTTTTTCCTCTTTTACTACATTATGGCAGGAAATTGAAGCGACTTAGGCCAAATCCAACCGTTAACCACGGATTAAATAAGTTCGTAACTAACAGTAACCTTTGAGAAGGAGGTATTCTTCTTCTGGGAATCGCGGCGTAACTTGATGGGAAATAGATTCGCCACCTCAAGCGTCTTCATGTTTGTGTATTTTTCGTTACAAATCGACCTTGATCGACTTCTTAGGGATCGACCATCAAAGGTTTCAGAATGAATATTTTCTTTTTGAGGGTAACATAACACTTTCAGGTGGGGGAAAAGGCTTATTCGTCTTCTCTGTTGAAGTTTTTCAGGATCCTGTACTACCAGAATTCTCTGAAAACAGCCATTCTCTATCATTACAATCCTATACTATAAGAAGTTAATTTTGTGCCTTAATCCTCGCCAAGCACATTCGGCTAATACAAAAATGGAACTGTGTCTTTTTTGTTCCCTTGCTTCGTTATTCCTGTTAACATCACCTTTCTTCGGCTTTCTACTAATCTCCCTAGCTGTTCTATATACCGTTTCTCACATGAGGAACCTCTGGTCAGGTAAGATAACACAGGAAATATTTGTCAAATGTCATCTCAAATTAAATTAAGCAATCTAAAAATCGAGCAGCTGTACGCAATTGAGTAGTAAAGACTCGTCCTTTGGCATACTTTTAACAGAGTGAAATAGAATTTTAACCCAACCTAAAGCCCAACATGAAAAGATATTATGCTGAACCAAATAAAACCCACGGACACCATCACCTGCGATATCTAAAAAACTAAATACTAGCAACTTCCTTCAGATTTCGTGCACAATTCAGCCGTATTCTTACCTTGAACCCGGAATGATAAAATTGCTCTGTCACAAAACCGTCGTCTCAAATCTGAACTCAAGAAAAAAAGTAGCAGATCGGCTGACTCTGGCGTCGTCATATCTGTTCCAATCTTTATTTTTGGTTTGAAATGAATATTTATTCTCATTATAAGTAATATGGATGCAGTAAGCAGAATAGAAATAACAAATATAGATTTAAATTACAGGAAGAAGCTTCGAATAGCATTCAGTACAGGCAATGGCATAAGATAGAAATGAATATAAACTAAGAAATGGAATCTAGCTGTACTTTTCTGCAGTTGAACGACGTGGACGATGAGAACAGCCGAGAAAAGAAAATGTAAGGCAATGGAAATGTAATACTATAGAATGATGACAAAAATAAGATGGACAGGCAAAGTAACCTATGAAGTTTTTCAAAGGAAGTGTGAAGAGAGAAACTTTTACGTACAGGACATTGACAAGAAGAAGAGTGACATTAATTGAACACATTCTGAGACATAATAGTTTACCGGAGACCGTAATTGGAGTGTGAATAGAAGGGAGAAATTCCATCGCTATTGCCATGGATAAACTACGAGAAGCAGGTAATGGAAAATGACGATTCAATGAGCTTCTAGAGAATGAAAAGAATGGCAGGAAACAGGATGAGTGTAGCTGGTAAGCTGCTGCAAACTTATCTGAGCAGTGATAAGTTGTGATGATGATGACTATTCTCACCCATCAAAGGTTGGAAAACTACAAATGAAAAAAGTGCACTGGAAATATTCTCCATAAGGTGATGAGCTACCTCCGTTCATTTCTTTGCATAAGTGAGGGTAATTTTTGACGCAGTAAATCCTTGAAAGGCGAAGCCAAAACTTTTCGTAAATACATTATTAAGGAAAAGTTCTAAAAAATGAGACCTCAGTGTCTTGATTGGCCAAGATAATTTGGCTGATTCTGTAAGTCTTCGACTCAACTATAAGAACCAAGAAAAGACATATTACCTGCAATAAAAAAAATACTTACACCTCTAAAAAACAAAGGAGGATACTAATCCTCGATTCCGGGTCCACCTAGCCAAATCAGCGCAGTGATGATAGAATATTTCATAGGATTTGTAAATATTGTTGATGGTTGAGGCTGAAACTTCATGTAAATTCATTTTCATGGAAAAATTCTAAAATAAGGGCTTATTGTCCGAGGCGAAACGAAAACATAATATATTAGCGTGCATAAAAGAAAATACACGTTTCCTCACTCAATGATTCAGGTAATAGCTGACTTTCACAGAACTTTACTCGAAAGCTCAGAGTAATACGATGTATCCCTTTCATTTACCAACCCCAAAGACGAGAATGGTTAGCCGGAGGATGCGGGGATGTGGGGAGATGCCGAGGGGATGACGAATAGATGGAAAGAGAGCCAATACGGATGGGTTGCTTAGAGGGGGGAGGGTTTGTTGGGTGAGAGGAAGGGGATGGAAGATGTAAGGGATGGAGGAGGACGGGATGGAGGAGGGAGAATGTGGGGAGGGGTGGCGGGCGGTTGAAAAAGCCGCAGGAGTCCGGAGGAGGAGATGATGACTGCGTCCTCTCTTTTACGACGCGGCCACAGGACTCGATATCTCGATACGTGCGTGCCTTAGGAAAACCCACGAAGACGCTATCAAAGGCGAAGATGACGGGGAGGGAGGAGGTAGCGAGAAGGATGGAGGGAAAGAACGGGAGGAGGGTGGATGGGGGCGAGGGGAGTGCGCTGAAAGGACTTTAGTGGGGGCTTCGGTTCTTTTCCTCCGCAATTCGTGCACGCTAACAAGTGCTGCAGCCGGTCACGGAATCGCCTTAACCTTCTTGCTAGCAAAAAGACGTTTTTCACGGTCGGCTTCCATTCGGATGTTGTCCGGTCGCAGTCGACGACGAAGAAGGTACATTGTCACAGGGAACAGATGTCAGTACAGCGTCCTCGACCGCACCGAATCCCCTCACGAAACTTAAAACCTCATGTTTTAAACGAAAAATCTCGTTGAAAAAATAAAATTTCGAGAAAGTTATCGCCATATCCTGATTCTCTAATGATTATAACACCTTGGCCAGGGAAGAGAGTGCATATTGGAAATCTATCAAAACTAAAAACTTCAAGCTCAAAAGGTTTATCTCGAATCAAAGCGAATTAGGCAATTAAATGTTATAAATTATACCCCAAAAAATTAAAAGAAAACGAGAAAAGTAATTATCGGAAAATGATGAAATAAAAATACATATTACGTAATAACCTGTAACTGAAAGAGGAGGTACCACTATGGCACCTTCCTCAGTACGAAAGAATATTTTTTTAAATAGCCAATTGTTCACCGTACATCACCGATCTATCAATAGAATACACGCATTTTCTCTTGTTGAAGACATCAGACTTTTTACCAAGTTTAACACTGTTCAATTAACATTTAAGTTAAACATTTTAAGTTAACATTTAAGTTAAATTTTACACCAAATTTTTACTACGCAGTTAAAATATCGCAGGTAAAGTAGTTTCGATTAATTTGACAAATTAACCTTACCAAACTCAACCAATATCGAAACAATCAACCTTTGAATGCTTATTCAGGATTTTCGTACTCTCAACGCAAGTGAGATTTATATCAAATTATTTCAACTAAAACTCAATTAATTTACCATTGGTTTCCAATTATTCACAATATAATGAAAGTTGAAGACCGTTCAGATCACACAAAAATAACAAGTAGCCTAATACGTAGTGCATATCTACAATTGGAACCTAATATTTGCATTGTGTCGAGGTAATATCCTGGAAATATTTGTCATGTATATATGAACACTACTCTAGAGAATTTGTGTAGCAATAAACTTCTAGAAGAAAATAAAAAATCTACTCAGCGGCTAACTTCGTTTTGCATTTACCAAGTGAAAAAGGAAGAAAGAAAGTTATTGACGACAAGTCCTCCTTGCCTGAAGAAGCCTGAAATACCTGAGACAAAAAAAAAACAAACCGTCTTCAAGAATTCGGGTAACTCGAGTCGAAAATTCAAATGGTAGCACAATGAAATAAGTAAGCTTACGATGCATGTGATTAGTTTCACTAGTATTAAAATTTATGGGGCAGTCTCTTTAATATTATGCTCACATAAAAAGCGAAGCATTTCTCTGGCATTGCTGATAGCGAAAGAGAGAGAGAGAGAAGGAGAAAAAGAAGCGATTCCTTAAACTCTCCGGTCGTATAATGTACCGTGTACACTAATCCGGCCCGCAAACAGCTCCAACTATGAAAATCCGACCGGCCACAAGTTTCCGATGCCATCTATAAGGCAAAGGACACTGCAACCACTTACGTCGGCTGTCAAATGCTATTAATATTTTAACGCAAAGGACTCCGCCGCTCAGAAGCGAACTATTTTTTCCCACACGAAAAAATAAATAGGTAAAACGACCCGTTGGTCATACACCGTACCTTGATTTCCATGTTAGTTAGAAGAGAAAAAAAATGAACTCACATGAGCTTAAGGCCATTCCAAGGGCGTTATCTGCATTCGCCATGCAATTTTTTTTCTTTCTCCCTGCCATTCCGTCGAAACGAAGTGAACTGCGGCGTTACTCAACCGACCCGAGAGAGGGAGCGACATGGGGCACACCTGCGACATAATGCTTTATGAGATCGATTCATATTCCCCCGACCCAACGGATTCCGATAAAACCGTAAGAAGTACGCGGCGGAAAGGCGCGTATATGCAGACATAAAGGTGCTGACGCGCTCTTGATCCCCTCTTAAGCCAACGAACACCTCAGAGATAGGGGCGCATTGGAGGAGTGGGTTTTCTCGGGGAGAGAGGGGGTTCGATCGTGAAAGGAGTGGAAGTGGTGGGGAGAGGCTCAAACCCGAGCGTGGCTATTGGCATTGTTGACTATTAGCGGTCGGCCCAAGGACGTTAGCATTGCGTGCGATGCCGCGTGTTTGTTGGCCTGCCTCCCTGTGCTTGTGAGAGACTTCATGTGACCCCGTGCATGCTTGAAGCGTCCAAGCGTGCGCATGTGCTATAAGCCATTAAAAATGGGAGCGGATTGCCTTCCGTAACATGGGTAGGAGATTATTCATCACGGGGTTATGAAGCGGACGAGACATTAAATTGTGACAAAACCCTTAAATCCAAAGGGAACATGCACCGCCGAGCTGTCTCTTTTCCCTTCTTAGAGAGGAACGGCGTTAATAGCGGCGGCGCCAGGAGAAGCTAAAACGTGCTCGTCCGGCTTTTGGTTTCTTGGAACGCGGTGTCTGTCCGTTCCTTATGCGCGTCTTAAATATTCCCGCTGCCGTGCTTTACCCTTCAAGTGTGCTCGTGTAAGAATTTAGCTGCGTACCTATCCCATTTACGATGTTTTTGACCGTCGTTGGAACTATAGTGGGCCGGAGGTACTTAAAAAGAGCTAAGGGCTCCGGGTCGGATGCCCCGGGGAGGCACGCCGAGATTTGGTGAGGGATGATATCGCGAGTTGTTAAAGGCTTGACAATGAATCGCTCCGAGTCCAATGAGAGTGACTCGAAGAGTTTACGACCAAGATGACGTGGCCAGCAGAAATGTTATTACGTTATGCGGTGGCGATTTTTACAGTGAGAGAAATGGAAATTATGAATTGACGATTTATATCCCTCAAAATAGATTTACTGAGTGAAGTGATGTGCTTAGATACAAAAAGAAATTTTACAGGCGAATTAGAATTTCTATTTTTTTACATCTGATGTGGATGAGTCTTTGTACCCACTGCTACAGGATGCCCAATTAATCCAAAACTACGATCTAATGCTACTCACAATTCAATACTACTTTTCTTAAAAGTTAAAATCAGACAATATTATCCCAAAATACTTGATTTATCACAAAGGAGCATGCTCGAGATGAACAACATAAACTTATTATTTTTATACAAACACTGGTCCCTTTGTGGAATATATATGGCGTTATTGTCGTCTTTGGTGGAATATATATGGCGTTAACCAGCTCAAAGTGACTGCGAATTGGCAAACAGAAGCTTCGCTTTTCTCAGTGCGCACCTCATTAAGACACCTCGTTAATATTCGTAAAGGTGGTTTTCAAAAGGAAGTGAATGTTTTTGTTTCCGATTACCACATAATTTTTAGCAATTATTTTAAGAATTACATATTACATGTTGAATTAGGAAAATAGAACCAGTAAAAAATTATTCAAAAAAGTAAATTCCTCATCAAATGGTAATTATTGCTGACTTAGAAGAATTAAAGCCATTATCCAAATAAAGGCTCCTAATCACCAAGTTGATGTACTGCAAAAGAAAATTGGCCCTAGAAACTAATTATTCAAATTGGATCTTGTTCAACTTGGGTGAATGTAAGCACCAGAATATTCAGAATCTCTCGGTGCTATCAATTACCAATGATCGCAAACCCTTCACTCTTTAAGATGTATCACTCAGCACTGCAACATTAATTTTTCTCAAATCATTAGTAGGAACTGCGATTTGCAGTAAAATAGATAACTGTTGCTCCACTTGACCCTCATATTTCCGTTAAAAAGAACCAAAGAGAGATTCAATTGGCATGACAGCAATTATGTGTAAGCTATAAGTGTTTGACATTAGACACCATTGGTAACGAGTTGTGGGCTTAACTCCCTTGTACCCCTGTGTTTTGGCAACACATGAACCATTAATTAAATGATAAAGTTTATAATGAATAAATAGAGCCATAAATATGCTTTATAATCATGTTGATTAAATTTTCAAACCGGAGTCAGATTATATTCGTTTTGAATAGCCTCCAGGTTCTTTAAAGCAATATTGGAATGCATGCTGTTAACTGAATTTAAGTTCCAGTCATCTGAACACAAGGTACCTTTCAAGAATATTTTTTTGAACTCCACGATTTGATAGGAAATGTAATTTGAAAATATTCATCCCCATTAACCTCAGAGCCAAGAGAGTGCAGCCCCATTTTTGATCCCTGTACGACGAAATATTACTTTAAAAAACGTAAATAGTTTCTATTAACTATTATTACATGTAATGGGAGAGTCACCTGGAATTTACAGAAACGTCTTCCTGTAAAATTGTTACTATTTCTATTAGTCTTACACTCTGAGATTCAGCAGAACGACATGTGTGGAAAAGAAGTCTTCCATCTGCGGCAAATTAATTGCTCGATCTATTTTCAAGGAAACATAAAGCAAGCGTTCATTGAATGGCAAAACATTTTTTATTGGCCATTCTTAAGAATATAAACGATTTTTATGGTAACATTCAATTATTTGTATTTTATAACATGGTAATGCAGTTAAAGAAAGGCAATGGTAGAAATTAACCGCAACTAGTTTAAATCCTTCCAGCAAAAATAGCGGTAAAAATATGTTGACTAAGAATTAAAGAAAACTGACATATTTAACGAAAAAGTTAATATGGTGCAACGGGTTTCGTGACTCGGGATGGGAACATCGTCAGAACACCAATTGAATAAAATAAATTGCGAGATATTTAACTCTCGCCAAAATACATATAAAAAGATTGATTTAATCAATATGTGATTTCACAAGTTTGAACTTGAAACCAGTGAGTATTTCCAAATTATATTAGTACGTTCGTTGTTGTGCAATTAAAAGAAAATACCAGCCCCAGTATTGTACGACGTCTCCCTACAGGCACGCCCGAAATTTCTTTTGGAGGAAAGAGTGTTCATCGACATGGACACCTTTAAGCGGCAGATTACTCTCACGAAGAGAAAAAAATAACATACTGGAGCTGAAAGAAATTAATTGCATTGTAAAATAATGAGTCTTGCAGGTGCACGAATGCAGCAATTGTCCATAACCTTTTAACGAGCACCCGAAGGAGGGATCGCGTGACCATCGGGATGAGGTTTTGGGGGAAGTCGAAGCAGGGAAAGAAATCGCGACCGAGGCTGTAAACTGGCGCGGGGAGCAGTGAAGGGAAGAGGCGGAGGAGAGGAAAAGAAAGGAGAAGGATGAATCCGGAGGAAGGATGGAGAGAGGCGAAGGGGGGATGCTGGGAGAGGTGCGAGGGAAAGGATTGGAGAGGGTTGTGGAGGAGAAAGGGACCACCGACAGACGGTAGGGGGGGTGGGAGGAGGAGGGGGTAGCCGATACCACCCGCTTCCGAGGCATGAGGAAAGGTGAAGGCGGCGGTTGGGTTGGATACGTCCGCGGCCGCGACTGGCGGATGTGGTCTGGGTGGTCTCTCGAAGTGGTCCATCCGGAGGCTGACGGAGGCCTTCCCCTGTTGACCGACGTCGCTCCGCATCACTCCATTCCCTCCATGTCGCCCCTACTCCCCTCCTCCACCTTGCCCCACCTCGCTTTCAAACGGCAATGCTGCACCGTTTGCTCAAATATTCCTACGAAAACGTCTTATCTTTCATTGAGGGAATGGCCATTGGTTGTGGAAGCCGATTGCGAGTGAAAAAATTTGACCTTTCTTCTTTGAAATGAAATTAAACGACATATGATTACTTATTTTAAGAATCAAGAGTTAACGTTGATAAATTAAAAAAATGATAAACGTGCCTTTGGCGGACACTTTATCGTATTTTTACATATCTTTCCCATCTTATACGCTTCATTAACCCAAAATACACGAGTACTATGAAAAACGTACGTAGATGTGCTTATAAACCTCTAATCCTTAATTTCGCTAAATAGACATTTAATAGAATTCATTTGCAACACATTTTTCCATGCTATACAAAACTATTATTTCAATTGAACTTTAATAGACCAGGAGAAAGAGGAGTAACCTTACATTCCGTTTAAGAATATGAGACATTGACAGGCATTATAAATTAAAAATAAACCAAGGATTTTTCCAAAATAATCAGGGATTGGTAAAAACTGTAGAGATTACAAAATCAATTGATCGGGATAAAATTAAATTCCTCAAACAAGGTAAAATTTGATATTTTCCATGAATAAATAGATTAAAATACAAAATACTCTGCTTTTGATCATGACCAGGTTAAAAGATTTTGCAAAAAAAGAAATATCTTCATAGCATCAATCATATGGTTATTTATCAATATCTTTTAGATGAGACATTAAAAAGGATTGCCTGCATGTGCATCTCTGTGATTTTCGTAACATTATGAGTATATTGAGGAGAGAATGAGGACGGTTTTGATTAAGTCTGTCAAATATAATCGCTCGCTCATTCTGACTAGAAAGAGATGTCTCACAAGAAAAGAGAAAAATACTAATGATCCGGAAGTAGAATGGAAATTTTGGGCTTAGGTGAGAATGGAATGAAAAGCAGATTTGGAAATCAAAAGATTTCCAGGTAATTAGTAAAAATCCAATGTATGATCCCTTAGTGAATCCCTTCGAGTTGAAAGCCGTGACAAATGATGAATTAAAATTAGAATATTGAAATGAAGTTAATTTAGTGAATTAGTAATTCCATTAACTTTATTTAAAAACACAACTGAAGTTTCGTTTATTAAGTGAATACCTTGAGAAAAGTGGCTGTTTGCGATATTAAACTAATATCTGTGCACTCAAATTAGCGAAATAAAACCAAGACATGCAATCCAAAATTCAATTTAGAGTACCAAGACTTGGATAGACGAAAAGCAGATTTGGTGATCGAAAGGCCTCCAGATAACCAGTGAATGTCCAGTGAATGATCCCTTATGGGATCCTTTGAGTTAAAAGCCGTGATAAATGATATATTAAAATTAGGATATTAAAATGAAATGAAATTATTGACTTTGCAATTCCACACACTTTATTTAAAACACGACCCCGGTTTTGAGGAGCTTCATCATCAGTTCAACGTCAAAACTTGGGTCGTGTTTTAAATTTGGTGCGTAAAGTGTGTGGAATCACAAAGTCTTTAATTTCATTTCATTTTAATATATTTCGCAAATTCCATGCAGTTACGCCGAAGATAATAAATCTTAAAATTAGGATATTTTTTCTACTCAAGTAAGCAGCGTGGTCATACGCAAATGACACATGGTCGCACCTAACGCAGCCAGATTTTCTATTCGTGAAAAATATGGTTACGCAAGCGTGAAACTATGGGAACCCTCTCTTAATATCTTTGGCCAACTTCTTTTATTTGCTGCTTAATTTTCTACTGCCACCATTTGGCAATTTGATGCTCTTTTCCACAAAAGAGCTGCAGTGTCATCGATATTGCGCGTAAAGAATGTAATCGAGAATATACGAGAGAAGATGATCATCCAGACTTCAATGAGGACGTCTTGTTCGTTTACGCGTAAAATTACTTCCGTCAGGGAATGCGTTGTTATGAGCTAAGCAGTGATGAACAAGGACTGGATTGAAATGAAGGAAGTGTACTCAATGCTACTGTAGTTGGAGGTGACATCCCATATGAAGACGTCCAACGGCTAATAATAACAAATTAAAATAATTCAAGTGAAATCATCATTTTCCAGCACTTTCAAATCGCTCACCCCCACTTTCGAAAAGGAAACTTTTGGATTAAAAAGAGAATATGGTAAAATCATCAGGTTTATTGTAAAATTATTTTTAAGTACCATGGCGTCGTTCAAGATCTGAAGCGTAAGAAATGAATTCCATATCATAATGACTTACATAAATGTTTGATTTTTATATGTTAAGGGAGTTGAAACTAACAATAAAATCATGAGCATCGACGTGGCCTGATAAGCAATATCCTGCGTCACGAAGCGATATTGTAAAAAAAACCAATACGCCGCTATTCCTCCCGCCATATCATTGATTTATGTTCCCAGCTATGTTCGAATTTATTATTTACTGAAGTCCGAAAACGTTTCGGATTCTAACCATCCTCCTGAATTAGGAAAAATCTACAGAGCGAATTTGATATCAGTTCTGGGAACATGCATCCCATCACGCCGCCGAAACGACGCATTTGATGGATGGTCTTAGCGAAAAAGATATAATGCCCAAAGAAAATTATTCATTTGATCTTAACTCTCTCGATGTGGCTTTCAAAACCCACCACGACCTGATGAGCTTAGGTTGAGGGAACTCGAGCCATCTCATGAAGTCCCTCGCGAAGTCAGTCGGTATACGCCACATGCGCTCATGCCGCCGCCTTGTGGCCGATGTGAGTGGCGTGAAAGGGGAGATGAGGGTGAAGGGATCGCCCGCGTCTGAGGGCAGAGAGAGGGAGATCAAGGTGGAGAGGGTAGAAAAGAGGCACCGGCGATTCATCTTTATGATGTCGCCGCGCTCCGCTCATCTTACTTCGGCCCCGATTGACCCCGGGAGAGAATCGCAGTCCCTCAGACAAACGTCCTATATTCGATCATGGATATCATTTGATCCACGGAACCCGAAGTCATCGACCCCAAAATAAACACGATTAAATTCCACTCCCACCATTTATTATATTTCTCAGTTCAAGAACAAATATAATTATATCCAGGAAATCTTCATTCTAGGACGACGCCCACTGACTAAATGTCATACAAAAAGAGTTATATAAATTTTATTAATGAAATGGATCAATTAAGTTGAATATAATGATCAGAGAATGATCAGATCCCAGTATGACGGCGACGTTCAGGGCGATAGCAGATATTATGAAGTTATATGTTTAATTATGGCCAGAAAGAAATAGGCAACTTACCTTTTGAAGAAGACATTATTTGAGGCAGAAGAATCTTTACATTTATTTGAAACTCTTTCCATAGGGATAGACAATTGCCTGAATTTTTCATAGGAACATGAATTCAAGGGGGATGAAAGAGATATCCTTTGGAAGATATTTTTTCTAGCACTCTGACATTTTTAATAAAATTACAAAATCACCTCAAAAATATTTATCAGATTTTCAGCGGTTGGGGTCATGGATGTTGACAGTTTTATGGATTTAATAATGATTAAATAGTTCATCTTTTAAATAACCTAATAATTAAGATAGTAAAATATTTAGTCATCTACAACATCACATTAATATTAATTTTAAAATCTATTCAACACGAAGAATGTACCAGGAAAGATGTCCAAAAACTCCGTTAGAATGGTTAAAGCCAGGAAGAAGGAATCGTGGATGGGCTAGGGAAACATGGAGAGCGGAAATAGCTATAAAGATGACGGATCGAGACTTGAAAGAAGAACACTACAATGACCGAGGAGATAAGAGGATGGTAATACAGGGTAAATATTTCAAACGAGGAAAGATCTCTCAAAGAAGAAAAAATAACTCACTAGAAGACCTGTGGTGAGAACAAAATGGGAGGGTGAAAAGGTAAAGTACAAAATATAAGGGTTATCTGTTCTAATGATAAGACTACTGGTGAAAAATCTTGTGCTTTCCCGGTGTATCTGTTGACTGCAATCCTCTCGGGGAAGTTAATGGAGACACTAATTTGGTGGTAGACCCAAGAGTATTTCACACAAGATTATTGGTGTTCAAAAAATGAACGGTATTCATCAGTCACCTCTAGTGCACGATGTCATCGGCCCTCATTACGTTTTACCTACCTGATACCCTCCCTCTTTAACAATCGATCCAAATCAGACCCTTCCTTACAGTCAATGTTTCAGCGTATGTTTCTTCTCTATGAGATCCTTATAATTCAAAGTATAACAAAGTAAGTAGCCATACCTTAGGAATCTTAGGTGAACCCATAAATAACCAAATCAAACTTGGAATACATATGCAGAATTATTGGTGATAGAAAATGAGAAAGAAGTCAGTGGCATTTTGATATTTACTCCACCTCTTTGTCAATATCGATTATATTCAGTAATGATATGTCCTTAATGGCTTTTAGAGAAATTCAGACACGACAATGCTATTTATTAAAAAAAAACACAACACAGTAATCAACCCGAAGGTCGGTTTGGTAGGTGATGGTAGAGTTCACGCAGTACTAAACATGGCGTCACACATCAGAGAGTTCATCAGATTCAAAGAGGGTTATACGCTTAAAATAACTATACAATATAGATATGAACATAGTGAGACATAAGAATATATCATAAACATTCGTTTATAACGGAAATACACCAAGAATTAGCTGCACGCAAGGATTTACGAAGTTAATCTGCATATTGAGACTGACTCGTTATCGTCATTCTGGAAAGAGATTTCTCACTAAATATTCTCTAAACCAATCATTAAATTAAATCCAAGGTAAAAATGCATGTGGAAAATATAAAGTACATGATTGTGGATATTTTCCTCGCGACATCGCAATTGCATGATACTCAGATAATGCAATGCGAGATATGGAAGGATTAAGAAGCGTACCGATGGAAATTCTATTGGACTGATTGCAAGGATAAATGGACGTCAAGAAAAAAAATAAATGGAAAATGAGGGTTTGGTAGGCATAGGAGGTCACTCACTTGCTCGTGAGCTAGTTGAAGGAGGGGGAGCGTTCTTAGAAGGGTGGCGTACTGAGGGAGGGGGTTGACGAAGGAATGAAATGTCGAGCGAATGCCAGAGGCTGTTGGGTTTGCGGTGGAAGAGTGCTAGAGGTATCTCCTTAAGGATAAATGAAAAGCAGCAGACTTGGCGTGCGAAACCTGTGTTCGTAACGCTGGAATGAGAGATTGGTGCTTCGGAAGTGAGATACACGAAACATCAAAGGGGGGGGGGGAAGGGTGAGTGAATGAGTACGATACGCAATTTTAATTGTTATGACTGCCGTCGAAGGCGAAATGCGTAGTTTATTCAAACTCGGATGTAAACCGACGAGAAGTTGCGAGTGTTAATTTACTGCAGTCACCTCTCACGCTAGATCGCTAGATTGGTGTCATTGGCCGGTTGCGAATGGTTTATGAGCCATAAAAATGGTAATATGGGACAAAAACACCCTCCTCTTGGAAGAGTTTTAGAACAAATTTATTCTCAATATCAGCATCAGGTATGTTTTCCACTTATCAGTTGATACGTAATCCAGAAGTTATGTTACTACAGTTACAGAGAAATGGATTTTGCTATTTGCAAGTGCCTCATGTAATTCATATGCGAGTCTTCTAAAAGTATTAATAAATTATATTTCTGCTAATGCGCAATTATAGTTAGAAATATTGCCCATAGCGGTCATAATCTGGATTTTAAATCTTGTTGGTCGAGCATAGACAGGTAAGTATCGCTACGATCTAAAGTAAGTATTCAAAGAGAAAGGAGTTACCGCTATCAACTTAAATTAATTATTGATAAAACAAGTAGGTTCACCCAAACTCATTGATTTACCAAGCTGGGACCATCATTCATATAATTACTATTAGAATCTTTGTAAACATATAGGCAGTGTAATCACACTACAAATATTCTTTTAGAACACAAGGCCAATTTGTTTTTATTAACACTATCCATTTCCTGTTTAAGATTACTTTTCTCCGGAAAAATACGCACAGACGACCTCCATAGGTATATATATAAATAAATAAATATATAAAATATATATATATGCATCTCCGATAAAACGAATCTTCGGTCGTGAAGATTTGAATGTCATTTGCTTACAAGTATAATTAAAGTTCGTAATTTACAACAAAGTAAGAAGGTAAAAGTGTTAAAGAAATCTTGAATATTTAAAACAAGGATATTAATTGATTATTCTTTCAGAAATATGACGAGCAAATGAGCATTCGCGCACTTCTTAAGATTTTCAAACTATAAGTAAGACGATTTACATTCTTTATAACTGCACTCTAATTCAACCTCTTTTATTTGTTCCACATAAAGAAAATACAACACCTAATTTAGAAATTAACAAGTATTCATTTCGATACCATTTTAGTTCCTTAGCAAGGAATTCAAAGAGTTCTGTAATGATTTGGAAGAATAAAAAGTTTTCTTCTTCACTCCTTAACCGTTCTAATCGAATGCTGAAGACAGAAATGATGGGAGAAGGTGATAAAAGCTTAGAATTAATTTAGGGAGGAAACACAGAAGGTAGCATAAAATAGCATTCCGAAATGGTTCCTGTTGATTTACGGTCTAAAACGTGGTCATGGCAAAAATGGGAGGCCACCTCCTTACTCTCGACGATCTTGTAAGGTGTAATCGGATACCGCAAGGACGCCCCGAAGTGAAGGGGGAAGCCAAGCCACCTCAATGGGGCTGTCGTATTTCACTCGACGAAAAGTTGAAAATCCCCAAAGCCGTAATTCAGTTATGAACTAAAATTTTCATCACCTTCAATAGTACCACTTTATATCGCGTCCTTGACATAATGCTCGAGATCAAGTTTATACGTACCCAAACCATTTAACTTCAACTTGAAGAGCAAGAGAGCCGCTCTCTGCAGTTGTACCAGTATAGTTGAAAAACACGATTTTGTAATGCACGACCTCCATTTGATCACTTGTAAAATTCTCTAATGACGGCGATTTCACGCGGTGAATAAATGGACGCGCTAATTTTTACCTTAATCACTCTTCAAGGAGTCGTAAAATGAGAGAGAGACTCTCAAAACGCTCACGGGACGGGCTTCAAATATTTCTTTTGACGAAAAAACAAAAAAGTGGGTAAAAAATTAATAGTTCTGGCTATTTTTCTTCTATTTTTATCGATTAACAATTGCTTTATATTAATAATCACACGAATGTATTTCATAACCTTCCCACGAATGAATATGCAGATATTAATTTTTCTTGGGTACACATAATTTAAACTGATTTTTGAAATAATCAGAAATTAGTCATTTTTAATAAATTGATTTTTTTGCATCTTGCTGCATAAATTGATTTATTTTAGATACATACAACAAACATACATATGTATTTACTATATATGTGAATGGATAGTATCAGATCCTTGAAAAACATGCGTAGGTCTTAGATCATGAGATAAGGAATCAAGTGCTATGCGCTCTCCTGTCTCTCTAGGATGCCGGTCCTGAGAAATCGATTGTGTAACCTATTTCAAGGGAGGAAAAGGTCACGGAGGGCGAGAGGGATGCGACATCTGGGCGGAAGGGATAATGATACAACGGAGTTGAAAGACAGCACAGCCCAGGACTAATCTCCCCGTCAGGTCACTCGCGTTACTCAACTCACCCTTTTAGTTTTTCTTCTTAAAACTTATCTTTGACGAATCCCGACGTTCGAAAGAGATTAATATATTCCATTTCGTTGTAGCTTCCGAGGTCTGACATTCGAGTCGAAATATCATATATCTAAAAGAAACCTGTCAAAGTTCCTACGTAAGAACTCTTCCTCCCTCTTTTCATTCAGGATTGAATGTGTCGACAGCAAAAGAAGCTAATGTTCAGTACCTTAGGCTACTATTTTCAATAGAATAAAAATTCCAAATAATAAAAATCATTCCACGGTTAGTCAGCTTTAATCAATGAATTAGCGAATAGAACAATTAAAAAAAACGACAAAGACCTGAGTGGATGGGCAGCTGAGGGGAAAGATCACTGTCCGCAATCACTTATGTACGAGCACTAGTGTTGCAGAATTGGCTGCTTTATTGAGGCAGCGAAAATTAACGTGCTTATCAACTAACATTAAATAGGTGAATAAAACAACTACAAAACATTTTAATTTCAATGCATGCATCTGTTTCGGATGCAATAAAATGTTAGCTCACAGCATCCTTTAAGTAATGGGTATATTAGGTAGATTTACTTATTTTATATTTGGCTGGATTAGAGAGCATGATTCTCATAATCCTAGTAAAGATCCTGGAAAGGTGATAATTATTAGTACATCATGGATATCAAAATCATTAGCACATTCGTGTGAAATATATGAAATTTTACTCAATTCTTAGCTCTTCCACCTTCAATCCCTAACATTACCGTTGCGTCATTTGCGTTCATTAGATCCCTGCGTTTATTTTGCGCACGCATTCCGCACAAGCCTTCTATTCTCCCCTCCTCTGCCTCTCTAACCACCTCTCCTACCTTTCTCACCTTATTCTCCCACCAAACCAGCAATCTCCAACCCTTTCTTCCCCCCATTCAACCGTTCACCCACTTCGCGCTCCTCACAGTCCGGAGATGAAAGCCGCTGCTTCAATGGGTCGCCCTCCTCGCTTTGGTATCGCCCATTCTCAATGCCAAACTGGCTTCCTGGAAGTGACCGTTCGATCTCAGTGAAGGAGTCTCGCCGGCCTCACCTTTCCCTCTTCACCACCCTTACTCCCATCCTTCCGCCCCCCACCTCCAACCCCCTTGGTGGGTGGGGGGCGTCTCACGCAGCGAGAATGAAAGATTCGAGAAAGCGACAGTGTGGAGATTTGCTGGAAACAGTCTCCGCTACAAAGACACGGAGTACATTTCAACTAGGCAGATACCCTTCCTCTCATGTCTCCAATTAATTGTCGCTATATTGTCTGCTGGAACAGATTCTCAAGGAACATATTCGTGATTCGCTGTTTACGATTAACCTCGTTCCTTTACAAGTGAATCTTTCCATTATGTCGTCAGGATTTTGCAATGATCTTCCGTTAGTGTCATCCATAGTTGACTGGACGACAGTGAATTAATGCAACCATCGCTAACCAAATCAGGCAGCGTTATCAGCAGTAGTTCTTCAATCTGAAGATTGGTTGACTGCGGCCCTCTATTCTTCCCAATCCTATACTAATTCATTTACGGCCTGTTCTTCTCTGTTAATTCCCACTTAATTTGGTTCATGTACTCTTCCCTTGGCTTTCTCAAGGAACTTCTACGTCTATTTCATCATCTATTATATTTTTCACACATTTGTTATATCTGAACCATCTAGTTCTTCTTTTCCTAAAAGTACTCCAAATGATATTTTCCTCTTCTCTGTGTGCTTCCCTTTGTACTTTTTCTGTTTACATAGTCATCAGCATTCTAGGCCAACACCAAGTTTCAAAGTCTTTTATTCTCTTCTGATCTACTTTTCCAATGGTCCGTCACTGAACCATGCAATTCCACAATAGTGAATAGAATACAAGATAAAAACACTGAAAACCGATACAGGGGACACTTGGCTATTATTTCTTAAATATTTTACCCGAAGGAATGATGACGCATATCCCATTCAAACTTAAATGCGACAGTAAGGAACATATATGGTACAACGGGGAAATCAGATCGGCATTAAGAAGGCAAAAAAGGCTACAGTCAGATTTTGAAAAGTTTAAAAAGTGACGATTCAGCTTATGTGAATACATCCAAACAGAAACTAAAATAATGTCGTAGTAACACGAAAAGTATCGTGCGTACACTCTTTTAAATATAAAATGCTAAGCGAATATTTTGAGGAAAATGCAAAGTCATTCTGGTCCTATGTTAGGGAAACACAGGGTAAACATCCAAATGTACAAGACGGAAAACGAAGAAATTAATACGGACTGTGTGAAAAAGGTAAATATTTTAAACAAGATTTTCCAGAGCGTCTACAAGATTCCAAAAGAGGCTTCAATAAAGTCCCACGCAAAATATTTGAGCACAAACTTAAATGCTATGGTATCAGTGTGAAAATTATTAATTGGATTAGAGATTTCTTGTCAAATTGCAAACAAATAGTAGTCATCAATGGATTGTGCTCAACAGGGATGTAACTTCGGGCGTCACCCTGGGAAGTGTAATACGGCCGCTAATATTCTTAATATACATTAATGACTTAAGCACACACGTTAGTAGCAATCTCAGGTTATTTCCTGACGACACGGTGGTATACAGAGAAATAAGGAACCAACTAGATCGCGAGGTACTCTCTAGAGACTTAGACACAATCTCGGATTGTACAAGAGTTGGGGATTAATGCTTAACATAGAGAAATGTGCAGTTTTGAAATTTTGGAATCAAGGAAGTGGCGAACAGGACGTAAACTGCGAAATAGAGGGTTCAGTACTAACTACAGCAAAACAAGTTAAATATTTGGGGGTATTTCTAACACCACGCCTTTCATGGGAGCACGTATCAGGACAATAAGCGGATCCGCTTCCAAGAAACTGGGCTTCATTAAACGGGTAGTGGGGAAATGTAATGAGAAAGTTAAAGGAAGGTGTTATTTTGCTCAAGTAGACCTCATTTGGAATGTGCCGTGAGTATTTGGGATCCTTGGGAGAAAATCTTGCAAAAGAATTAGATAATGTCCAGAGAAAATCCGCCAGATTCCTTACAAATTGTTATTTTAAGAACACAAGTATGACAGGCCTCTGAGGGAATTTAGGCTGGAAGATTGAATACTTGAAATACGAAGATAACAAGCGAGACTTAGACTTTTAGAAGGGTTCAGAACAAACGAGTTTAACGATGACACTAACTGAATTATAATGGCCCCACACTACTTAGGTAGATGATGCCACAAAGATAAAATAAGGAAGATATCGTAGATTACAGAAGATACAACTACTCATTCTTTCTCCGAGCAATCAGGAATCATAATAGCAAAAAACCGAAGTCATGTTAGAAATATTAAAAAGATTTAATTTACAAGTCAGAACAAAATTAAACATTGCAAAGAAATCAGGTATATAGTATTTCCAGGTGCATATGCATGTTAGTTGGTAGTTTGTGTTTGCATGTGTGTGGATTGTAAGGGTTTTTGCATGCTTTGTATGTGGATTGTATAAATTTGTGACTTTTGCATGCGGTTTTTTTCTTAATTACGGGTGGTGCCCTAACACTCCCCGCTACACGCCCTTTGAAGCAGCTTGCGAGGTATTCAGTAGATGTAGAGATAGATAACACTTTTGATAACTGAGCTAGAGTAGATTTTGGACGGACGCTGTCGAATGCCATACATTGTTTGTATACTATGGGGTTTTAAATACCTATATTATACATCTTCTGCGCCACTATAGAGTGGTTTTTAAAAAATCCCATAAAACTTTTTCATTCACAAACGCACGACGATCCCTGACTAATTATTGTGCCTGAAAAATGCATGGAAACAGCTAAATAGTACAATACAGGTACCTGTACGAGACAGGTACCTGTACTTTGACAGTCCCACGTGAGTTTTAACTGCGCCACCTTATCCGAGTCTTTAACTTCAAATTTCCAAAGAGCCTGAAACATGTAAATAAACTCCGTAATTGTTCCTCATGGAAGTGTACCCACGTTGACTAGTTTTAGTAGCTAATTAAATATGCACATCATTACGTCAATGCAGTTACTTCATATTTCAAAGGAGAAATGAGACGTGTTGAAAGTTGTGTTAAAACACACTACATATTCAACAAATTAATAAATGCTAAATAAGAACTTGATTAACATATTATTCGTAAAAAATTAGTTTAAAAAAGATCAAGGAATATATTTATCAATAAATGTTAACATCAACGAAAATAAACGTGTCAAGTCTAATTATGACCCTTGATGGCTTTTAGTAATGTTTCTTGATGCATGCATTTTTTAGAGAAAAATTATTACAAATTTTGTTCCATCCATGAATCCACTTCTCTTTATTTAACCGAGATACCTAATATTATGACAGCAATTCCTTCTGAAGTATACCTTAGTGTCATGTACGGTCTAGAATGACTATCATACTGGAACTCCTATTAGATTTTCTATAGAATTCCATAAAAAATAATCTAATTTTTCGTTGATTTACATAAAAATTGTCACATCATTTGCATGGAATTCTTTTGGATATTTTTCTGGATGGTTATGTTCAAGGAAAATGGATGAGATCCTGTTATTTTTCTCCAACCTTAAGAGTATTACCTTCAATATTTTTAAATATACCTAGAGTAACATGATGTCAGTACACTTCTTCATTTTTTTTGAGAACTATGGCAAATCCTCATCAATGTCTTGTGGCTGTATTGATTCTTACAAAGACGTTTCAAGTAGCACCTAAAGTGGATGTCAACGGAGAGAATAGAAAATGCAGACCAGCTAACTATCTAAAAAGCACTATTTAAGCTGTTTATTTTAAGTTGTCATAATCAAATGATGAAGTTATTTACTATCAAGCGTAATTACTTCCTTTAATTACGCTTTTGTTCATAGTAATCCGTCGAACATAGGCCAGAAACATTCGAATTGGGACAGAATCATCATTAAACTTCAATGGGGAATCAATTAGGTCGAAAAAGATGTTCGTGAAGATCTGTTCTCCCCGACCGTTTCGTACCACTGCCTCCTCTTTGCGGGTCGTAGAGGCCAGCACGTGGGGAGAAAAAGCGTACGGCGAGGAGGGAGTTGGAGATGGTGGCGTTGGGATGGAGGGAGTGAGGGCGTGAGGGGAGTGAGAAAGACGTGCGCCGCGCTCGTGTGAACAGCTGAGGAAGTGGATGGAACCGGAATGAAGAAGGGTCGGACGGGTACAAGGGAGGGCCGGGGTTGAACGCACCCTTCACCGTACTCATCAGAGGACCGAAAAAAAGCTCTCTTTCTCTTTCGCAGATATTTCCGCACCACCTCCACCGACAAATACACCATCTCGCCACCGAAATAAAGCACATGGCAAATATTGAGTTCAACTGAAATTGAGCAGGCACGCGTATACGGAGAATAGGATTATCTTCGCCGAATGCATGATGCGGTTTAAGGTCCTAGTTCGCTTGGGTTTTACCAAAGTTTATATATCGGTTCCTTCATATATCCTTCATAATATCAAACAACCAGAAGAATGTAAACACGCCTTCAGAAATAGTGTAAATATAACATTTGTTACTAGAATCATAGATATTCAGTCGCTGAAGAAAAGGCAATTGCATTAAACAAGCCAAATGCATTTATTTAGAAATTAAATTAGTTTAAGTAGATAGAGAATTGCTAATATTAGTTTTATGACGAGTTAAGTTTTAAGTCATGATCGAAAAATCATTTATGATTATTTCGAAATAAAGTTCCGTATACCAGACTCGTGAAATAGATTACACCAGATAAAATCTATAAAACGTTGAATACTACCTATCCCCATTAATGTATGTATGTATTATTACTAATGTATCTAATACTAGTATGAAGTAATAACGCCTGAAACCATCGATTATAAAATAATCAATGTTGGATCTGTTGGTTTTACGCTTGACCTACTTTAATTCAGCCATTTTAAAGCAGTTATTTCTTTAAAGGCCACTTTAATATTTCCATATCACATCAATATTCATTTTGTATTGTTTGACCTAGCCGCCAGAAATATTTATTGACTCAATAAAATACTGTTGTATTTTATTGAGTATTTTGCACCTCAGTGGTAAAGAAGCTTTGAAACCTTTGCATCAAATGTTTCCGTCAACCCACGTATCGTTATTAATCGATGCAATTAACCGCGTAACTAATTTATTAAAGAATGTCACCCTTTTAAAATTGAACATTTATGCTGATATGTACCTAATGTACACTAAGGGAAACACTTTACTTTTAATAGGCAAATCAGCTTTTTAAATTCCTTTTCATTATTTTCCATTACGGCTCCATGTAAGATATTTTCAAGCACCAAACGTGTTTTCAAATTGTTTCGATCGGTGTTTCATTCGAGATATCGCCAGAAAGTAATAACGTCAAATAAAAATCGTTCATCATTTGTGTGGAGTATATTTATGAAAAAAATACTTGTAATAACCATGGATTCGATTCGATAAAGGAAATAGTAACAGGAAAAAATAAAAATAGATAACATAAATCGATATAATGGTAGCTGATGACCGAGGATTTAACATTTTATTTCAACAAAATCTGATCAGTACCAACCCGGCGTTAATTAAGGTTAAGAAGCAATAAACATCAATTAGCTCAAATCACACTGCATTTCATAAGCTGACAAATTCGTAAAGTGCAATGAATACCGCTGACGGAAATCAAAAGCAATAAGCAGAGGTATTATAAATGACCATTCGCTTCCCTGGAACACCGTGGAAAAAACCTGGCAAAATATAACGGAAGGGAAAGAGGGTATCAATGAGAATAGAAAGAAGACTTTGCCCTCGAAGTCAACAAAATTACGGGGGAAGGAAGTGAGCAAAAGGAGAGGGGTTTTTTTTAATCTGCCTCAAGGGACGGGGAGGAAGGGAAAAAGAGTGATAAATGAGTAAAGAGACAAGAGAGAGAGAGAGAGAACGAGGATGGGGAATGGAGAAGGGGGAAGCGGTGAGTGAACGGTGGTCAACGGAGCGTGTCACCGAAAGGGAGGCCATAGGAGGGGGAGGGGGGTTCCTTGGAGTAGGGTGGGGCGAGTGATGGGGGGTGAGAGTGGGGTTGAAGGAAGCGTCTGCCGTGCTGAATGCGGCGATCGTGCTGCGATTATCTCCGGTGGACAAGTGCGGGTGATGCGACCGTATCCGAGGGGATAGAGAGGAATAATGTGGGATAGAAATAAGAAGAGGAGGATGTTACACTTCCCTCTCACTCTCTCATCCATCCGCAACGGTGAGGTCTTCGGGGATGCTGGCGGGGGGGAAGAAGGACAGAGTGCGAAGAAGATAGACAGGAAAACGGGGGCGGAGTAAAGAAACTGGAGGGACAAATGATGTTGCTCCTTGTCGTGCTTCTCTATTTCATGAATTTTCTCCCAAGACGTATAAAAATGAAATCGTTCTTGAGTTTACATAATTTACTATCGCGTGGGATGATTACACTTGGACGTGTCAGTTCATTCAGTCCGCAGGACAAATGATACACCTCTCCGTCATGCGGGTCGCATCTTAAACCGGATCATCATGCCGCAAATCGAAAGAGAGAATGCAGCCAGCTTTATGTGGACGCCACTGTAGTTCTCGCTTCCCAATTAGTCTCCGAATGCATTTATATTTGAACACTGTGATATTCACGGTAAGAATTATGGTACAGTCCTCTTAGAAATCGATGAAGAAGTGTATCATTAGCCTTAAAATCGATATTTACGAGTCATTGTTCATACATATTACAATCACACATAACATCAGTGGGATTATTTAGATTTAATGTGCGCAACACTAACATTGCAACATGGCATTTCATCAAAAAATTAAGATATCCATAAAAATTGGAAAAGACCTTGATCAAAAAAATTGTTAGCTCTAATAAATATGATAACTTTTCGGAGAATTCACAAGAAACAAAATCATTAACGATACTAAAATCGACAAGTAATTTTAAGAATCATAGGGAATGCTGTTATAACACCTTTAGAATCCTGTCAGGTTGAACATCCAGAACAACAAAGTTTAAACATTTTACTTAATTGATTTATCCCCTATGCATCAACTGCACGCTTTTCATTTCATTTTTCTGATTTCCATATTAAAATTTATAAACGTTTTCCAAGGACTTCAACCGAGTCAATCTTACGCATTCTCTGAAACATTCCATTCCTGAAACTCTTAAACGTTTACACGTCAAGAAGAAGGGTTAGTTAGTTTTGTTGGGGAGGTGACCGGCAGCTAAGGTCATTTGCGCAATTAGGAATTGGTGGGAAAGGAAGGGTGGAGAGAAACCCGGCGTCAGCATTAGCCTACTCTTGTCGAAAGGCGCCAAGGGGTCCGCAGTCAACGTCCCATCCGACGGACGTCGTACCCACTCAGAGTGCTCTCCAGAAAGCACCTCAAGTAGGGATCGGGATACCACTAAAAACATTTGTTGTGTCTGGATTTGAGCCCAGGCCTTCGTGGTGGGAAGCTTGTACGTTAGCCTCCACACCATCCCGATTCCCCTCAAGGAGAAGGAAAAGCTGGAATGGGAACTACGTCGCCATAAACTCTTAAGTTTGTTTTGCAAATTAAATGCATTCCACAGTCAATAAATAGGAATCTTCGTTTATTTCCCGACAAGCTATCAACTGGAACAAAAGAAGACACTTCCGTATAACGTTTTCAATTTATCAGTTTATATGAAAAACTTTGTTTTATAGGCATAGGCCGCATTCGAGAAAAATGAGAAATTCCGAACGTATCAGAAGGAACCTATTCATTATTGATACCCAGAGATAGCCCCACGGGGGTTGGGGGATAGACAGACGTAGATAGCCCCACTTGCATAGGGGGATAGAATGGATCGTAAAAGCTTACGGAAACCCTAAACATCACAAATAGCCTCATATAATTCAGGCTACATTGGGTTTTAGCCATCGATTTGGGCACATTTGGAATTGATTCTAAGATGATAAGGCTTTAAGTGAAATCAAACACAAAAGTGCACGATAAAAAGCTTACCTGAAAAATTGGTAGGAAAGGAGTGAGACAGATTACAGAGGCAAGGAAATCGTTTGTTTAACGGCGCAAGATACATGCTGTATAAATTTCCGATGTGTAGGTACATACGTGCAAAAAAGAGTCAAGATCTAAACTGCTCATAGCGTAGTGTACGATTTCAGTTTCCAAGAAATTGATATTGGAAGCGTTTGATTTTAACTTGTTCACTTTCAGCTGCCACATAGATGTGACATGCGCATGCGTATTTGGCGCGCTTAACACAAATCGTACGTCTGTTCAGTCAATATGCTTCAGGATTTGATACCATTATCTGAAGATCATATGAAATTGTTCTGGAAATAAATGAGTGAAAGTCGAAGATGTCATGGGCGATAAAATGTCTTATTAATGAATTCGTCAATAGGTATTTCGTTTCCCGCCACCCCAGTGGTTCGGATCTTTTCAAGTATAAAACTGACTGCATGAACATGAATATTTAAACGTGTTAGATAAGCATAAAAAATTTAAATTTCATGTCACTAAATTCTCCAACAATTAGAAAACGGAAATTATTGGAGATAGTGATAATAAATCAAAATTGAAACGTTTGCCTAAGGATCCAATATGCCAGTTTTCAATTTCAATCGTGAAAAAAATTGAATTGTAATTATGCAATTAAAGTATTCCTTCCGGACAAGAAAAGTCCCCACTTTATATGGGCGGATTTTAACAACAGAATAAAATACTAGAAACATATATGGACATTAATATGGTCTTTCCTTCCGAAATTCGTCCACTTTGATTGATGTTGTCGGTGACTACGTTAATTTCAGTTCAAAATGGATATTATTTAGAGTGCAAACCCTTAAATCAATTTCAATGGTTAAAATGCTATTAGCATCGTACTTACTTAATTTGTCCCAACAGATAAAGTTTTAAAACTGACTGAATAATTTATTCACAACCAATTCGAAATTATTCGAAATGTTTCATGACGAGGTTGAATGAGGAAATGGGAGTTGGGATGGGCAAGGTGCAGCATGGATGCATGGATGGATATGAAAATAGGAGGAAGTATGTGCGCTCAAGGGTCACTCTTGGACGGCTGGTAAAGCCGAGCGGAATCGCGGGGATGGAGGGAGGAGGCGACGAATGGAGAGAGACAGAGTGATGATGCAGGTGGGCGAAGTAGGTACAGCCCGGCGACCTGAGCGAGGCTTTATAGTGGCACCACTTCCGGCTCTTCCCTCCACGGAACGGTTCTTCTTGCGGAAAGCTTCTTAAAGAAGAGTGTCCCACACAATACAGTCTCAATTGTAGGTGTTTTAAATTGATTTTCGACATAGCAGAAAGAATTAAATCCAGTCGTAATCCAGAAGTTAATCCCCGCAACAAACTTTGAAGACGAAAAAGAACTTCCTGTTTTTATATAACAAAGAAGAGATGTGGTAGTCCAGTAGATAGAGCGCTGAATTATACACCTGGAGCGCTGAACTACTAACTGGAGGGCCCGGGCTCGATTCCCGGGTACGCCTATGGGCAATCTTCAGGCACAAACTGTGTGATTTTTTCTAGGCACCAGATCTCAATGGGAAAATATAGGTGGCACAGAGAAAGGAACCTCTGCCCTGATATGTGAATTTCACACGCCGCTTGGCTTACTAGGGGAACACTATTCACCCTTAACTACCAAACCATTCTTCGGGTTGATAACAGCAGATTTCATATACTAGTATAGCAATGTCACTCAAATAGCGTCCACAGTTTAAGATCCAAAGCCACCGCCGGGAATATTCCGCACTTTAATTCTGCTCAACGCGAGGGAATTGGCTCGGGGGCCATAATACGTAATATATCATGGCCA
The DNA here is from genome assembly GCA_037158775.1 of Hetaerina titia. NCBI lineage: Eukaryota > Metazoa > Arthropoda > Insecta > Odonata > Calopterygidae > Hetaerina > Hetaerina titia. Next base: position 72,928,997 of record CM073773.1, on the reverse strand, counting down.
AATCAGAGCATTTTCAGTGTTCTGTTAGTTACAGATATATTAATGAGTGGCACCCATCTTGAACGGATACTCTATTACATTGAGGCCTTCACGCGGGCGACTCGATCCAAATGGCGAGAAAATTCCAAACGGAAACGATGATAAAGACATCTCAATCAAAGAAATCTAATATATGGCTTCATTCACTTGCAGAATAATCCGGCAGAAACAAACTCAACGATAACTTGTTTCGAAACGAATTCAAGGTGACCAAACAGAATCATAAACAGCACTTTCTAAAATCACAATGCCGAATTTTTTAAGGTTTTAAGTCGGCATCAATTTAGGTAACTATTACTGATAGTACGATAGATTGTAAAGTTATTGCTTTGCGTTGTGTAAAGGTATTTTCTCAATGATTCAAAGCAAAAAGGTGAATGTGAAATAAATAAGAGAATTTGATATTACTTACCTAATGGAGTGATCGGGCATTTATAAAATGCAAAAGAGAAGATGAATCGAGGAATGTGTTCTTTAGTGGTTTTTTGTAAAAATGGAATCGTAAAACATTTTCAACATTCGTACTCAGCGAAAAATGTCAAATAAGTTTCCATATATTTTTTTTCACCAACCATATATTAAATTATTTAACTTTGGTTTAGTGCCATCCTTTAATATTTGTTACTCAATAATGTGTGTACTCAGGAGTCTTTTAGCTTCTGCAAGCCACGACTACTGAATGCGTCTCAGATACCTTGAACAGACGCTTCTTAAACTGGGTGGTTCCTCGGGTTATACTCAGCCGAATCACGGACGAGTTGATATAACATCTGTTTACATCTCTAAATAAGATTGATTTAGCTACTTCTCATGGACTTTGATGATGAAAACAAGTAAGTCTCTGGTACCAACTATTAAACAAACTCCAAATGCCAATTTTCTATTACTGTCAGTTTAAACTCTCAAGAGCGCACTTCGAGGGGAATACACCGAAGGGAAGTTTTAACAAACAATACAAATAAGCAAATCACATCGGTACTTATTCTATAGTTTAACATGAGCATATTGAATAATGACAAGGGTGCAATTATTTATAACATCAGCATAAACCTTTAAATTTTAGCTTTTATTATTATACGTATAACGAAGCACTACGATGATTAAAAATATTGATCAAAAATAACGAAGTATGACGGTGAGTAAAATAAGTATTACTAAGGAATACCTTATGGTAATCATTCAATTTTTTCTACCTCACAAGTATTTTATTTATATAGAATATAAATTCAATGGTTACTATTTTTCCTCCACAAGTTTCTACGGAAATAATTTAGAGACAAATTAAAGAATGTCATTCAGGAAATATTTAGCACAGAAGAGAGATAATTTTATATTCTTTAAAATTCATACTTATCAAATTTAAACTTAATAAGCTTCTTTCCATCCAAAGATAACAGTTAAATTACTCGTCGGAAATACGGCATCAAAAGAAACCGTAATGATGGATAGAACGAACATACGTATTTACAAAGTAATCGGAAATATCAGTGCACTAATACTTCGTGCTGCATCATTTTGGAGAACTGAGACAGCAGATGAGGTGAAATAATTGAATCTGTACGTTATTAATATACTATATAATGCACATTCTACACGTAACTCCAAGGAACACAATGATGCCTTGTGACGGTAGAAAATTTTTAAAATTGAATTTACTTAAACGGCCAATTTTGAAGTAATAAATAATATTAAAATGGTAAAAAGTTGTAACTATTATTCATTTATCTGGATAACTGAAGGTATAGTTCACTTTTTTATTTTCTCTTTGAAGTAAGAGGAAAGTGATTTAGTGAAACCTTAAAGGCTACATACGAGGGTCATCCGGAAAGTAGTACCCGTTCGTGAAATAAAGACACAAAAGTAAATATTAACAAACATAAAAAATTTTATTTGAAAGAGGATACTTTAAACTACTTCTCAACATAATCTCCAAGCAAATTAAGGCATTTGTCATAACGTGTGACAAGTTTCTGTATTCCTGCTGCATAGTCCTTCGCCGCCAGCTCATTGAGATACAGGGTCACTCCTTCTTTAAGTTCTTCATCGCTGTCAAATCTTTTTCCTGCCAAAAAGTCTTTAAGCTTTGTAAAGAGATGAAAATCTGAAGGGGCCAAGTCCGGGCTATACGGTGGATGGTCGAAAGTTTCCCATTTGAATTGCTGCAAAAGTTTTTGTGTTATCCCAGCTGCATGCGCTTGGTTTTGTGCTCATCTGTAAGCATGCGAGGGACCCATCTTGCACAAATTTTTGCATAATGCAGATGGTGTTTAACAATTTCATGAACAATTGTTCGAGAAACAATGGGAAAATGCTCACAGATGTCATCAATTGTGACGCGCCGATCGTTCCCCACGAATTCGTCAACTGAGCTCACCAGTTGGTCTGTAATGACAGACGGTCTCCCCGAACGCTCATCGTCGTGTGTGTTCCCCCTCCCCATGTTGAAGTTGCGACACCACCGCCGAACAGACGACTCGTCCATTACATTGTCTCCATACACCTCCTTTAATTGGCGATGAATATCACATGGGCGAATGTTTCTTGCATTGAGGAATTTAATCACTGCCCTCACTTCACAACTGGCGGCGTTCTCAATTTTTTTAAACATTGTAAACAATCACAGAAACAACACAGGCAATGCTAGCGTCACGCAACTTGGCTCAGAGAAGGCAGACAAGCCACTGAAGCTATCTGACCTCGTCCAGCGGCTACTCGCGTCGTCAGCACTTCATGCGGCACGAACGGGTACTACTTTCCGGATGACCCTCGTATTTCATGGGACACACCAGAAATAACCTACACCTTGGGAGTAAAACCCAAATGTATGATGCACATTCAATTACAGACTTCATTGATACATGTATATTACCTATGGCTGCAAATACACGGGATAACTCAAAGTGAAATAATGAAGATGATCGCGATGTCATGTTTCTCCAAACAGTTGTGGCACCCCAAATGCTATAAATTCTCCTTCTTTTCATGTTACGAAAACCTTGTTGTTGACCGAAGAATCTGAGCTGCACATCATGCGAAAGTTGGGTTGCATACAGTTTCCACCCATTGTGACTAACTCTTTTAAGTGGCGTTTCTGAACGGATTAAGATAATAGATAATAAAGTAGTACTAAAAAATCTAAAATCGTTGAGTGATTCAAAGATTCATGCCTGATATATAATCCTTTTCTACCACGAAATTTATGGAAAGTCCATGTTAATCTAATACGATGGCAAAAAATTGTTCTGCGAACAATTTGCAATAATCCTTTTCAACTGACGAGAGCATTTCATTTTAGTCATGATATCCTGGAGGGAAAATTAAATTTATTTTGACTTAAAACGTCAGCTTTGAAACTTTCAAACCTCTTTAATGATTAAATTAAGATTTTGATAACCCAGAAATTTTATATAAATATGATTCTGAATAATATTTTAATAATATAAATACGTTTTTAATGTATTAAAATATTATTAAAATAATAAATAAATAATAAAATATGAAATCATAAAATAAAAAGTAATAAAATAATATCAAAACACTATTGAGAAAAAATTTAAAATTTATTATTTTAAAAATAAGTCTGGATATAATTTTTAGAATATCAGAAGTTCAATGAAGAGGTTCATGGAATATTTGTTACTTCGAATATTAATCAGTACAAAAGCGCCTGGGTCTCTCAGAACAAATAATGGAGAAAATAATTAGTGTCCTAATTGTTACTAGGCAGTCTACTTAGCTAGTTAACCCAAACCATTTATTTAAAAAAACGCATTAACAAAATTTTGTCACTAAACTGAGTCTTGCGTTACTACTCAACCCTTTTTAGTTCCTAAAACCTTCGGGAAACCGTGTTCTATTCTAGTATGTACGTTAGAAATTGAAGTAGGCTAAAATACGGAAAAAGTTATTCCACAATAATGCTGTCAAATTTAGAGTGTCATTCGTCTTTTTTTCCCATTGGTGGCCCTTCCGGCGAACAAAGATAGGTATGTACTAATAGATAATTCAAAAGAATTTTTTATATCATGTGAGCCCTTCAGGGTCAGGCAATTTTTTCTCTACATTTTTTGGTTTTGCTCTTATAATGATTCCTTTTCCTTCATATGGATATCTTAGAAGCAGAATAACTGAGCAAATAATAAAGGTGAATTGGAAATAGGGCAAGAGATTACTTAATAAAGAATTAAGTGTTGGATGTAATGTTCATAGCAGTATATTCTAAGTATTGGTACTTCACTTTACAGTCAGCAAACCCGAAAACGAGGGAATAATAGACTTATTTTTTAAGGAATTACTAACATTTCAATTTAATACTGAAATAACAGGTTCTTAGTAATGCAAGTTAGAGCGACTTAAGCCTATTACCGACAGCTATCAAAATTCTAGTTAGGTAAAATTAGCAGTGAAAAATGTAGTTCAAACAATATGTTCCTACGTTGATTAATAAATCGCTACTTATACTGAATAATATTAAGCTCGCTCTCCTAGTATACTGAATTCTGCATATGACTGCTTAATGACTTCCACAGAATTTTCTGCTACACTAGGGAGTCCCTAGCCTCATTCTCGGCATGCCGTATGGCCTACACTGAAAAACTGCTCGTTAAATACTTTGACAACATTTGCTGGAGAATATTTGCGTACATCTCTGTGATATTTAGTTCTGAACCGTCTTTAGATAACTCAAGTACTGTGTCATCTTTCACATCAGAACATAATCAAATTCGGATTCAACTATTCGACTAAAACACTATACATTATGTTAATAATACAGGCTTCGGGAGCCAAAATTGAATAGAAAAGAGAAGATATAGAATCCAGAATCAATGAATATAGGGATTTTAACACATCTTAAAATATAATTATTAGTAATCACTACGCTGTAGAATACGGTAAGATTTGTAAGATCGTAAGTCAAGTAAGAAAGGTCTTCTGCAAATGATGGGTGCCAATTCAGCAAGATATAACATAAAAACTGATAATGTGAGTTAAATACTAAATAACAAAGCTTTACTCCAATCTACTTAAGATCAGCATCCTCCCGTAAAGCACATCACGACCCGACCCGTTACCTCTTCTGCATGAATGGGTAGCAGAGTCTGCATAAATGTGCGCTTCGAGGTCAAGTGCGGTAATCGTCCGACTCCCAGAGAAACTTGGATCACTTAGCGACCTCCGCCTCCGTAACGTGAGCTTAGTGCTACTGATTGTATAGGCCCTTAACTCGATATCATCGACCTTGTTTTGCAAAGGAAAGGAGCAAATGTTTCCCGTTTTACGCGTTCAAAAAATCCACGCTTACAGTGGATTTCTGGCGCACATTTTTTATCCAATATTTTTGAGAAACCATTCTCAAGTTTTAACTCTGTGTTCACGATTAATTATAAATAAATGTGGCAAAATTAATTTTCTTTCCCCAATTAAGATTCCTCCACCAATGTGCCATTATTGTGTGTAGGTAAAATTACTATTGCTAATCTCAATCCTTCACACCTAATCCGTACTATGTGTACAGTTTGTCACAATTAACTGATTCTAACGCAAATTTTAAAAAAATCCTCACTATTGATAACTAACGGTTTTAATCCAATAGCAAACGCTTTTACGGTCACGCTTTTGTCAGGTCCAATCTTGGGACCTTAAGTTGCTAAATGAAACGCCAGCAGAACAGCCTTCCAACATGATGAAACAAGGTCATGGGGCTATCCCTGCCTCATCACGGTTTATCACAAATATTATGTATCGATGTAGTATTTAAAATCTATCAGATTGGTCTTCCTTACATCCTTTCCCTTAAGTTACATTCCTTGTTCTTTTATGACGCCCGATCCGTCAACCACGCCAAACGCAATAATGCAGCAAATAAAGGACACAATCGTAGAGACAATAGCAATCGAAATGAGACTGAAGAGAATCGAGATGAGGGGGATACGGGGAAGGAGTTTCTTTTTAATCAAAAAATCGAGCGCGCCAAGATCTCACGCAAAGGAGAGAAAAGAGGAGGCGGGTGTGGGAGGCAGTGGATCTGGATGGGAACGACAAGCAGTTGGACAGTCCAAAAGGACGAAGGGAAGGGGTTGGGGGATCACGGAAGCGAGACGCCGCTGTCGGTCGCCTCCCTGACCGTTGGAGATTGGTCACACGGGTCGCCCGGAGCCCATTCACCCACGCCGACACCCCCCTTCGCCTCTCCCCCTCTCGCTTTGTCCTCTCCTCTCCTCCCCAACTGAGACGACGACCCTCCGTTGGACCGTAGAGAGAGAGAATCTTCAAGACGCTGTCGCAACTTCCGCGAGAATTCTCCATCCCTAAACTTTCCTTGCACTTTTTTGCTGCGAAACGACCCCGAAGGGGGAACGACACCGTGTCGTCGACAGTGTCCCGGTGGTCTCTCTTCCCCTTCCTCCTTCAATTCCAAAGGCTCAGGCCATTTTTAGACCCGTTGTCCGAAGAAACGAATCCCAGGGGAAAAAAAGAAATTTTTTGCAATTGCCGATTCCATTAGGCCGAAGAATCATCTAATTTTGCCAAAGAGTCTGAGGAAGTTAGCCGTTCCGTTTCCGTGGGGTGTATTATACGAGTATAATTTTCTTCTTGTCCTCCAATTGATTTTTCCTAGTTGAACTATCTACTTCTCTCGCTGAAACTCATTTATGTTCCAGTAAAAAGAGCAAAAAGTGAAAGACTGTATATGATAGCAGGCCTTTTTCCTGGATATATGAGAAGACAGCCACGGCAAAAGAGAAATCGGCAATTTATCAGACTCCCTCTGCTTGGGTGAATTTATTTTCTTACTATTACCAAAAATTGTATTCAGTGCTTTTTCCACAATTTAAATTTCCGCTGTAGGATTTGAAAAGATGACACCCAAAAGTAATCGCAAAAAAGAGGATTAATGTTACCTACTAAACATGAAAGAGTCGAAGACATCCCAAACGCAAAATTCCTCTGGGGAGCAGGTAATTTCATCTTTTTCGTAAAACAAAAGTGCTCCGTGACAAGACAAGGATTTGGATGAAGAGAACTTGGGAAGAATAGTTGAAATGAATGGTATTGTCGTCGATGCAAAAGCAATTACTCTCGGAGATTTACGGTAGATTCAGCGCAATGGTTAAAATTTCCCTTTTATAAGCCAAAGGACACACTGCGGTGGCTCCTTCATGCGGCACATTAGGAACTGGAGTGCAAGAGGATGATGCCAATTTTCAATCGAATGGAACTGTACAGTTCAATCGACGAAACAATCCATACACGAATATTTTCCCAAAATGATAATTTCAGCCTTATAATTTCGCCACCTAAAACGACAGGGCAACATAAATTATCAATTAAACCAGAGTACAAAATACATAACCGATCGTAGCAATTTTTCACTTGGTATCAAGTGGAAAAGTGCTACAATCAGTTATAGTATTCATTATGTTCGACTTCCACCACATCACGCCTGAAGCTACTCAATTTGTTCAAACCAGAGTACCTTAAAATATTATTTTTATCAGAAATCTGTTTTCTGTGTCCACTAGGTGACTGCAGTAAATTATTTTATCTGAAAATGCAAAGTGTTTGAATTAAAATTTTATGATCATGGACAAAATAAATAGTGTCCCGGTGAAGCCAGAAGGAGTATATATTGCGTCTTAACTCTTTTTAGCCATCAGTAAGCCAAAACCCTAATTGGTTCGTTGTTTACTCGTGCCAAGAATGAACTAGAGAAAATGTATAAAACTCGTATTTGTGTGTTTACTCTCAAACGGGCGTCCTTGCGCTGCTGCTACTGCTATGTCATTAACACTTCCCGATATGTTATTTCAAAAGCCTAACTATATATATATATATATATATATATATATATATATATATATATATATATATCTTCATATATGCGCACTTATCCTCCTTTATGTCTACGCTCAAAGCTTTCAGGCATTTGGCATTGGCCTGTTTATGAAAGCGCGTATGTGTCATAAGACTGATACAACGCCTCAGAATTCGAAAAATAAATAGCTCTGGAAAAATCGCCTTTGGTAGTTTTACGACGGCGTCAACAAACGGCAAACTGAATTGAAGGTAGAGAGATAGAGAAAGAAAGACAAGGACGCTATTATTTATAAGTTCACCGTCGTGACCGGTGTCTCTAAACAAGCGGCGAATGGAAAGAAGTTTCCCGGTAAGCTGTATCGGCCGACTCTCAGAAAGTCCCTTTTCCAGCGAGCGAATGTCGGGGAAACGCAGCAGAAATCGCCCGGAATCTGAGCCGCGACGGAGGAAGTCTTTCCGCGATTGAGTAACCGGGATGATTCACGGATTACTTGACCAGGCATCACACGGAGTAGTAAACATTCTTGCTAGTCTTCGTGAATCGATCGAGGGGAAAAAAATGAGAGTGCCGGCTCAAGCAAACAAGGACACGCTGAAAATTCCACCTATGTGCTCCCTCCCTCCCTTCCGTCGGCATTCGCGCCCTGGAATGGAGCCCGCTTGGAAGAGAGCGAATGCCCTCAGAATGTCTGGAGAACCTGAGGGATTAGGTGTGTCGATTTTTTCCCCTCTCTTATCCTTCTCGTATTATTAAATTATTTTTTTTTCTTACGAGAGCAGGTGTCTCCCTATTCCTAAAAGGAAGTAAAAAGGCCGTCGCTCGCTTAGGTCGAGCTACTTTGAGTGCATAGTACGCGTCAAAGCACGGCGGCCTTGCCATTCCCAGTCAACCGTCTTCCTCTCCTCAAACCTTCCCCTCCTCACTCCACAACCATTAGAACGTAAGCCCATTAAACACTCCCATACGTTCATCTACCCTCCTTCCTTCCTCTGCCCCCCACCCCATTCCAATTATTCCTAATGAGTAGGCCTTCACTCCCACGCTGAGCCAACTGACCCGTGCTCGCAGTCACATTCGCATTATCGATGTGGCGCTTCGAACCGAGATGAGAAGGGAGGGGCTCGTACGTCACATTGGTGCTTCGTTCGGCTGACCATAAATGACGTCACCCACTTTGTAGGGAGTGACGAGAGGGATTTGACACAAAACACCGCGACTTTCATTGTACTGTAGGTTATGCGTGACGAGTTGTCCAGTGACATATCGGTGAGTGCAAGTAAATTAAATAAACCGCTGGCGCTCCATTGATGGGCTCCTGCACGAAAGATGCTTATTCATATTAAATACGGTAATTTCTTCTTAAGAAGAAAAGAAAAAATGTTCTACTCCTCAATGTTTCTCTTCGAAAATGCTGCGTTTGGGATGCTTGCCCTTCGAATGATTTAAACTGTGCCGTAGACTTCGCGACCCACGCTAGATAAATGAAGACAATCTTATCTCTTATGCTAAAAGAACGGTTCTCACATGACGGCATGTGAAAATGGAAGATGAGCATGGGATTGAAAAAAAAAGTCAACAAATGTGACGTCATTAATGGAAGGCACCTTAGTCATCATTCAGTTTTTTTTAACTGGTGAGACACTCGCACATTCGTGGAGTTAGGCCTATTTTTTATTTTCATCGGGCTACTTCCCTCTGTCTCCACACAGGCGCTTCATCAATGCTGTCTCTCCGGCTAAAAAAAAATGGAACTGTTACTTCAACAACGACTGGCTGATAATTTTCCCCGTGGTACTTGATCCGGTACCTTGAGGTATGTCTGAAATTTGGAATGTCCATTTATTCATTCGATAAGAGTTCGTCAATAAATTACTCTTCGCGAATTTAGACCATTTCTAACTCAACTCCCCTTTCATATACCGTTTCGTTTTACAATTCTGCGCGGAATCATCCTTTTAACAAGATAAAGTCACAATGTATTGATAATCCCATCCCCTCCGTCTTTATTCTCAGCCATCCGCAAAATTCAATGCATTTGATTTAAAATTAACAGTTCCTAAGTGTCTCTGCCCCGGTTGCTCTTTCACCAGGACCACCTACTCCTTGTGTTTTGGGTGTGTCCTTGCCAGTAGAAGAACGGGAAACTGGCAGCGGGCTTTTAGTGAGAGGTGCTTTATAATAAGTAGCATATCCGCAAGAGATGTGAAACGGCACAGTTCGAAGAAACGGAAGCTTTCCCGACCAATGGGGCTGAAATTTTATGAATTTCCCGCTTCCAACACGGCGCTTTTTACCCACTCGGCCATCCACCCGAGCGTTTCTCGTTTATTCCAGATTTATGCCTGTTACGTTAAACACTTTCGCAAAGCTGGTTTCTTACACCGTAAAAACTGAATAGAACTATTTGCCTGAACTCATAAACAAGCTTGCTATCGGAGCAAATCAAACGGAGGCAATCTGAAAACGTCTAAAGACACGATGAATTCGGATTCCAAACGCAGGTTACGAGCGATTTCCTCGGGGACGGGAATTTACATTAAACAACCGTTAGGGCGTCGGTTCCCTAAAAACGTCAGCGAGTCGCGAGGGCTGCCCGAACTCGTTAAAATTTCTATTTAGTTCGATCTCGAGGCGTAAATAAGAATGGCGGTTGGCACGGGAAGTATTAAAATCAACGACGGCACTGGATGAATGAAAATTGTCGTAAAAATTCAAAAACCGAAATGACTTCCCTTGTGGTAGCTGACATGCCGACGTGAAACTGCGGAGAACATAATCAAAATTCTTAGCAGAGCCTTGAAGAAATGTGGTTTCATTTAAGAGCGTTTAAATGCAATTTCTACATATTCCAATCAGTGAAGGAATGAAAGTATTATAATAATAGCGATAGGCTATCAATTTTTTGTGGCGGAAAGGAATTGAGCCGTCTAAATAGAGATATCAACAGTATTTCCCATTTACCTATATGTCACTAGATCATGACCGACGTTAATCACGACATTTTCTGTTTTAAGACCGAATTAAATGGATGATTATAAAACGTAAATTATAAAGTATGAAAGAAATACGGAAAAAGAATTGCACATAAAGGCAAGTTGAAGAATTAATAAAAATATCCATGAACTACTAAATAAAATAAAAAGAGTTTTATTTGTACCAAATAATTGTCCCATGGTTTTTCTTTAATCGCAATTCATAACTGATGATTCGATAATTGGTAATAAAACCATTTTTTAGGAATTGTAAATACGATTACGAATTTTACTAACATATAATTTTAGCGATGATAATAATTTCAAAATACCAGACCACTGAAATGTTTAATGTATGTCAGTTCCAAAAATTACTATTCTAATTTTCCATAAACTAATACAATATTTGCTAGTTTAGTGCTTAACTGATTTAAAGACTCATTGAATAGCATGAACATCAGTAAATACGATAACCACCATTTTTCTAGGCTGTCAGGCCGGTTTCTGAAGTGTATTTCTCTAAAGAGTTCTTAAGAACCTTCGACATATCTTTAAAATCTTTGGTTCTGTACTGTTTCCTCCTTCAGCCAATCACTCCGTTCTAAATTCTTGTTTTTTCCTCTTCTCCGATCACCAAATATTCTTCCTTTGGTCAAACATTTAAGAATTCCGCTAACTTTCGGGACATGCTCACCCCTTAATCCCCTTAATCACGTCTCACAGTTATACGATGGTTTACCTAACTTTCGAGGACATTTTAACCGTCTTTTTCCCCACTGACATCTCGAAACCCTCATCTAAACTTCTTGCCTTCACTCAAGGAGAGGGTCTCGTGTATCTTCAAGAGAAATATGAGAACTTCTCTAGTCTCTTCAGTTCTTCTTTCTTTTGAATTTTGTTTAACAGTTTCCTTCTTTGAAAGTCGTACTGTGGTAACACCTAAATATTTCCTTGAAATCCATTTCTTTCTGATTCTACTGTAATCTTGTAAGCTGTGCTCTAACTTTATAAAAGGAAAGGGAGAACCGTAGAAGGACTAAACTGTATTAAACTGAACTAGACTGTGACCTTAAATTTGAAATTTTATGCTTATTTCCACTTCACTCTTTAAACCATGTCTTTATCGGACATGGTCGCAAATTATGAGAGACAAGAACGCTTCCATTTTATTTGTTCAGTATTTGGCTCCAATAGTGGTCCAACGATTTATAAACCAAGAATCGGTAATCCCTCCACTGGAATTTCTTAAGGTTATTGAACAAACGTTAAAATCCTGGATAATTGGTACTTATCAATAGAAGAAATGGAAAGATATGATATTAAAGGGTCTTAAAAAATTAATTTTTCTGTAATTTAATAAAAAGACTGTATTTTTTTAAATAAGTAAATACGGAAAGACGGGATACCTGTTGTTCCTCTTGGCCAATATCCTAGACAACTTGCAGGAGATTTAAAAACGATACTTTGGAAAGATTTTCCATTCATGCCTGTTCAGAAAGTGATATGAAATTCATGTTTTCACTTCAACAGGAATTCCATTATTTGGGCAATTAATAATAAAATGTTCTCATTGGACCAAAATTGCGACTAGACATTATTCTACCTAACTTCTGAACAATAGAAAAACACCAATAAAATCTTTGATATTAAGTAATCGTGATTTTTTTGCAATAAAGAAACTTAATTAGTGGAAGAAGTTTGATCGAGAATTCTAGACGTTAGATCTTGAAATACGTTTTAAATAGATTTATAGCCAAATCTGTGGTACATAATGTGAAGGTAATGTGCTGAAAATTTGATGAAAGTGTTAAGGTGAGGGAAATGCGAAATAAAAAGAAAAAAAAACTTGAATGAGATGGCATTTTGTTTTTTAACTAAATATGTTCATAGCGTGCATTTTGTCTCTAGTATAGCCCAATAAAATGTTGTCCGAATTCCGCAGCCTTTACTCCAATTTTTTTAACAGTACCGTTTCAAAATTCCCCCTCGCACCTTTTATTTTCATTTTGGTTATTTCCTTCGTCATCTTGAAGTGATCACTACCATCAGGCTCGATCCCCCCCATTCAAAATGCATCCCATTCACTCCATTAAAATATCCACACTTCCTCCCCTCAATAACAACAATAAATCGTCCCGCTTTCTCAATTCTCTATTTATTTCATTTTCACGTCCCGTGCCCAACGCTTCAATTACGCCCTAATGAGTCCCCATTCAAATACAGTCGACCGGTTCTGAATGGTCAATTCTTTTGTCCGGTTTGTTTGCGCTAGCCGTAGCCCGGGTGACCAGTGAACCTTCCGTCACCGCTGTATCAAACGCGGCAGAGGCCTAACAAATGATTGCCCGCGGTACGTAGTTCACCCTCGAATATTTCCCACGAGAGAAGATACGAAGCGATGTATCCGCTAGATCCAGGGCGCCACTGCCCTCTTCAATCACTCGTCGGTGACGGCTATAACGGCCGTGCGCTTCACAAGCTGCGCGATTGGTGATGAGTGAGTGGGTGGAATTGGATGCCCCTCCGCCTTTAGGTTGCGTCCCACCGGTTGTAATCAATGCCCCAATCAATGAGAGCGCATCGAAGGACTTAGTTCCTCCTCGCGACCTCTAATTTGGGAAATGTTTTACGAGTTGTTCAATTCCGAAAAGAATTTCCATATGTTTCTTTGCGTAAATAGCACATGAACAGGAATGTCTTTCCTACGAATCTGTGATCACATGGATTAGAAAGCTTCAATACTCAAGTTGTAAACGAAACTCAAGTTTGAATATTGTCCATTTTCAAAGCCATCTATGGCTTCTCAAAGTAGAATACACAATAACCATTTATCAGAAATTAGTAATCAAAATGTGCTTGAAGTGTCTTTTGCTTAAATATTTAGTTGATAGTAACTTAGTTCTTACTTCAAAACCACTATTTATGAGTCTAATAAAATAAAAGTGATAGATTGACAAAAAAAGAAATTATGTCTGTAACATATTGTAAAAGGAATCCATTTTATTATTATAACTTAATTATTACACTTTTACTGTCTTACACTCCTACACTTACACTTTCACTACAATATTACCACAATCGTAACAAACAGAATAGGGAAGAAATTTTGAGTTTGAAATGCAAAAGGCAAAATTTACTAAATTATAGGTAAAAATATTTTCAATTGGAAATCAAATATGTAATTATAAAAGAATAAAGAATGATAGTGAAAACACACACGCAAAGGAATAGGTAAATTCACAATAAATAGACTCAAGTTTGATAAGCAAAACTGTGTGAATTCATATTGCGATTTTTTATAGCAACTAATTTTAAAAGCTGCTTAATAACAAGGTAATTAATGTGTATGTTTTACGTTATTTGTGCAAATGGAAACATTTAGCACTGACTAAAACTCAATATAGCACCTAACCTTAATGTTATCAGTTAAAATCATGGAATTCCCGTAGTAATGGAATTTTAACATTGGTAAGGTTAGACACACTGCTGGGTTTTATTGCAACTTTTGTTGCAATAAAACCCAGCAGTGTGTACCTGTTTTCTGCGACACTTCTTTCGCGACAGTAAAACAAATACAAGTATTATAGTCAGGCACATATCTGGGAAGGGGATGATTTGCCCAGGAGAAGATGCTGATTCAGTGTACAATTAATGCTAATGAAAATTTTAAGAGGTTAAGAAACGGAAGTTGTGGATAAAATCAGAATATAAAACATTTAACAGAGACGAAAAGAAAGGAGTAACAACATAAAAAAGAAGAAGTATCGGATTTAAAATCTGGAGATTCCGTGGAAAAAGTGCAGTACACTAAAAGAGGATTATGTTGATTTTTTTTTCAAAATCTACCCTAAATAATTTGTTTTTTTTTTGTGGGTATCATTTGGGGATCCACGTAATTAAATCTGAAATTTGCAGTAAATTTCTTTTACTTAATATGGATGATTCAATCTGTAAATAAAAATATGTTTAGAATCCTTATGGTTCTATTGGCGTCAGAATGAAAATCGTGTACCCCGAACCTTATAAAATATCTCACTTTCACCCTTTTTGCCTGGAGGAACACCTAATTAATAACCATCATAACCATATTAAACTACCCTGTTTCTTGAAACAATGTTTCAAAGCTATTGTAGAGATTACGGGAACCTTTCCTAATTTTTAATACATATTTTCTACGATATTCTAAAACACTCAAGAAAAACAAAATTATAGGGTAAATAGAAATTCTTACTTCCTCAATCCTCCACTTTCTCCCTTACCTATGTCTGACTATGCCATGTGTTTACTGGAGAACGGATATATTCGCCAATTTTTACTTTCTATGTGAGAGGCTGAATAAGAGGTTAATTGAATAGCTGACGAGGTTCGAATTCCGTACCCAAAAAATCTTGTAATAAAGACAGCCATTATTAAATTCGATCGTTCCTTCAACTGTTATTTTTTTAAATAAATTATCTGTATTTAACCTTTCATTTCAATAAATAAGTTGAAACGTTCTTTTTTGAGCCATGTTGGTGAAATTCATCGGTATTTCAAGGATATTTTCGTGCTGGAATTTACTTTATTCAATTAAATACAAACTATAACTACGTTCCACTTTCAAACAAGCGGGGTCAGTAGATACACCGAAACAAAAATATTGCGTATTTTAAAAAAAAGGAAGCAAATAAAAATCTTAATTTCTTATCCAAAAAAACACTAAATGAATTTCAAAAATCATGGCTGAATTTCGAAGATTAAGAAAAGAATTGTCTATATGAAATTCACAAAAGATTTGAAACCTTTAAGATGAAAAGACTCGTAAAAGAACAACACACGGTTCATTTTTTCCTTTACATTGTACGCCATTTGGATAATCTTTAATAACCCCCGTCTTTCCAATTATTCAACAAATCGTCTCACAGGCATTCGAAATCATTCAGATAGATCGGAAAATCGTTGCATTAGCGGAATGTGTTTACTTATACGTCAATCATTTTGTGCAAGTAAATAACGAATCATGACTTTGGCCTTGGGACTTTCACTTAATTACCGTTTCACACATGGAAGTGGAATGTTGGCCTAATTCTGCGTTGACAAGGAAAAACAAGACAGTTTCCCCACAAGAAAGGGGGAAGCAGAGCGATATGTCGCACCAAGCCCATCAGTATGAAATGAGATCGCTGACCGTAGACAGTCTTGTGTTCACATCTATTTGAAAGAAGACTTTTTTAGCTTCTACTATCAGAGAAGAGATAGATGAAAAGTGCCGTAGTTAAATCTTTTTGCGGCGTTAGCTTTCGCATCCCTCCCGCTCTATGCACATTATCATGACTGTCTTTAACAGGCTGTCTTAATCATCTCCTTTAACTGAGTATAAAGACTTATCAGGACAGTCGCCAGTTTTGGAAGTCATGGGAAGTTTAAATGTCATTGGTACAAAAATTCGCCCAAAAAGGCTAAAAAGAGCACTCAATTTCATGTCATTCTGATGCATGGATCCATATGAACGAATAGACCCCGTCTTTGTGGAAACGTACACTATGATGAAAGGAAATATGATAGCATTATTTTCCCAGCGCAAACTCTTAAGTCTTTCATAATTATAAATTTTAACAATCGTATCCTACTTGGAATAGACAGCGAACTCTAAAACCCATTGCTTTTATCAACATTTAGAAATTTAAAAGCAATAAATACCTTTATTTATCGTAAAATCAAGTTATAAAGTAGCGACTACTTCGGTAATGGCTGGTAACACTGAATTTTGCTCGCAAGATTTCAGGTGTGTATTATTGAATTAACATTCACAGATTTTGACATGTATTAGATAACATAGATTTTGCAAGTGAAATGTGAAAGATAGGTCCTCCTGTAAGATTAAATCAACCTATGGCACCTATATGTTTAAATTGGGATAGATAATAACATCTCACGCAACAAGACGATAAATATGGAAGGACCGTTAAAATCAACGACCAAAGAATCAATCAATCAAAATATTCTTGTATCTCCTGCACCTCCTCTCACAGTTAGATGAACAAATACTCTCCCCGAACCGAAATTATCAAAATTACACAACTCCGAGAACAAAAGGACGTCTCCAGGATACCCTCCGTAACTCTAGTAGTACGTACATTTTTACTTCCTAATCGAATGAATATATTTTTACATAGAAGTACTTGATTATGACATAGATTTACTCCCATAATTTAGCTTATCCTTATCAATTTACATGCATTAAGATTATTCCAGGAAAACACCTAGGCTACATGCATAACATGTTTTTGGATTAGAAGCCCGGAGAGTAACGGATACTACGATTTCAGATTTTTAACGAATCACATTTTTCCACAAAACAAAATTTATTATGAAGCGAGTTTGGGCTCGATGAGACATTCCTTGCCCAGGACATGCCCATGAGACACTTTGCCTTATGATGGCGAAGAAAGCGGAAACACGCATCGTAATAAATCATTCATTTTAGCCTATTAGCCGAATTTTGTTAATTCTCCAACACTGATTCATCCCAACACATTAATCTGGGAACTGTGTACGTAGCTTGAAAAATGTTGGTTTACAAACTTAAGTCGCTGAATTCGGATTGCTCCCCTGCGAGTTGCGCAAAGATTTGTATCAAGATAGAAGGGAAATAACTCAGCGCATATAGTATATGTATGTATAGATATGTGTATATATATATATATATATGACGCGTCTCGACAGCAAGAAGCTAATAGATAGGAGCGCGGGCGCACTCTATGAGCGTGGCCATGACTTAGTGACCGGTTTGTGTCACTTCGCGCTGCGAGAGTTGATCGGAGTTGACCGGTTGATCGGAGGGCGGAAGGCACTTGTGGAATAGGCCGCAGCTGAGCCGCCACTCTCGAGAATGAACCGACCAAGAGTTTAGGAGAAGGGTATATCACGCCGTTGAAATCATTTTTCATCATATAACGCACATGCTAATGACAGGTACGCAAAATGTAAAAAGATATACTCCAAAATAACGGGCAGTGGCATTATAAACAAACGTTTAATCAATTAAAGTATGGATCGATTCATTGCATTATTTTTTTTAGCTGTGTAGTGTCAAGAAAGGCCCTTCATTTACCCGTATCCACATACTCTCTAATCCACATAGATCTACCCACCTAGATAGACTCGCATAGCTACTCACATAGATCTCAAACCAAAGGTTTACCAAAATGTTTTCATGAAAAAACATAATAATAGGGTATCAAATAACTTCACAAAAAAGAATATTTTTGAAGAACATGCCAGCTTAAAAAACAGCAGAAAGCATCTTTCAAGCGTTTTTGAATAATTAAAGGGATATTTAATGGAGAACGTAAATACGGTAACATATTTTCCCATATATTTTGTTAGGGTTTCATGTTTTTTTTAATTTTACAGCATAAAAAGTAAATTAGAAACATGTGATAATGTATGTTGAAAAAATTGTTTCAATATGTTTTATATCACTATTACATAAGTAGTTTTTTGTAATTCAGATCTCTCTGGTTACCAATGTTCGCTCCCCCTACCCCTAAACCTTGTTTTTGGGTAAGAAGAGGAAGAACACATCACATCATGTAAAATCCCTGTCAAGCCATTCCTTTAACCCTCTTTTAATAGAGAGATAGAGGAATAAGAGAGATGGTTTAAATATGCCACTCAACCGGTTGAATTGTAATAAAATAAATATTCAAATTAAAATTATCCTCATTACTGCGAAAGAAGTGAAGTTATGTATGATTAAGAGAGATGACATTTGGACGGCTACTGAAAACCCATCATTATGAACTTCCGACGCAAAGTCATAGAATGCCGTGTTGTAAGCACGGGAAAATCAAGTAAGAAATGAATACCATAACTAATTTCGCTTATATATCCTGCAAGGTAGAAGCTGAAATTTTCTCGGGAATGACAAACTTGTATAATTGGTGAAGCTTGAAAATGTTAAAGGTTTCTTTCGATAAGTTAAAACTATAAATGGAATTTTTAATTAAGAAAAAGAAATAAAACTAAATATAGCGTCGAGGGTAGCCGTGTGACACATGTATCAAATGAAAAATTGCAGAAAAACTCTATTTTAGAGCCCATTACAGGAAACCCACGCTTTATACAGCTTTGAAGTTTTGCAAGGAAATATTGAAAAAGTGGATGTAGTAGAAACGTATTAAGTTATGCCTGAAAGATTTATTGCTATTGAAGTGTAGGCTTGCTTTTAACACTAATTCGGCATTTCGGCAAGGGGACTACCGATCAAAGGAGTAATATTCAGTTGTGACAAGCAGGGGAGACTTTAGCAGAAATGCTATTATTGCACTCAACCGCCTGTGTATTAGCCCTTAGTTACATTTCAGGAATGGCGCCGTACATCCTGTACACATTTGTTGGCTGAGCAGATAACGCGTATGACGCGGAACACGTAAGGGGAGTGAGTTGCTCTTCTTTTCTCGACAAAGAAAATTTTCTTCCAACTCCAATAAGGAACGGTCGAGACAATTAAGCCTCATATATTGTATCCATCTCCAATCTTTCCCGTATTTTATAAGTACATAGTAATAGAAGCTAATCTATTAAATTTTTCATGTAATTAGCGACCGAAAACGAAATTGATAGGGGTTAATTTAGTATAATACTTGTTTATCTACGACAGAGAGCAATTTTCACATTTACAATTAAGAAAAATACAACGCGAATTAGGAGTAATAAAACCTTCGACTACGGCGATCTGCGAGGCAAAAAATCTGAAGATCTTTCCACGAAGGCGAAATTTCCGTCCTCTCTTTCCTTCGTGTAAACTGCGTGGTGGATTTAGATAATTGGCAAGAAACAATAACCGATAGGAACGAATGAGAAAAACGATTTTGTGGAAATTAAGTCTTAAAATTGTTTCCCTATATTTCTTCATAAACCTTTTCCACAAGTTATAAAATGCCGTACTTATAGGAATTGGTGGATGACAAATTGTAAATACGGCATGAAGATCTTCTTGGATTGATATGTGCACTGTCAAATGGCTGAAATGAGTGCATAGTTATTTTATGTGTGCAAACAAGAAGAAAATATGCAATTTTCAATAAATAATTTTCAATAAATTTAATTTTCAATAAATATTAATCGTAAGGGGTGTATTGGTCAAGAAATGGATGAAATTACAATGAATGTATATTCGAGCTTGCACAAAAGTATTCGTGTGCGATTCAAATCGTCTTTTAAAAATACCCTTTTAGAGACATTGAGGTAAGCTAATGATGAGAAAAAGTTCAAATAATAAAATCCAATGTTAGCCGAGAGATGACATCTTTTGTTTCAGCAGGTGAACTACCTACGTTGTCGAAGGATTGATTGGTGACAGCTCTGCTTCCTTGAAGTTGAAATGCGGGACTCCCGCTCAAACCCTTGAGACCCCTCCATCCCACACCATTCTGCTATAATTCATGGGAAGGTAAGACGTATTCATTCGTGCGGGGATATAGCGATATCCATATTATTAGATTTCTTTCGCTTTTCTGGTTCACGCAAAAATGAAAGAGAAACTGTACCCCTCCGCCTCCTTTTGTCCCGAATGAAAGACATGGTACCTCAGCTCGCTTTTCATTTCGTTGCCTCCGTTTTCGGATTGTCATCAACTTCCCCTGCTCTCGATTATTTCCCTAAATGGGTCAGTGCGAGCATCTTTTGTTTATTTTTTCCACTCTCAGGCCACTCTATTGTGATGTCGGTACGAAAATTTTCCTGTAGTCACGGCCGCCAAAGGGAAAAACGGTAGAATTCGGGGTATGAAAAAACGAAGGAAAATGCGCCCCGAGGACCGAGCCGAAACAAACTAAATCGGATCCTGAGTGAAAAGTGAACTGAAGTCATCTTTCACCACCGGAGGCCGATAGATGGCCGCGTTTTCTGGGGAATAAAATGTTTTTTCATTACAAAATCATGTTCACGAGTTCCATTCAAAACCAAATAGAGGTGAAAAATTACTTCGGGACTAGAAGGGCAAGTACATGAAAGAAATGTAATATGATTACTTTTTCAGCAAAAATTTCGAGACACGGCAAGTAATTAAATGACTTTAAAAAATGATGGCACGTGATTTTATTCTTGTAGGCACATTAAGACGCCGCAAAAAATATAATGAGTAGATGATGACAAGGAGTACATTGAATCCTATAGCCATGAAAGAGTTGATAAAATCAACGATAATCTCTCAAAATGTCATACTAAAGTTCTAAAATCCTGGTAAAATGACGTGATGCTGTATTTACTCTCCTTCACAATGGTCATTTAACCTTTTAATTTTTCGTAAATTATGGAAAAGTAAATTAATTAACTATCATAAATACAAGGTCTTGTTCATAATTAAAATCCAATATACGCTAAGACACACCGGTCTCACCACAAGTATTTCTTCAAAATATCGAGGAGTTCTTGCCACTCGAAAATCTTCATTCTCTCTCTCTCTTTAATGACTTATTGTTTAATAATATCATTGTGAACTGCAAGCCTCTCTCTTTCTCTCGATGGGATCTTTTTCTCAGAAACGAACCTTACATTAATTCGGCCAAGGTGTTTTTACCAGAATTCAATTGCATCTAATAAAAAATTGATGGAAATGGGGAATTTGATTGAGGTGGGAGTTGAGCAGGTGGGAAGGGGTATATGTGAGTGCAGTGGAGGTCATTTTCTGGAGAAAATACAAAAACGCGGTGAGAAAGGAGCAAAATGTTTTAAGAAAGGAAGAAAAGGGAACACCTGTTTCAAGCTCCAGTTAAAGTGCATGAGTGAAACTCAATGGCGAATATTGGAGCATCATCATTAGATTTATTGTGTTGAGTACTATTATATTATATTGAGGCTAGTGCCGTTGAAACATTACGATAGTGGTATCAGGCACAGATCTGAGATATTTTAATGGTACTAAAACATATGTGAAATTTAAAAAGAATATAATTGGGAAGAGATAAAATGTGGAATCAGGAAATGTTCAATGGGAAATAATAGCGAGGGCATGTTCTGTCAGCAGAACAAAATAGTGACATGACTTCAATGGTGAAAAAAGACAAAGAGGAATATTATCAATAAACAGGGAGTTGTATGATGAACGCAAACATCTCAAAGAGATGGAAGACCAAGAAAGGTGATTTAAAGAACGTGACAGAAGTTTATAACAAGATTTAAAATTCATTGGATTTAAGTAGTCCCTTAATAGTAGACAAATGAAATAAATGGATGCGAGACAGATGGGTTTCATATGCTCGAGTATATACAAGTGAAACAAAGCGCAGGGGTTGAGGTGTTGTTTCATTTGATGGAGAAAGTTGGCGATGTGGCCAGGAGGTAATTATAGAGTACAACTATCCTGAATGATTGGTCGAAGTGATGTATGTGACAGGGAATATGAATTTTTCCCGCAGTTTGCACGGTTAATAATAAAGCTGGTATTTCAAAAATGTTTACAGTAGATTATGCGACAGTGGATGGTGAGGTGAAAACATAAAGGAATAGTTCTGGGAACACTTGAAGATGCTTGTATTAAAAATGAGTTCGGTGAAAAAATAATAATTTTAAGAGATATTAATGGATGAGAGTATGAGAATTGATGTCTTTCAACATGTCACGAGGAAATTCGGTGACCCCTGACTGAACTTCACGTCGAAAAATTTAGTTTGTACAAGGTAAAATGACAATTTACCATGAATTAGTTGACAAAAATAAAACTATTCGTTGCAAAAGTATTATCGATTAGAATGCATTATTATGATGAAAAAGTGAAAACATCAGTTAAAGACATAAGAGTAATGAGAGGTGCCGAATAAAGAGTCTGTCAATTTGTCAGTTTTACAAGTACGTAAGGGGAGAAAGCGCATATCAAGGAAGATACTTGCGCTAAAGGAATTGCAAGTGATAGTTTGATAGCTGAAAAATAACTTTTGGATTTGTGAAAAGACAGTACGAATTTACGTCTGAAGATATTCGCATTTGGTGACAAAATAAAAGAAGGCGAGTGTGAGTGATACTTGGCGGGAGAGTTTGAAAAGAATTATGTTTGAATTCACTGAGAATGGAAATGGTAAATGTTGTAGAGAATATGAAGGTGTCGCTGAATGGAATGAAAAAAAAAGAAAAATGCGACGATTATTACGCGAGAGAAATATAACGGTATATTTGTTGCCAAAGGTGCTTAGAAAGAGAAAAAGTTGGATGAAAAATACTATGAAAAAGTAAATTAGAACGCTAATGAAAGAAGCGCTAAAAATGGTAAATGATTTCGATGAACATAAGAAACTGGCCTGAAAACGGGTAAAAAGTGCAAAGAAAGAACCCAAAGGAATTCATGCAAACAAGAATAAAATTATTGAAATTAATGTTGAGAGAAAGAGTTCAAATCTTGGCAAAGTTTTTAATAATGTCCATTAAAGTGGTCCAGAGTATGGCTAAGTAAAGATGCCCGAGATAGAAAAAATGACTGGGAGAAAGTTGATATTATAGAAAAAGAGAATATGATAGCATTTACATTTCCAATGCAATAGTTGAAGGCGCTGATGGCATCACAAGGAAACAGTAGCAGCATGAAGGTTGTTTATGACTCTTTTGTGCAAATATTTCATTTTGGGTCAGAAAAATTAAGTTTAATAACACATTGAAAGAAAATCGTAACTTTACCTTGCTGTATTGGGAATAAGATAAGAGTGAAATGTAATATTAAAATAAAAATTGTTACACTGCAGATTCTTGGAAAGTTTTCGCTTAAGTGTTGTTAGAAAGAGTTCGGAAAATAGCTTTAGGTAAAATTTGGGAGTATCTGTTGTTTAACAACATATAGTGAGGATACGAATTGCATTTGCAGCTCAGAAAATGCTTGAAAAATACATGGCTACACAAAAAAAAGCATTTTGGTCATTTGTCGATTAGAAAAAGTTCTACAACTGGCTAAATATGAGAATTTTTTTGTGCTTTTGAGAGAATTAGGAGTGAATGAGCAAATATTGATCACAAAAAAACAATTTTGAATAAATTGTAGCAGGATAAAGATTTCATTGAACTTTTGACTGTTTTGAAATATGACACGATCCGAAAAAAGGATGTGTAGTGGAAGAATGGAGCTGTTCAATGCATTCAATGATGAATGATCGTACAAGGATAAGACAAGCATAGCTATAGGAGATATTGAAACTGCCGTAATGCAGCGCTCCTATGATGTATTATTACTGACTGTGAGGCTGCAAAATCCACATCAGGCTCTAGATGTGGTGCAAATAATTGAAGGTAAATGCGTGTAATGCGGAAGTAATAGTGCTTGATAAAGAGAATGGGAACAATGGCTGACGACATGGTGAAGGTAGACGGAAAAAACTCAACAAGTGGATAGTTTTTTAAATATGGGAAGAATATTAACAAAGCATTGTATGACCGTTGAAGAAAGTAAGGGGGCAAATTGCTACCCACTGCCAGGATGTACCGGTATGGACAACTTTTGTGCGGAAGAATGAATGAAAGGAAAGAAATGTACTACGCCAATTTGATCTAGTAAAATGAAAAGTTGGATGAGATTTGGTTCCAAAAGTAGACTAATGACAAAAGGACATATGTTATCATAGGAAGAGAGAAGACCGAGAGATTAATGGATGAATGTGTCGAACAGATCTTTAAGACGAGAAGAAATGGAAGGTTCAGAAATAAACGAGCATGTTTAAAACTATGTATTTAGGTCTATGACTTGCGACATAAGCGTGTAAGGGGAAAAATCATATAAAAAATAATATAACGAAGTAAAGGATGAGGAAAAACCTAAATACTACCTTGATCAAAAGGTTCCCGGAATTTATTCATAAAATTAAAAATACAAGTTTATTCATCTAAATCTATATTGTCCCCTTCAAAGTAATCCCCATCGACTGCAACACACTTATGCCAGCGCTTGATCCAATCCTCGAAACATTTTTTATATTCGGTTTTCGGTATGTCCATCAGTGCTTCCTGCGATTTTTCCATTACTTCCTCTTGGCTGCTAAAACGCGTTCCCCGTAATGGTTTTTTAACTCGATTGAACAGAAAGAAGTCACAGGGAGCCAAATCAGGTGAATTCGGTGGCTGTTGGATGGTATTTGCTGCATTTTTCGTCAAAAAATTACGAATAATGATAGCACTGTGCGACGGTCTCGACGCACTGTGCGACGATTTCTGGTCTCTTTGGGCGAATTGCTTCACGCAAACGTCTCATAACGCCCAAATAATACTCTTTGTTTACTGTCTGGCTTTCTGGCAAAAATTCATGATGCACTACACCGTTGTAATCCATGAAAATCGTCAGCATTTCCTTCTTTTTTGACTGAAAACGACGTGGGTTTTTTGGTCTCGGCTCATTTGGTGAACGCCATTCACTTGCCTGATGTCTGGATTGCGTGTCGTACTCATAAACCCACGTCTCGTCTCCAGTAATGATCCTTTTGATGAATGTGGGATCGGATTCAGCCTCGCAAATCATGTCTTTTGCGACGTCAACACGGTCTCTTTTTTGCATGAAATTGAGGTCTTTTGGCACCAACTTTGCTGCTACACGACAGAAACCCAAATCATTAACCACAATGTCTTGGGCGGATCCATAGGCAATGTTCAAGTCCTCCGCTATTTCTCTGATGGTTAATTTGCGGTTATTGACCAACATTTCTTTTACTTTATCAATTTTTTCACCGACTTTCGATGTCGATGGTCTGCCACTGCGTTCATCATCTTCGATTGACTCACGACCACTTCTGAACCGCTCGTGCCACTGGTAAACGACCGTTTTTTTTAGAGAATCGTTGCCGAAACACTTTTCCAACATTTCCAACGTCCGTGCGCCACTAAATCCGTTTTTTACGCAAAATTTAATACAAGTTCGTTGTTGCAAATTTAAATCCATTTCTGCAATTGTAAAAAATCGCGAACACACACAGAGATAGATGTACTCTTGGCTACGTAACTTTTGCAAATGTCAAGTTATGACACTAAGATTTAAAGGGAATATCAACAACAGATGTACCAATTTAACAAAAAAAACAGAACTCAAATCGGAACGATGGGAGCGCCACACGGTGGTTATTCCGGGAACTTTTTGTTCAAGGTAGTATCAGTCATTTTTAACTCTGTTTCTCCTCCAGAAAGTGTGAACGAAAGTTCAAAAACTTAAAGGCAAAAAGCCGAGTGAGTGAGATTAAATTAAAGAAAGAGAATGGACCAATAAACTCTACAACGAGGCCAGTACTATTTTGAATTAAAATTAATCAAGATGAAGATGTAAATACTTGTTTCGTGTAGCCGAGATTATTAAGACAGTATTCAGGGTACCCTCCAACGTTTTAAAATGGCGGATTGCGTATCAGATTTGAAAGTTAAACGTGAAGTTCAGTTGAGTATTAAATAGTAGTAGATAAGTAGAATTACGTGCATGTTGAAACAAAAGTAAAGAGAGGGTTGTAATTTCTACACATGTGAGTTTAGATGATTTATGTTTTTAGAATTTTTTAATTCTTTTTATTCAAAATAAAATTTATTGGAAAATTGGAAAACAATAAAAGTATTAATTAAATTGTACTTTATTTTAGAGAAACAATTCCTATTACATAGTTTTTGTTTTAACTCTTTATTTTAATTGGATTTAGCACTGATTTTTTGTTTAAGTCCTTATCATGAACCAAAAAAATGTGTATATATCTATGGAAAATGTTTGGGGAATACATTTATCATATTTTGTTTTAGTGCGGCCTTGTCAAACCTTTGAAGTTTTGTCGGCAGGTTCATTAAAAAGATACGATGCAATGGTTTCACAACTCATAACTGCTTTCTATCCGATTCAGTAAATAGTAGTATTCTCTAGGCTAAGGGTAGGTGTTAGTTGAGGCATAAACTATGGAGTTAAGGGTAGGTGTTTTATGAACTCGGAAAACACACTGCTGTACCTCTAACCCCTAAGTAATTCAAGTAAAATATTCTTTAACTTCATACTCAATATTACAATGATTAATTAGTTAGTTCATCCTTTCTATCTCCGTTAATTGAAATCAGCATTCCTATTGTTTTTCTCTCTTAACGTCGCTTCCATTGCGTTTCCCCTTTTTCAGAATCCCATTGCCTCGCAGCATATCCTGCTTTCACTAGTGCTGTCCTCTTCAAATTCAACGAAGCAGCCGTCTCTGTTTTCCTACTATGACTTGAACGACTCCCTTCATTTTTATTTATCATTTAATGGGTATTTTACTGTTCAAGGTAGGTTTTGAGTGGTCACAGACAGTGAGCATCACATTTAAGATTCGTCTAACAAGACGCTACCTGGCATCTCACCCTACGATAAACCCTTCTTGAATTCCGTAGAATTTCTTCTTCCCTTTATTTCTACCTCCCTTCACTAAAGTAACTGGTATTGGTAGTCAACCGTCGAAGGCAGGTTTTTGGTGGATACTAAATTAGACCCTTCAATTCCGCATACTTCCTCCCTCCTTTTACTCCGTCCAAAATGCCTATTCTTTTCCTCCACCTACCTCGCCTGCCCTTCTATCAAAGTTTTCAGTACTGAATGTCCAATTAAAATACTTTGGATCAACCTTTCCTCTCTCCATTGGATTTCTTACAAAAATTCCTTCTCCCCACAATGCCTATCACTTCCTCGTTTGGTATCCTTTCCGTCCAATTTTCCCTTTTCCGACTTTCTCCAAGCCCACTCCTCAAAAGCCTCCAATTTACTTCTATCACGTTCCTTCAATGTTTCTGCGTCGTACAAAACTACGCTCCATATAAAAATATTAGCGAACATTTTTTTAAAATTCTCACTCAACGTCCTTACCATCCAAACCTTCCTAATTTTGAAAACTGCTTTGTCTAACATAATTCTTTTTATTATATCCCTACGACGAGACGCTATGATGAAATTTGCCACCTGCAGAGCTCTATAACTATATTTAAATCTAAATTTTAGTTGATCATATCTGTATTTCCGCTCTCCCATCGTCTCCTTATGTTTTCAAATTTTCATATCCTTCATATATTTATGGTGCTCCAAGGAACTATATACAAATCTTGTAATAAGTTACCATGTTACAAAGATATTTAGCCAAAAAGGTTCAATTCAAATAAAACGATTCAAATGAAAAAGAATTCTGGAAATCTGCTGTAAGATTTCAGGCAAAAAATATCACACATTTATAACGGTTCTCTCACATTTGTCCCGAAAATATCGTTTGCCAATATACTTCCTATTTGCATCCACATTTACGTAATGACCACCAAAGATAATTACATAGCATTAATATTCCTATTATTACATGGAAAATTAAGAGAACTACAGATTTAATTTAGTTGACAACTAATGGTAAACGTCCAAGAATAGTTAGTATAATAATTATCCAAAATATATTCATTTCGATACTATGCCAATGTTGCTATTGCATGCTAAAGTTCAATAATGCATTAACATATCTGGGTGAGAAATTAAAACCGTTACGCTGGATACATTTTTCAGGATTAGGATAATTGTTCAAAGTGCGATTTTTTACATGGAGGATATCATATCAGAAATAAAATATTTAAAAGTAATACCTCCAATAACAGAATAGGTGGAAAAGTGATCCATGATACCGATTCATCGCGTAGGAGATAAATGCATACGCTTCTCCAAATACAATTGTCGTGACGGCCAGACTCTTATAACAATTTGAATTGACATGTACGAGACTTAGAAGGCGATTGGATCCAAGGAATATCCTCATCCGTGGGTGAATACAGAAAAATGTCGAAGAATTCTCTTCTATTTTAACGACCATTAACTCAAATACTATGCTTTAGGACAAGGGACTTGCGGGAAGAGAAGGGAGTCCCTTTTTTCCCTCCCAGGCTACTACACGCACTGCCTTTTTACCGAAACCTTGGCCTTCAAATGGAACATTCAACTCCCAATCATCATCACAGCCTCGCCTACCTCTCTCACTTTCGCGAGAACATAAAATGTCCCTTTTTTCAGAGATTGCGAAAGCCCCGCTGGGTGTGTCATTAAAAAAAAGAAACGCAGCGGGCCGTTTTCAAAGCCAGGTCGATCACGCTCCATTCTTCCTCTTTCTCTCATTCCACATTGCGTTCATTTTTCACGCTCTCACGCGTTCTCCCTCATCTGACGTCTCCTTCGTTCGTCCACGTCCGTCGCCCCGCACCCGCTCCGTCCCCCTTCCTCCGCTGCCCGCCCCGCTTGCGAAACCCAGTCGGATGCGAACGCCCACGAAACCGCATGATATCTCCGCTCCCTCTCCACGGAGGTCCTTGCGGAAGAGTCAGAAGGGAGGGTGGAGGAAGATAAAGGGGGCTGGAGGAGGAAGAGGAATAAAAGGGAAAAAGACGTGGGCGGGGAGGGGTGGGATGGCAGGGATGGAAAAAAGAGAGAGGTGGAGAGG
Organism: Hetaerina titia; assembly: GCA_037158775.1. Classification (NCBI taxonomy): domain Eukaryota; kingdom Metazoa; phylum Arthropoda; class Insecta; order Odonata; family Calopterygidae; genus Hetaerina; species Hetaerina titia. The sequence goes on along the minus strand of CM073773.1, from coordinate 72,899,763 downwards.
GGGACAAGTCGTTGCGTGACTGGTAGCGGGCGTATCTCTTCCACACTCTCTCTCTTCTGAGTTGTGCGCGTGGAGTGGGAGAAAGGGATCTTTGCACGCGATACAAACACACCCAAGAGGGAAGGAGACAAGGAGCCAGGGGCGAAATGTGTCGACGATGGCCCCGTCTCGGAAATTCTTTCGAGAGAACTCTTATACGCGCACACCTATACTTTTTCCTCCCCTCCCAATTCTCCTGGTCCCTCCACCTCCTAATTCCGCCCACCCTTTGCGCATGGGAGTGGGTGGGAGGAGAGAGACACCACATCCATGAGCGGGGGCTCCCGACTGCCACCGCCGCCGCGCCGGCCGGCGTCGGCTGATCCACGGGGGAGTTGGTGGGAGGTTTGGAGGGGGGGATCCAAGAGGAGCGGGAATGAGAGGGGCCGATTGGCCAGACAAACCCTCCACCTTTTTCTCCTTCCCACTCTCTCTCCTCCCACTTTCTTTCAAAGACGCACCCTTCTTTTGTCTGCATGTGCTTAGACTCGGAGATTGCCTCTCTTCTCTCCCCTCCCCCACGACTCTCATTGCCGCTCTCCGCTCACTTCCCCCGCGAGACTTCACAATTGCACTCATCACCCCCTTCCCTTTCATACATGCGTCCTCTTCTGAACGACGCAAACCCTTTTCATACCCTCTCCCCTTACCATCTCCCTTCTTCCAGAACTCCCTTCTCACCTCCCTTCCCCCATCTACCTCTCCTCTTCAAGCCCCTCTGCAATTCTCAGACGCTCGGTCTCCCGACTCCGAGATTACACCGCATTGTTTTGTTTAAGGATGCGACTGCAGTCGGCGCCACAAATGCCTCCGGGAAGTGGAGCGCGGGAATAGAATGGAAAGAAATGCAATGAGCGTGATAAGCTGGGGAGGGATGCGCAGAGTCCGTTCTGTTTGGCTTATTGCTCAGGGCTTCAAGCGGCAGGATCACAAAATTTCTCATTAATTTAATTTATTACTAACAAGCGTTATTGCTAGCATTGGAATTCTGTCATTTGTTCATGATTTTTTTGAAATAAAGTTAATAGGATTTTCCTGGTACTGGCAACAGAAAATAATTGAAGACGACAAAAAATAACTGGATGCCCCAATGTACATACCAGTCCAAATACTGAGGTATTAATGCATTCAATAAAATATACTAGTATTAGTCATGAACCTACACCATATAAGTACCTACGTTACAGCAAATGGGGGTCCTCCTGACAGCTATATAGAAAGTGGGAAGAGTGGAAAACGAGCAAAAACCTGTCAGCAAGAATTGAAAATTTACATGTTTTAAATCAAGTTTCTTCCTCTAATAAATACGTGCTTAAGAAAATGTTCAGCCGAATTCTAATGACTGCAATGAAACCCAATAAAATAGAGATCATGCCCTAAGACGTGTCGAGATGGGGGTCATGAACACCTTCGCCCCTCTCTCTGGATCCATCACAGAACCAAATAATAAGCATTACCCGGCCATACATGTAGTGTTCATTGAATAAAAATAAGAAAATTCTGTGATATTTAATAATACTACACACATCTTTAATTGTATTAAAATTTCTGATTATTATTTAGAAAAAAATTTGGATAACATTAAATTGTTTGAAACAAGGCAAATCCGTCTAACAGACTAATAAGAGGGAAATTAAATGAATGTACATTATAATCAAAGGTTTTGAATTCCTTTGCGAACGAATTTTTTGCTTGCTATCATCATATGCTGGTTGAAGATTCTTTTCTACGTATATAGATTTCTTAAGAATCTACTAGTCCAGCTCATTTATCTAATATCTACATACATCATTAAAGTTCAAGCAAAAGCTTTGTGCAGGGCAGGGAATAAGAAAACAATTGAATTTATATAAGTTACGACTATTGAGAAAACACTTTCTGGAATTTTTAAAAAATGAAATCGGTAACGAATGTAGCTCTGGCTTTTAGATAATTTTAACTTCAAAATTTTAATTTTATAGATTTAAAAAATTATGCATGGAAATAGATTATGACAAAAATATTTTCGCAAAGCGTGAAGCCAGAAGTACTTCACGAATAATAATATTTTCATATGCCTCATTCCTATCTTCATGCAAGTAATAACTAAGCATAAATTGTTTGAAATCAATGAATGAACACCCAGCGATTTTATAATTATTTTTCAAGTATGGTGAACATATTTACGGCCGTTATACCAACTTTATTTATTAATTTAACTGACTAAAAGCAACAATATGCGAGGAAAAATACTCAATTTTACATACGTTTCCCCTCTGGATTCTCTTGAAATTATGTAAGGCTAAATGTACAGCATTCTATGCAGAAATGAGCGCCCAAATCACACTCTGGAAATCAGGGTGATTATTACCCCAGCTAATACGGTATCAGAGTGAAGATAAATTCCACAGAATTCGATTTAAGGATTCCTAAAATTTTATTATTTCAAGGAACGCAATTGAGATGGCGAGAAAGAACAAAAACACGGCATTGAAAATTTTATCACAAATTACATGAACGGCCTAAACGTGACATATGAACTGAGCTTTCCGTGGGAAGATGGGCTGGGAATGTGAAAATGGTCACCCAAGACATACTCGGAATCCTCTTCAAATGACAGAGATGCAAACCAATGATTTTCACCGCAGTCGTTTATGCCATTAGACCCAGATATGGAGCTCCATGTTACTAGGAAAGGAAATTCACCCACCTCTTGAGCTTTCGGGGTCTCTTCTTGAAAATTGGAGGAATGAAACCACTGTCTTGCTGGAAACAATTTTTGATACCTGAAATGTAAAATAATTGTTTTAACTTATATTATTAACCTAACAAATATTTTGATCGTCAAAAAAGAAAAATATGCATCTATTATTACACTGGAAATGACCACTCAACAGAGGAGAATCTATGACTGCAGTATACCAAACTAAGGATTTAAATACTAATGAATAAAACTGACCATAACTCTAATTGCTAGTTAATTTTTATCTCATCTCATGTATTGATACATGCTACTCGTGACTACTGCTTCAGAGAAAGGTTCGCTTCAAAATACAAAAGCGCTGCAGATTCCAAAAATCACTTTATATTGAACCAGAGATTAAATCCATGAGAGCATGTTACACACGTATATACCTCTAGAGTGGATTGACAAACTGGAGCAGCAATAATCGTTACCTTTGCTTCCCTGTCGGCGAAGTTGGCAATGAAAAGGCCCCAAAGCAGCGTTCTAGGAATTGACAACAGAGAACAACAGTGCCCTTTTCTGTCGGTGTCGGCCCTTTTGGCGATCGTTGTGAAAACATTACTTCTCTACGCCATTGTTTTCATTTAAAAATGGGCGCTCTACGATTAAACATAGAGGTATTCAAATATCAACCGTACGTAAGTTTGAAATCTTAAATTGTATTCCTTTTTGCCAAGAATAAGGGCAAAGTTTACATATCTTGCAAATATTAAACGATAATAAGCGCAAAAATTAAATGGAGTTAACATATTATTCATCAGCCTCCTAAAATATTGAAGATGGTTATCTATATCCACTAAGATTGCCAATTGTACAAATAACTAGTGGTTTCAAATGGCTTCAACTCTCTCCATTAGCATGGACCCATCATCCCACAGACAGTCGAAAGGGATTCAAGGAAGGTCTTAATCTTACATTTAGCGACTTTAACATTTGATCATGCTGGTGGATTTGGATCATGCAGATGCTATATGGAAGACACTTTTCCTCTCTAATGGTCAAAGTTAGGGGTTTTAGACTGAGAAATTGCGAAGCAATCATTGACAGTGATTTAGCATTTCAAGGAATTACATAGATACACAATAGCAGTATTACCATATTTATGGCGTTCATCTATCTCTTCAATTCCATGCTGGTAAATAATTTTCATTTAGTGTCTGGAAGGATGAAGGACATTAAAAATACATTTATATAGGAAACAAATTTTTGGCGTAGAAGAAATAAGTAGAATTAGAAAGAAAACATGAGATAAAATAAAAATTAATATAAATAGGTAAAATTATAAACATAATATCATAGTTTTCTGACAATGATATAGTGAATGTATGGTTTGTAGTCTATGTATTGTCATTATTTTTCGTCTCAGCCTTGTAAACTCATTATATAGGGAAAATGATTGTGACATTATAAAAAAATGGAATTATAATTTTCATGGTTTAATACAGATTGAGTGTACTAATTAAACAGTAGGTTACTCTCAGCTTCCAATTTTAATAATACTCACTCATGTCCCATACCTTGACCCTATTTAGATCATTGTTCCATTTAATATTAGCAATTATTTCTAGGCCCCACTCATTTAGTGTTCCGTCACGGAGGCCTTCGAGGGCATCACATGATCAATTTAATTCCGAGGTGTATTCAGTTCGGAAGGCATATTATTAGCAAAAAAAGAATAACCCGCAGATGGATACATCCGGGGAGACGTAAGGAAATCGTCAGAATGGTAAAAGATAATTATGAAATTATCAATCCGCGGAAGTTAACTGTACCGGCTAAGGAAGACATAATGACGAATGAGCCATGGGGAGCATAACCCTGTAAACATGTTAATACCGGTGCCTCCTCGTGCTACTCTCCCAGTCGTTAATTCTTATACCTCGTAATCGAAAAAGTTGGCAACCGCCTACTTGCTCACGAATAAAGTGCGCCTTTCTAGGAACAAGAATATGAAACGATCTCCTTGCCAGCCCCGCTAGGCTCCTTTACCGCCCTCCATGATTGAGGAAGCGAAGCTCAATGACCATCCTCCCCCACAGCCACCGAGGAAGACCATTATTCCCTCGCTGCCCCTCTATGCATACATCCATCAATTTGTGAATTCTCGCGAAATCCAAAGAATTTAGCAAATCGAGATTGGGTCCCGGGAAAGGTTGATTTCTACCCCCCCCCCCCCACAAGAGGCCGATCGGCTCCATTCCTCGAACTGTTCCCCGGCATTTCCGCTGTGAGCATTCGAATGATAGAGAGGAATCAAACGAAGAACTGTGCAGCCCGCCCCCGCGACCACTCTCTCCCAGCGCAGTCGTAATCTGACGCACAAAAGGCACCCGTGCCCGTGGCGCGGCGACGCCCCTCGTAATCGTAGTGACCACCTCGCCGGGTCGACCGAGGGAATCATTTTGACTGTGGCCCCTTCAGGAATAAAGCGGTACATGGGAA